>OY855906.1:33164990-33552490 GCA_963693305.1 Meandrina meandrites
TATCAGTAAATACGTTTTCGGTACAATAGTTCTCTTGATTAAGGTGGCGTTAAATGAGATCTAATTCTCAGGTTTCGCGTTTTCCCTTGATAAGCTCTTCATGTTGAACTTGTTCGAGCCTGCTGTCGTGTTTCCAGTACGTTGATCACGGGTGACGAATCCATTCTTGAGAAGACCTCGTACTTTCTTGGTGGTAATAAAGCACAATGCAATAAAAACGCCTGTAAAGATGATTGCACGGTAATGTACAATTACATTTTGTATTCTATGATTCAAATATTTTGGAAAAAGAGAA
The DNA here is from genome assembly GCA_963693305.1 of Meandrina meandrites. NCBI lineage: Eukaryota > Metazoa > Cnidaria > Anthozoa > Scleractinia > Meandrinidae > Meandrina > Meandrina meandrites. Next base: position 33,165,286 of record OY855906.1, read on the forward strand.
AGAGAACTTGACGACAGCAGACACGTTAAGATTTTAAGAAAAACCTTTGGGATAGATGTTCTCATACACTTCGTTGGCAAGGTGACCATCTTTCTTCAATTTTCGGAGAAGTCGCTGTAGTCTACCTTCTCTCAGTAAAGTTGGATCTTCCTTAATGGGCCGGAATTTGGAAGTGTCATTGATGATTTTAAGGATACCTTGGTCGTAATCTGTTCGATCCAAGACGACCACACCATTCCCTTTGTCTGGTTTTAAAATGACAATGTTTTTGTTCTTCTTTAGCTCCTTAAGAACTCTGAGTTTAACACCTGGTTGGGATTACACGAGGACATAACCAAACTTACTGAAATTCTCAAAAAGAACCTTTTCCCTGCCCATTTAATTGAAAAAGTGGTTAACCGTTACATAACTGGGACCCATAGCAATCATTGTCCCCGAGTCTCCCTCCCTACCACTTCGCCCACATTTTACTTTAAGCTGCCGTACATAGGCCATTTTTCTGTTGTCACTCAAAAAAAGATTCGACACTTAATCAAGCGCTATTGTAATGACTTAGATATCAAATTAGTTTTTTCTTCCTTTAAGATCGGCAACTTTTTTGGTGTGAAAGACCCTATCCCCGGCGGGCTTCATTCGCGTGTGGTTTATAAGTTTACTTGTGCGGGCTGTAATGCCTGTTATGTCGGCGAAACCACCCGACATTTTTTCACACGCGTACGTGAGCACTCAGCCGTAGATAAGGCCTCTCATATCTTCAAACATCTTCAGAATTCGGAACGTTGTCGCGCCTTATGTACAATAGACTGTTTTCATATCTTAGATCACGCCACCACCAGCTTTCAACTCAAGATAAAGGAGGCTATCCATATTCAAAAAGAACAACCTTGCCTCAATCAACAATTACACCATGTTAATCTAAAATTATCCTTTTAATTCACGCATTTTCACGTTCTGTTGTTACTATTTGTCTTAATTAGCATTTTCGTCTACTTATTATTCAACTTTCCATGCTTTGTAAACCATTCAACTGAAGATGACAGAAGCTCTGTCGAAACATGTGTTGCAATCTTAAAAAAATTGTCGTTTTTCTTAGAAAGAGAACTGTATAAATGAAAAAGCGGCAACAGCATGACAACACGTGCATCATATATCAGGGGCACCCAACGAGAAAATTTTACTGTAGGTGTCGGAACACCGTTTTTACGTTATTAAGTGTCTTTTTTTGTGCGATTAAAAGCCTTATTTTCAAACGCTAAGAAAAGTGTATCTTTTCGGATACGCTAGCTGGACATTCAAACTTCAGAAAATTTTAGGGAACGAAATATTTTAACCTAATTTACGAGCCGCTGTTGCCTTCTCGAAAATCGTAGCTGGCCTTTTTTCGTACCCAAAACGTACCCATGTCACGAAAGTTTGAGGTAAAGAAATCTCCTGTTTTTCATCACTCTTTAATCCGAAAATCGTAGGCGATTATAGGTCTTCCGAACAGGTATTCACCAAAACGGTCTGTTGGTTGCCCCTGATATATATTTCCTCAATGTTTTGAATAAATACAATTAGTGTCAAAAAGTACCTTGCATGCTGTTTAGTACTACAGAAGGGTATTGCAGGAATGTAATTTGTTTCCAATTCGTAATAAGTCCCAGAATCCAGGTGAGTCCCATCACTGTGGTCAGCTTGATGCAGATACGAACGAGTGGAACATGAGAGCTGTTGTTTGTCGCTTGGCTGGCACCCTGAAGGAAAGACGGGATGCTCGCTTTGCGTAACGATCTATCGTAGAGACCACTGTACACTTCCAAACATTCTCGTCCCCAGAGGCCGCGATCCTTCTGGTCTGCGCCAGGGATCGAGACCACTGGCCGCTCCCAATTTCTGAGCATGCGCAGAGTACTCGTTCTGTGTTTCTCAGCCAATCAGATTGGTCGTATTTGACAATAAGTCCGTGAATCGCGGACTTCCGGTTTTGGAGGCGGCCAGTCTTGATTCCTGGCGCAGACCAGAAGGATCGCGGCCTCTGGGGACGAGAATGACTTCCAAAGTAATGGCCACATTTATTAATACACTCTAGAATTCAAAGCTACTATCGAATACGAACTTAGCAGTATTTTTTTGTGGAGGGAGGGAGGGGGGGGGAGAACGCTGAGAAAACCCTCCAAGCAAAGAGAAGTACCAACAACAAACTTAATCCACGCATGAAACAAGCTAGCCATGATTACGAGTCACTGAGTGATCACAACATGTGTCACATACTAAGGTCAGGCTAAAATCAGTCACTTCCGCTTTACTTAATTGTAAACCTGGAACTAGCGAAACCTATTTGATAACGCCGCGTCTGTGAAGCCACTCCATGAATTTTGCTTTTAACTTACTACGATAAAAGTATTGCCTCCCACATTTGTAGAAACCTGTTTTTAGCTTAGTGTTTTAGCGTTTTAGTGTTAGTGTTTTAGCCAAAGCTATAACGTTTCAAATCAAACATTTTGAAATGGTTCGCAATGACAATGTAGCTGGCATGAAGTTGGTTTTGAATAGTTGATGCTGCATTCTAGCATTACAAACGACAATGTAATTTTAACTAACCTGGTGTAGGTGTCGAATGGCATATATATTTTTCGTCAAGCACGTTACGTTTATGATCAAAGCAAGGCTCACAGGGGTCACCATGACAACAGCTATCGCTGTTTTGTCAGAAATCCAGCAATATGTTGAATTTCCTAAAAAAAGAAAGTTGTCAGCTTTTATTAAAAGTTTATTATAACGGTAAGCTAAAATGATTTCAAAAGATTAAAGTGAATGTAATCAGTGTGTTTGTCTCTTGTTATACCACAGACATTTTTTCGCATAATGAGCCCAGTTATCTAACAAAAACATACCATATCCGATAGGAATAGCCCCCGTAATGTCCAGTACAGAGCACAAACCAACCACCGCTGCAGGAAGTCCCCATCCCACAATGCAATACTTGATGAAGGTCTTCCTGATGTCCGAAGGTTGTCTTCTCACTTGTCTAACTGTACAGGGAAATAACAAAGACATAACAAGGAGAACATGATTCATTGATTTTGTGTTAAACGGTATCATTAGTATTAGTAATTAAACACGGAGCGAGCCTATAAAAAGGCCCCGTCTAGCACTTTGTTGGCTTCAATTTTAAAAAGTCGTGACAGAGTAACGGTCATGAAAGAGAAGAGCTCCGCAAATTTCGTTTTTTAAATGCAATCCCAGTTCATTTATATGGAATTAACAAGCTAACATACAATATAAACTACCCATAGTTCTTTCCAATCAAGCTAAAAGAAAATTTAAAGAGAATTTCTGCAATAATCCTGGAAATTCAAAATTGATGTCCACCACGCACAAACACTGTTACGACATGAAAGGTCAGACAGATAATGCTGAACACATCAATGACAATCGTTTCAGTATTTTGTTTTTATGGGTTAAGGATTCAAACAACAAAGATATCAATGCTTTGGAAAAAATCTCTACATTTCGAAATTTGGCGAACTAGGAGCTACGCTACGTTCTTTTTGTACTATCGTGAAACGGGAACAATCACCAAATTCTATTTTGAAGCGACAAGATTCAAAACTACAAGTTTCGTTTGATTTTTGGCTAGCTTTTATGTGGCATATCCTTGACTAAAACGTTATTCTTCAGCAATAAGCGGATTAAGATTTCAGAAAATGAATTTATAAATATTTCTTTGTTTACTTTGCAACACATTTATCCAATGTATTAAACTGTAATTCATTATCGTCGCTAAGCTCAGGTCGCTTGCGGTCAGGGAATTCCGTGATTTCGCAGAACAGTGACTGAAAGCTACAGGTGTCTTTCACTATTTCTAAACCTCGCTTTCGATTGTTTGCACCCAAACAACAAAACAGAGAATTTTATACACGAGAATCTTGATGCTATCTCTTGAACTGCTTTGAATCTATTTTTAGTTTAGAAAACGAGGTAAGTCGGAATCACGCCACACCAAAAGCCAGTTGATTGCATTTCCCAACCAATGAAATCGTCGCATTGGAATTTGTGATTGGCAGGGATTGGCAGGCTGAACAGTTCAGCCTCGTTATATAGGATCGCTCCGTGTTTAAACTTACGACTTTATTTACAGAACGTAACACGTGATAGTACTTTTGATAACATGCGAACTCTTAACCCTGTCACATGTGGAGTTTAGCAAGTAGCACCATTTGTAAAACGTCGATGTATGTAATTCGACAGGATTTAAGACTCAGATTTTTCTCTTTGTCCCACACTCGTGACCGCACTACCGAGCTTAAAATTTACCACCTTTCTTTATTTATCACCAGGACTGAATGTATTTCAAAAATTTTAAAATATTGTTCCTGTAGCTAGTCCTACATGTGACATTATCTTTTTGTTTGTATGGAACGTCAGAGAAAGTTAAGTTACAAATTAAGAATCCAGTGGTTTTGCAGGTTTTTCGTCGTTACCGTAAGAACCCACTTAAATGCAGCGCATGCGTAGTAGGTCAAAAAAATGAGATTGAATCAGTTTAGTAGCTTTCTCTGAAATGCGCTTATTTCTCGAGAACCACTCGTTAGAATTTCATAAAATTTGGCAGGCGGATACTGCATGAAACAAGGTAGTGAATTATAAAAAAAAATATGAAATTTAATAGAGAAAATTGTAAATAATTCATTGTGCCTTAAACCGAGGATAGCTAAAAATCTCTCTGGTAAAATATTATTTGAATATTGTTAACATGCGAGCATTGTTACAAGTTTGTTTCACGCAAAGGAAGGTGAAAATCTAATGACTAAATTTTCTGCAAATATAAAAAACCCGATATTTAAGGCGTGTTTATATCCAGTCATGTTACCATAGCAACGAAACACACGTCAACTGAAATATCAAAATACAGAGGTCTATCTTTATATATTATGTCTTGCTAATTTTGGAGACCCAGGGATCAACGGTTTGGAAAAACTGAAAATCCAGCGCAGGTATTGAAAACTGTGTAAAGTCGCCTTACGGAGTTAACTTACCTTGTACTGTGAACGTACTCGCAGTATCAAACGCCATGATACTCATCCATGAAAATGCAGAGAGCAGAAAGAAATGGAGAAAAATGGCGACTGCTTTGCAAAGAGCATCGAATTCTTTTGACTTTGCAGCACCGAGAAAAATTGCTTGATAACTCAGCAGTGCCAAAGAGAGATTAATGAGACATTTTCCAGGCAGATTTCTAAGCTCTTTGAAAGACAAGTAAACGCTGAGCAGACAACACAACGAGACGATTGACAGAAGTGCACCACTGAATGTCAAATAAATAAGGACTGCAGAGTCATGCCAGCTTGAGTCCTTAACAACCTGTCCACCGTGTCTGGACTGCTGCGTCGGACACACAATGTAAATCGTATTTCCTTGCAGCGTGACGGCATTTTTCTCAAATTGAATCTGCTTTTCGCCTATCAGCATGATAGTATGACTTTTGTTCAGGACGAATCGCATCTCTGTTGATTGCTTTTTCGTTGAAGTAAGGTTTTTGCAAGGATAACTTCCAAAGACCAATGTACAGTTAGCCGTCGAACAGTTTAATACCTCTGAGGTCAGGTTATGTACAGAAGGGCCAGCAATTAATTTTGGCGGTGGATTATTCGTTTCCTGAATCGGATCTGGAATATTTGCACTCACATCAAGAAGGATTGACAAGGGTGGAACATGTACAGGTGGAATTGAACCACTTGGTAGTAGCGGCCTTCCGTCGGGATGACATAGAGCACAATGAGGATTTCTGAACAATTCATTATTCACTGAAAATACCATAGAATATAATGAACATAGCTCTCTGACTGCGGATACCACTGGTAGCTGAATTGCAGCACATTTTGTATCCTGCAAAATACAATCCTTGGACTTAAGGCGCTGATTCGGATTACGTGGTGCGTATTTCCACGAACAGTCCGGATGTCCCGTTAGAAAGCTCTTTACAGCTGCGGTGTTAACCGGAGTACCTATTGACCCAGTGCTTTTCTTACAGGAAATATCGAGTCCCCAGAAAGAAAAGTTCCCTTCATTGTTGCATCTGGCACAAGCAATGTTTCTGTATGTTGCATTCTGCGCCCCTTCAAAGACCGGCACTTCATTTTGTAGCGTCATATTCAGCTGCTGGACAGTTTGGCAATCGTTTGTACTTTGACCATTGTGTAAAATGCAGGAATGTTTCATTATTACTCCGGACCATGAAAGTACATTAACGTCTCCACATGCCACATTCTGTAGAGACACATCGTTGCCAGTTTGATCGCAGCTAAAGAGAATAACAGATGATAAAAGAGATAAATCCAAATAAGAAATTGGCGTCTACTTTTTATGCGGTCGTCCCCTTGTTGATGATAAATTGCGTTAAACATTGACAAAGTAGCTTTTGACTACTTTGACATTGTTTTAACGAAATATTTCATCAATAAGAGGGCCAGACAGACGCATTATTTTCTGTAAACACGGCAAAATTAACCTGAGATATGCGACTGTGCACAGTACTATTCGTCTTCGACATTACAATAAGGTTCGTCTTTACGACTAGAAATAAATAATCTATGTTTCTTGTTCTCAATCCAGTGCAGCTATCGAACTTAATTAAAGGGACTGATGCAAAATGTCACAGCTTCGCTTTATAAAACAAATGTTCGTTATCTTTGCAGTAGAAGTTTCCCAAACAAAGCTTCGTAAATTAAAAGTATTGCTGCGAAAATAAATAATAATAATAACACACAGCAAAGTAGAATTTAACAGGGTCAAGATTCTTTAAGTCACTTTAAGTCTTTAAGAGTCAAGTTTCGTTCTTACCGTGAATGAAAGTCCAAGCAACAGTCACTTAATGTTTTGCAAGCCTTATCACAGAAGCAAGTCTTATGATTGTATTTTCTTTCGTCCAAAAAACATCTGTTTTGACATGACTGGTCGGGAGACGTCTTCTGTTGAAGCACTGCAGCAAGAAGATGATTTTCTTGTGGCACAGTGATGTTGTGTTGGGTTAGCAGCCGAGAAAGGTTTTTCCAACTGAAAAGCTCACCCTTAAACTTCACAATAAAGTCTTGTTCTCCCGACTCTAAATAAGAAAAAAAGTTTCGTTTCCAACAGTAACACTAATCTATCTTAATCTAACCTCTACTGGGTTTGCGAAAGTGACACATCATATGCTGCTCAATGTACATACCGACTAGGATTGGAAATTCAGCTGTCGTTTGAGATTTCGTTGGCACAGTAAGACTTAAAACTACACCAGCCAAAACACTTAACGTTATAAGATCTATATCGCCTTGTTTCATTTTTGTGCCGAGAAATAGGACAAAAACTGCGGATTAGAAGATTTTCCAAATTTTCATGAGGCTAACAGTCAAAGATTCGCCTTTGCAGATTGCTTTTGAAAGGTTTTTTGATCTTCTATGTTGGGCGGTTAGCTCATATGACTGCCTTTGTCAAAACACTCTTTGAAATAATTAATTAAAACTAATTTTAATTAACATCAACTCACAGATCACTGCTGTTATGTTCGATCCGTCCTAAGTAATTAAAAAATTGGGTATCACGAATGCAGGTCGGTTCACTTACACTCTTATGAATCGCAAACGTACAAGACAAACAAAAAGCTGGGTTGTTTTAAGTGCCAAATAAATGACTATTTCAGCGCGCAGTCAAGAATCGAGATGTCTGATAGGTGCCAGCTCAATGCAATACATTTAATCGTTAGTGCACCTGGTGTTCGACTCAAATTCAAATTAAAACTTTGATCGTTAATTCACTAAAAAAGTGGAGGAAACGCCTGTTGATTTAAACCAAATGTAATATTGTAGAAAACCTTTTTTTCAATATTGGTCGAATTTAAAAGGCTAAGAAATTTTCTAAACGATTACAATAGTTGACTAATTACCTTTCGTCGGATTTGTTTGTTTTCAGATGGCTGATTAATTTTCCTGCATGAACTCTATAACTGTCATCCGGCACAAAAGGCAAACGAATTAAAAGCCTGTTCATTTCATATGTTGTCATTTCATATTCATATGCTGTCTAATCCCCGGAGGGGGTACTTCCTATAATGGCCTATACGGGGAGGCTCCGCCCGAAAGGGGTACCTTTTTCATGCTTCAGGTATATAAAAGGGTATCGTAGGGATTTCTCAAGTTTAGGTATATGAAAGGGTAGGAAAATCTTCGTTCGGGTATTGAAAAGGGTCTTGAATTAAAACAGATCAAGCAAACGCAACTTATGACTGTTTCATTTTAATTTATTACGCGCTACGTGTTAACATTACAAGAAAACCTCCTGTTTTAATGATTTATCCATAAGGCGGGCCAGTGAAGGTATATGAAAGGAGTGCCTTTTTCCAATAAAAGGTATACGAAAGGGCTGCCTTTTCTGAAAAAAAAAATTATATAAAAGGAGTACTAATCTACCGGAGAATCCCTCAATCAAACTAAATCAAATTCCTGTTGAACAAGTATCCACTACGAAATCTGCCGGTGTATATATTGATCAAAATTTAAATTGGGAATTTCAAATAAAGGAAATTTTAAAAAAGATCGCCTCCGGCGTAAGCGCCACTAAACGCATAAGCGATTTTGTTCCACGTGAGATACTTCTCACCGTTTACAATTCATTAATTCAGCCTCATTTAGATTATTGTAGTGTAGTGTGGGGATGCTGTTCAAAGGGACTCTCAGAAACTACAAAAGCTACAGAACCGTGCTGCGCGTATCGCAACCTTCTCTTATTATGATAGAAATACTGATGAACTCTTACATAGTTTAAATTGGCACAAACTTGAGCATCAAAGGGCCGTGAGTAAATCGATTATGATGTATAATGCTGTGAACAACCAGATTCTGAATTATTTGAGTTCTCGGCTTTTCTCGCGTAATGAAGCCTTGGCTTACAATCTCAGGAATACTAAAGGAAAGCTATCCATACCACAGCCGCGCACTAATTATTGCAAACGAAGTTTTAGCAACAGCGGGGCTGTGTTAAGGAATAGTTTACTGAATGGAATAAAACTATCCAGAACACTTAACGAATTTAAGAACAAATTGAAAAATCACACTTTCGGATCATCTTGCATTTAAATTTTGAATACACGGCATTTGTTCTTATTAGTAGTTAGCCTCTCTTAGTTAGTGTAGTTAGTGTTTTTATCCCTTGTTTTTTATTCTGTACCTGAATGGATTTTACCGTGTTTAAATAAAGTTACCTTACCTTACCTTACCTTACCTATTTGTAATTTTAGAGGCAGTTTGACGCCGAAGCTGAACTGATCTCGTGTTCATTTGTTTTACCTCGTCACTGTAAAATAAACTCAGTGGTTCCTTTATTACCGGTAGAAAAATCTGAGCAAGTAACAGATGATTAAAAGGAGAGAGAGATCGGAGTAGATAAATAAATATTGCGGAGATGTATTTAAAGGCTTTTTCCCATTGCTTCAAAACGACATCATGTAAATGTATCTCCCTTTCTTTTCTTTACGGCACTGTACAATAAGGTTATACAAATAATGTCGGATTGTCAGAGACTTGGGGTATTAAGATTTCATGTGCCAAACGCTAAAATAGGAATGGGCTAAATTTTGTTTGTTATATAGATCTTGTTTCACTTGATTATAACATTTATTATTCCGCTATTGCGTCATTGTACCATATTCCGCTGGCAACATCCCATTAATACACGACCATGGGCAGAAAAATATAGGACTTGAGCCCGTGATCCAATGAAAACAATTACCTGGTCAGTGGTAAACTTAAACAAAACAGGTGATCTTGATGACTTCTACATCTGATCCCGTGATATGGTCATGTGACACTGGTCAGCGGATTCCTTAGTTTGACAACTGTCAATTGGCATTAATGCTTTCTTTGCTTTTCTGTGCTGGGCGGCTAGCTCAAATGATTGTCTTCGTGAAAACACAGAGCGCTTTGAAATCAGAATTGGATACGCTTCTAATCAAACTTACTTCAATTCACAGATCACTTTGTGATCTGTTTGAGTCCTTAGCAATTAAAAAACCTTTTAGGTATACCAAACGCAGCACTATCTGATAAATATAATGCCAGAGTTGTTTTAGTGCTAAATAAATGATATTCTCAAATATGGCAAGTTAATGTATTCAATTGTAAGTGCACCTGGCGTTCATCACAAATACAAATTAATACTTTGACCGTTACTGATCTAATAGCAGCATAATGCTCCGCTTTATGTAGTGGAGTTAAAGTTATAGTTAAACCAACTGTAATATTGACTGAACTTGAATGGCAAAAATAATTTTTTGATTATTTGCGTTGAGGTCTTCTTGGAGTCGCTTTAAAGCTTCGGAAAGTCACCTTCAATTCTCTTGTTTACACGAGATCTTTTGAAAATGGCACTTCGTAGAAGACGCATTATAATAGCTTTCTAATTTCCCAAGTTCATATGTTTTACTCTACCTAGCACCAACCTCAAGGCGTCTCTACTAAAAATATATATAAGTAATTGCAAGGGTTGACAAAAAGTAACTTCTCGTATGGATGTGTTTGTTTTTAGATAGCTGAGATTAATTTTCCTGCATGAGCTCCATATAATAGATTGTCAGATCTTTCAATAAAAATCCTTTCACATAATTCAATAAAATCTTGTCATCCGTCACAAAAGACAAACACCTTAAAAGCATCTTCATTCCACGCGTTTTACGACTAAACTTAAGTTACATTTATTTGTTTTGCCTTGTCACTGCAAAACATAGTGTGTCAGTGCAGGTACCGTTTCCAGTAAAAAAAATCAAAGCAAATTTTTTTTTGGCTCTTTATTACTATTCCTGCACACTTGCACACTACATTATAATACAGTTACTCAGTGACACTAGATGAGCTATCTTACAAAAACGATTCTACTACTCCTTACATTACAAAAACAATACTATTGTTGCTTACATAAACGCTACTTATATTTGACACTAATTCTGATTATTTGCTAAGCGCCATTACACTTTATACAACATGATATGTCTACGCACTATTTACAACAATGAAGACTTAAAGACTTATTTAAAGATACAATAGCTGCTTAAGAAAACTTTAGAATTTCCCATTTCAGCTTAGCTATTAACTGTGGTAAGAGTGGTTTTGATTTCCTAAGCAGATTAGTATGGATTACTTGCTTACCAGCAATGAGAATGTGGTTGAGAAGAGTCCAATGAGGACTTTCTTTTATGATACCTAGCAGAATTTCGTTATCATTTAAGGTGGCTGGTAATGGTTTCCAGCACTTTCCAGCTCTTACACTTTGACTGGATAGTACAATAAATTTTTATTAGTTGATGCTACAATAATGGTATCAAATAAATGCCCAATGATTGCCGAGTACGTTTTGGTTACTTTCTTGACCTCACTGGTTTCCATAGCAACACTATAACCTGTTAAAAACACCCTTAATTTTAGCTTTAAGTGCTTATAACTCAAAAACGAGCTCGATGACCCCCATTTTTTATTATTGAACATTGATTAGCATGTTAAGGTACAACTTTCTGCAAAGTTAAAAAAATTTCTACGAAGCAGTTTCAGAGCCACCTTAAATTTTTAAAAATTTAAGGTGGCTCTGAAACCGCTTCGTAGAAATTTTTTTAACTTTACAAAAAGTTGTATCTTTACATGCTAATTATAACTCAACAATAAAAAATGGGGGTCACCGAGCTCGTTTTTGAGTTATAAGCACTTAAAGCTAAAATTAAGGGTGTTTTTAACAGGTTATCCTGTTACTATGGTAACCAGTGACGTCAAGAAAATGACCAGAACATATTCACCAATCATTGGGCATTTATTTGATACCATTATTGTAGCATCAACTGATAAAGATTTCTAGTACAGACCCGTCAAAAGTGTAAGAACTGAAAAATGCTTGAAAATGCTGGAAACCGATACCAGCCACCTTAACCTAGAAATGGTGATATTAGATTTAGTTAACCCTATTCATACCGGGCTTTTTTGGATCTTTTCAGACCGGGGAGGGGATACACATATACAGGATATATAGTATGTCCAAAAATCTATCTTTTTATATACGTCACGTGCGGTGATGACGTCACATCACGTGACAATTACATCATGATGTCAAAACAGCCGCCATCTTGCATCCGCCATCTTGGATTTTTCAAAACATCAGAAAACCGCCCAAAATTACTGAAAAATACTCAAAATCTATAAAACAGTGCAAAAAAAACCTAAAAGAGGTGAAAATAGTTGAATTAAAGTTAATTTTTATTAATGGAAACACAAAAATTACAAATTTGGAAAAACATGTCTGTCAAAATGACGTTGCCATGGTAACGTCAAGTTCCAGACACAACAACCTATCCTACCAATTTATTCCCAGATAAATTTTAGAAAAACTCGTAAAGTTTGGCAGCGTTTGGTTGAATATTGAAAAAGTTATAAACGTTCAAATTCATAGCGGGCAGTTCCCCGCCCCCCCCCCCCCCCCCCCCCCCCCCCTGTCTGGATAGGGTTAAAATGAATATTTAAATATCGAAAAAAAAGGTATAAAAATAGAGAAATTGTTTATTTGTGGAAGTCACAAACGTTTCGGGTATAATCTTTAACAGTGTAAAAATTGTTACTGAATGTTCCTTTGAATTCAGGGCACAAACGTGCCGGAGCCTAGTACAGTTCTGGCCCTCTCTCTGACCAGGGATTTAGCACCCTGCTGTGGACGGAGCCAGACGCGCTCGAGAGGTTTATATGGAATGACAAACTTTTTTTAGGTCCCCTGATTGCATTGAGGAGAGCCTAAAAATAATTTTCATTTTAAGTTGTTTAAAATTCCTTCGTACAACCATTATCAAATCATTCTAAATGGAAACTGAAGGAATTGTCTCTGGTTCCCATGTGTTAAATATGTTTCGGAAACAGATATTACTCCTCGAAAAAGTAAATATCAGTTGCTCAGGCGTATTTATACCTCTTGCTTCTCGAAAACAAATGCTTCAAAGGCATTTCAGGAAAAAATATTTTGTTCTCGTTGTGTGCAGAGCCAAAATCAAGTTTTCACGACCTTGGACGCGAATCGAATTGCAGATGCCCTATTATTTGAGCACGCACTCGTATGACGTCACACGTTATGTGCGATGAAAAAAAATGAAATTGAAAATCCTCTGTCGGTTGTTTATCTACCTATTTTTAGCATTGTTTTTAGTCCTATGACATGTTTAAAATTACTCTAAAACACCCTGAAACTTTTAACTTTTGAATAAAGAGCTGAAACTTTTTTCGTTTCTTTTAGTGTTTCTAGCGAAAGTTTTGCGCGCGAGAGAGCAATATTGACGTCAGGCAGCTGAATCGTAGCGCGCGCTCTTGTAAAATCTGTATATTCGCGCGCGCTTCAAACTTTAAGTGGCGCGTCTACGCCATAAGACGCGCGCGAGCAAAAACGTTAAATTTGACCTAGCGGTGCGTTCACAGCTGACCTGTAGTGAATGATGAAGAAGTTCGCGAAATGACTGCAATTTCACTCATGATTGACGCATACTTTTCTCAGAAACACTTTGCTAGTGTAAGCGCGCGCTTTTAAATATTACGTTGACAAACGGTATTTGTTGACGTCACAATCAACGTCATAAACGACAGTTACAGCCTCAAGTTGCCGCTCTCAAAAATTTGATCAGTTCAAAAGCACGAAAAAATTGATTTGAACACTTCATGAATGGAATTGAAAAGTTCATTGCTATATTCTTCTTAGCATCGACTACATGTGCGCTGTACCAGAAATGTGAATTAAATCCTAGGAATGCTTTTTGCGGTAAGTACATTTTATTTTTTTATTAAGTTGCACCACTGTTAATCAATAGACAATTATGTGCTTTTGATATTTTAAGTTCCGCAGCTTCAGTCCAAGCTTTCGCACACGAGAATTATTATTATTTTTTTTTGTTGCTGGTGTCCTGTTTTCGTCAGAGCTAGTCTATTGCCCTTCTGTTTGTAATAAGCTTTCTCGATGGAAAAATCGACATATTTAACCTATGTTTCTTTTGTAGTCTGCAATCTGATTTCATTTTGTAACCTCGTAATATAAGACTAGGCCAAGCAATAGCTCTTTTAAAAACCGTCCTTATTTACAATCGATTGTCAATGATTGCAATTATAAAAAGCTTGAAAACAAATCACGATTTTTTAAATTTGTAATTTGTTTGCGATTTTTAGTTAAAAAAATTAAACTTAAAAACCTTTAGTTTAGTATCAGCTGAGTAAAGAGTCTGAGAGCAACTTAAAACTGGAAATAACTTTGGTGACTGCATTATGTCACGAAGAAGGAGAAACTACGTCCTTAGAACCAATGGTTTGTACTGCCTGAACAACGCACACACAAAAAAACAATCCGCTATCGTGTTGGCGCAATCGTCTCGTCGAAAAACAAAGTAGAAACAGTTTTATTGTATACTTCGTGCAACATAAGATCCTCGCTGCAACGATAATGTCTGATATAGGACATTTCATTTTAGGGTGTGTTATACGAGGTTCTTTTTTTTGAAAAACTTGTGTGGCAGCAAAATTTAAACGTAAGCTACGCAAAAATTGATTTGTATTTTCCATAGTGCTTGCACAAGTTCAAATGGCATGCGCGCGCAAAAGTGCATGCACACAATCTTACTGTTTTGATACCATTCGCGTCCCCAGAGGCCGCTATCCTTCTGGTCTGCGCCAGGAATCGAGACCTCTGGCCGCCTCCAATACCTGAAGTCCGCGATTCACGGACTCATTGTCAAATATGACAAATCTGATTGGCTGAAAAGCACAGAGCGAGTCCTCTGCTCATGCTCAGAAATTGGAAGCGGCCAGAGGTCTCAATTCCTGGCGCAGACCAGAAGGATCGCGGGCTGTGGGGACAAGAATGTTTTGACACCATAGTCTGTAGAACGTAAAACTGATGTTGTTAAAAGATGATATCAAGCACTTGCAATGAGTTGGTCTACTTTGTAAGATTTTTTTTCCGTCTTTTTGTTGGATTATACAGAATTCTTCCAATCACGGTGGAAACGACTTTTTCGACCACAGACAGACATGAGCAGAATACTAACCACCATCTTGCTTCTTGCTGTTATTGAGGTAATTACAAGGCAATCGTCACAAATTCTGGTTAGGTGCTATTCTACCCTATAGGATCTTCTAATTTAGAGTCGACAAAACTTTTCTTCAAAGTTGCATGGTCTCGACTCGCTCAGTCACAACCAGATTACTGTTATGCGACAGTTGCCATGTGCACGAATACTAGTGACCACTGTGTTTTTAATTCTGGCTTATGTTTTGTGGAGTTTGAGATAAGTCGACGTCAAAACTGGAGGGCATAGAACATGAACAACAACAACGACAACAACAAAATCATGGAAAAGTTAGAAACTGAAATCAAAAGTCAAGCTAATCCTGGATAAGTTTCATCGTGCTTTCAACAACCCGGCTCAGCGCTCAATTCAATTTTCTTTTTGAGATTCGACCCCAAAAATCAGTTTACACTGCCTGATGTAATGCTGTTCTGGAGAGAATTTTCGTGCGCTAGTATCAACCATTTTGAATCTTTGTATAGTTTCGTCATCAGTATGGATATCTTCCTTTCGGGTTATTTGATCAATGTGAGAATTCCTTCCTCCACAAAAACCAGCACCTCTAAATTCCAATTCGATCAGCGAACAGTGGATGAAGAGGCACTTTGTGGAAATACAACTGTACATTCCCATCATCGTCATTATTATTAAACTAAACCAAGAGAGTATTCATACTCTCTTAGCCAGCGTAGCTTGGCGTTCTAGTCAGTTAGGGAGAGCGAGAAAACGAGCGCGCGAGCAAAGCGATTTCCGGCTCTCCGTGACTGACTAGAACGCCAAGCTACGCTGGCTAATACTCTCTTGACTAAACCACCTGGCCCGGATCTGTTTGCTCAGGATAGTTTTTGGTTCTGAAAAGCGAGTTTAAATTTTATCATGGCAGCGCGAAAGAGAACTTATGGAAGAAGAAGATGAAGCTGATCTGCCTGAAATTGAAGAAGATGAAATCCCCTTTGAAGAAGATCAAATGCCGAACATCGAAGGAAGTGCACATGACAAAGAAACACCTGAGATTAATGAGCTTCATCCCAAGCTAATACCACTTCTACTGAGTATTGCCTTCATGCTGATCAACGTAATTTTGGTAAGCTTATTCAGTCTTATGCATACCTTTGTACAAGCCCTTGTTTACATAAAAAGGAATAATGGCTTAATTGTCTTAACCTTATCCCCAATTTGGAAAATGGGTCGAAAATGGTATGATGTATTAATGGAGTAATGAAACAATGATAGTAATTTTATTTATTAAGGGTACTACGTAACAGCAACACTGATGAACCATTGGCGATGACTTTGAGCGATTTCGTAAAACTAAAATTAAAGTAAGCACTCTAGCCAATCACATAGAGTGCACAGACAATCCAATGAGCCAATCAAAACTCGAAAAAAAAAAAACTTGGATGTCAAAAACAGGGAACGAGTGAGCAAGTCACGATTGGATTTGGTTGTGTTTTTTTTTTGGTTCGCACGGAACCACCACTGGCTTGTATTTTAAGCTTTTAACTGTAATTCCCCTTAATTCATTTTACAACTTGAAAGCCGTTAAATCGACAAACAAATTCTCCTTGTTAATTTATATTGGGTGAAACACTACTTGAAAATAATGACGTAAGAAAGGTTGTTGCTGTTCATCGTGGTAATTCGGAGGCATTTCAAAGCGGTTCCAGTGGGTTTTGGGGTCTCTGTTTTCCTTTCCATATAGGAATAATATATCGAGAGGAAAACCGAGAACCTGAAACCCACTTGAATCGCTTTGAAATGCCTCCGAAAGCCATAGAAAAGCAAGTGATACACAAAACAGGACAGGCAAGTCGATTTTATTAAATTTCTTTCCCCCATTTTTAACCATTTTGTGCGATAGCTATATTCCCATAAAAAACTCTTATGATAACGCTGTTAGGCAATGCCATGTTAACGGCTCTCAAAAGAGCTTGGGTTACCTGTGATCTGTTATGGACGGATAGTGGATGACAATGACTTTCTGACCATATAATTATTATGGTCATTGCGCGAATTCGTTGAATAATAAAGTACAGTTTTCGCAATATCATTTATAAATTGTTATCGTTTGTCTCACGATGTATTAACTTGAGATGCGATTAATCGCTTCGACTGAATACTGCTAGTCTTCATTAGGCTGTGAGGTCGACTGGTAAAGCGTAACCTGTTAAAGCACGATGCCCACTGCATGTAGTCGGTTGGTTTTCAACAGCTGTGATTGGTACATTTCGAAGCCGGCTGCCCAGATGGGTTGTTCCCTCGGCGGTTTGCTGTTGTACAGTTCTCCTGTTGTTGTGCGATTATTGATGGTGGACATCAATGCTGATTTTGTTAGGTTCGAAATGGCTTTGTTGACTCCGTCACCATCCTGGATTGCTTTTCATAGCATCCTTACATCCAGCACTCCTCCGCCCGCTTCAACATCGAGTCAGAAAGTGTTAGCAAGCTCGCCATTGTTGACAACACAGTTTCAAGAGAACCAGGCTGCCAAATCACCATCAACGCATACGCGGTTGCGCGTAGCCAGTCAACGTCATCGCCTGATTAAGACGAGCAGTATCTAGTCGAAACGTCACTATTCGCATTTCAAACGAATGCATCGTGAAAGAAACGCTAACAATTGAACTGAATTGAATTTCTCGTTTATTTTGATCATCAAAATGTAACTCACTTTGCTCCCGCCATCATTACATCAACAGCTCGTGTTAGTTCTGTGTTTCTATCGAGTTATGGCAGTACGGCTTTCAGCGCGCACTTTCTTACAGGATGTTTTCTAATCTGTATTAATTGAAACTATCTGTAGGTAATATTCCTGACGATGGAAGATGTGGTGGACTTGAAAAAGAAGCATTATCAGATAAAATTATAGTCATCATGACTTTTTCTTTTTGATCACGAATTGAATTTTACAACAGTATAACATTATAATTTTAAAAACGAATTGTAATAAAATATCGCTGTATTTTACTTAAGTTTCTGTGGCTTCTGTTCACCTTCATCAGAGCGAGTAAAAGTTCGTTGATGCTCTCACTGCCGACCCGTCTGGCGTGTTTAATATTCATGTTGAATTAAAGGCACATAAGCGCGATCGAAGGCTGCGCGTTTGTTGACGGCGTCGCTGTCCAAAGTGGAGTGCCACGATTCAAAAAACTTAACGACCAGAAGAAAAAAACTGAAATTCAGGTTACGATTCCAAGAAAAACCTCTTGTTGTAGCTGCTTACACCACGCTCGAATGCATGCTGATTCGCTGTTGCTCGCTCGCACGGCTCGCCTGGATCATGTTCGGCTCCGCGCGAGAACCACGAGCGCTTGCCTTCCACGATGAACGTAAAAGAGCTTGGTAGGTCCTTCAGCTTTCTGAATACCTTATGCTTATTTAATTTCGCGAGTACTAAATTTCGCGATTTTCGCGATTTTGAACTAATCGCAAAATTAATAATCGCGAAATATGAGGCGCGCGAAAAATAAAATCGCGAAATTTAATACTGAATACTGTCAATAAAATAATAAAATTCGTGCTGTTGCTTTATTACTGTTATCTCAACATGTCTCGGCTTCACGTTTTGGAATTTTTTGCTTGATTTTACCCATCAGTTATCTTCAGTTATCTTCTACCACATCACTCTTGCTGTCCAAACTGTCCTCTACCGCTGAGTTCTATTTTAGACTGTGATCAATACTCACGAAATTTAGTGCGAATAAGGTACGTGACCCATTGTTTTTACAGGCTTGAACGCTGTCCGAATGTGGAATTTCTGGACGACACGACCCACTCGATTTGATACACCTCTTCGGTATGGAAGGACTGCGAGTTTTGGGGTCGTTGTTTCAAGTGGTGCTCCTTCATTTATTTTTTTTTTTTTGCTTCATTTTAAATTTATTTCAATAAATTCTGAGAAGGAATGGTGGACTAACTGGATTGTTTTTTAATGGATATTCGTACAGTTTTTTCTAACGGGCGTCTATGAGACAATTTTGTTCCTAGATCTCTGAGCTGAAGAAAGAGGCATCATAGAGCTATATTAAAATTTCCATTTTCTTAAGAAATTATTTGTATTTTATGCCACAGTGTCATTTGGCGTTCAAGCAATTTCATTGCACGTCAAAACGTAAACGTCATTGCATACAAATTTAAGTTTTCATCTTGCCTTATTGATTTATCTGTTCACCATCTGCCTGCTAAGTAAATAGCGTCGCATTTAGTTTAAGTTCGGTTGGAATCACCACGTACGGGAACACTTTATAAACTCGTGTCCGTCAAGCAAGGAAAAGTGCGTTCGCTTAACTAAATATTGACGAATTAATTTTTCTCATATTTTTCCGTTTGTCTGGCTTAAATTTTCTCCAAACGAAACATATATTACTTAAGATGAGTTCCGTTTACTTTAATTTGGTCCAAGATAATAACTTCACAACATTACATGTTATTTCTTTGAAAATTGAATGAAATAAAGTCAACAGTTCAAATAACCTTCAATCAAACCCTACAAAATTTTAGCTGGGCTAACAGCTAAGGCTCATAAATGTTACATGTAGTACGTTTTAATTATGCAAATGCTTTTTTTTTTTTTTAGGCGAAATGCGTTAATCTGACATTTCGTGGAGACTCTTATAAAGTGCGGCAGTTTAAAAGAGAGGTGCGCTATTTGTACGGATTTCGAATTCATATCACTGAGTTGTGAATTTGCCAACTTTTAAAGCGGCTTATTAGGGGATGCACATTAATATCCTTGTACAAATATTGTAAAATCCTTAGATTTTACCTACTGTTTTTTGCCGATGAATAAATTGCTCTGTTTTCTGTGAATGATAATCTTGCGATCATGAATAACACCGACAGGGTTTTTTCTGCTTAGAACCAGCTCTGTCGATCAGTGGGCATTGTGATTAACTTTTGCATCCAACAAAATCGTTTTAAAATGCTCTTAATTTTTAGCGGCTAATAAATGTGGTCACGCTTTTATTAAGTGTGTCGTTTTACCAACGAACTATCCCAAACCACCTGCAGCAGCTGTAAGCCGCAAATTCGCGCGACCGGCTCGCTATTTTTGTTTAGACGCACTGCTTCACATTTATAACGAAGAGGTTTTGAAAGCATCTTGTTCAATTCGAATACTTATGCTGCCATTGCTGTCCCACGCTGGCTGTCTTCTTCTAAGGGATCCTAACGAGTCTCCACTTTGACTAGAAGAGCGCTTCCTCCGGCAGTGAACTCGGGCTAAAATCTTTTTAAATCCCCTACGGTAGTTTTCGCTAAATATCGCGTACAAACATGGGTTCAGAGCGCTGTTAAAATGAGCGAGGACAAGTCGCACATGCAGCCAGTCGCAAGGTAGATCTCGACCGTAGGCAAACATGCTGAGTCTAATATAATAAAGAAACCAGCACAGTACAAACGCGATGACTACGATAGATACCAAGCGAAGGACCTTCTTTTTAACTGCCTCCCTCCGCCGGAATCCCTCGCTATTGTTCGACGAATTTTCAGGCGTAAGACCAGGAGCTTTTCTTCTTTTTAGAGTGACTATTATGGCGGTATACAATATGGCAATCGTTAGAAGAGGAACCGAGAATATGGCTATCATGTTAAAGTGATAGTAAACTCTTTTGACTCCTTTTCCGAATGTCACATCGAGGTCAAGGTGACAGTAAAGTTTGCCGTCTTTCCCAGTCATAGTTTGCACTGCATAAACGCTCGGAATGCGGAAGGCCAAGGCAAGGAGCCACATGAGTAGCATGATCACTTTACAGAGTCGCGTAGAGACGAATGTTCGCAGGGGGAACACAACAGCATTGAAGCGATCAAAGCTGATGGCTACCACGGTAAATATAGAGACTATCATGGGTGTCTGATTGAGGAGGATTGAGAGCTTGCAGAAGACGAGCCCGGCTGTTCCCCCGACGATCCATTCGTAGCCTGCCAGGGCCACTGTAATCATCCTGGGCATGTACAGCGTTATCATAAGATCTGCAATGGCCATGTTGACTATGTAGTAATTCACCGTGGTTCGCATCCGTTGGTTCTTATACACAACCGCGACGACCATAGAGTTTCCGAGCAGGGATATAATGATTATGAAGCAATATGGAAGAATACGAGCCACTTTGATCGCAACTGAATCTCCGTGAAAACACTCGCTCTCCGACACGAGAGTTCCTGAAGATACGTTAACGGTCATGTTGGAGGTTGAAGGGCTATAAGCCGGTGTGAAGGCAGCTTTTTCCATTTAAATATAAGTCCCTAAAGTATCTTAAAAAAAACTCGAGTGCAGTTAAGTGGCATCAGCTTGCTTCAGCCGGTGAACTAATGCAACACACAATCCTCTTTCGGTTTGTGATGAATTAAATAGTCGAACAAATATATGCCACACTTTAATTATGGAACATATTGTCAAAAGCATGTCACACGCTAAATATCATGTTCACGGCAACTCAGTGACAACGCAAACATGGGAGCATTTTAAAAGTGGTCTTTCTGGGAGAATATTAAAAAACCTAAGAGCAGGTGCATATAGATGAGCAATAACTACTTTAGATAATGTCCTTTAATTTACTTGTGTCTTCGTAGGCATACTGTTTCGAGCTTGCCCAAAAACGCAAAATAAATCTTATAACTTTGCTTTTCAACAAGCGGGTGGTCGAAAGCCATTTTATATTAAATGTCAACTTCCACGTAAATTCTGGTGAAGGAGAGTGTTAAAAATGTCAGCAATTGCAATCTACTATGTTTGACCAATTCGCAAATAAGTTCTGATAAGACCATCTTTGGGACAAATTTACCTGCTGATTTTCCCGGGATATATGACGGAACTAAGTTATTATAAACCAACAAAATTAGCTTAAGATAAAAAAAAAAATTCTACGACTGAAACCTGATCCTATCTTTAAAATCAACGTTTAGTCATGGTGACAGCAAAAAGGAAACACAATTAAGGGTCATCATTTCTGACCAATTCTGGCTACGATCTTTTTTTATTAATAACGATTGAAATGTCTCTCATGTTTGTAGCATTATATAATTTATATCTGAAGAGAACTGGATGAAATGCCTTTCTCGACCAGAGCTAAATGGATTTTGCTGAAGCTTTTAATGCAATTCGTAAGTAAGTGAAAACTGTGCGCGTTGTATTTATACAAGAACTGTCTTTTTTTAGAATGTTTGTATTTCATTACACGAAGCTGCATAAATGAAAACTGTCAATGCCTTTATTTCCGTTGTTATGGAACACCTGTTTGGTGGAAATTTTTGTCAAATGAACACGCATTTCAAAACTTATTTTGAGTTTATTAGGAAACAGTTTCCCATTGAGAGGTGTGAAAAAGCAGCGCTGTACCTTTGTCCCACGCTCGTGACAATAGATCTAGAAAATTGCATGGCAAAATAAATAATTTTGAACGACGCAGAGAAACAAACAATGGCACGACTCTTATTATCTATTTCTTCGTGGGAATGATAGAACTCTCAAAATGACCTGGCTTCCCGTGGCTTTGAATTAGAGCAACGCACCGGTATTGCGGAAGTCGAATCCCGTTGAACGTCCATATTTTTCTTCAGGCTTGTCACTTCCCCAATTGCAATTGGCGGGTCCACGGTGAGGATTGTCTCGTTGCTTAGAAAAGTATCTTTCTCATTTCATCAGTTGACGAAAATTTCTTTATTTCTTTCAATATCGTCACACATGCGAAGCATTCGACATTGCAGATACTAGCATTATGCGGGATCACGTGTTAAGTATGAACGTGAAATGACCTGTAGCTCGCCACTAGTCTCCCTGTAAGAGCATTGGGGCGGTGAACGGAAAGATATCGTTTCGACACCCGCCTTGAAAACAGATTTTATTCTTCGTTCGATGTTCATGACATCACAAGATTACAACTTTCTCAATGTTGAATATTTTATGACTTTTACGCCCTAAATAAGTGGTTGTACCTGCTGTTGCTAGGTAACACGAGGAAGCATTAAAAATTCCCAGCTATTCGGTTTAACCTGAGGGTCAACTTGCTGTTCACGCGGACGTTTTAGCTAATCGATTTCGCCTTTTTTTTCCTCGAAATGTGTTTACCTCTTTTTTGGCGTTCTCTACTTCTTCTTATGCCACGGAATCGGTTTTTGAGCCGATTTTGAGAGCGAAGTTGCACCATTTTCATGTTTTGATTTTTTTTTTCTTCAAAATTGCGTTCTCTTCTTTTTGGCTTCTCCGCTTCATCTCGTGCCACAGAATGGTTTTAACTTTTAAATTGCGTTCTATTCTTTTGAGGTTTCGGTAAGGCCGCCGTTGCCATACACCAATATCATGTTGCTTTGCTCTTATTTACGCAAATTGCAAAACAAGATATTTCTTGATATTATTTCAGTGTACAACGCACAACACACCGTATTCGTATTCTCGGTATTGGACTAAAACTGGCTTGCATTGGAGGCTAATGCGAGGGAATATTATTAAAAAGAGCTTCATGTAATTTGCATTTGTAGAGCCAGATTCCCCGCATAAGCCTCCATTGCAAGCTAGTTCCAGTCCAATATCGAGAATACGAATGTGGTCTATTGCCGGAATCATGCGACCATGTAAACGGCCGCCATATCAACGTTAACAAAAGAAGAGGAAATTTTGCATAACAATTGAACTCAGTTACCAAAGAAAATAAATTTTATTGTTGAGATGCTACTTTTGTTCAAAAGCTCTCTTTACAAAGGATTACAGGGTGCACAATTGTTTTATTCGTTCCTGACAAAAAAAAACTAAAAATTAAATGCATGCAACTTGTTTTGTACGAACAATTGCCTCCGCAATTTTCTGCATAAACAGTGCGGAAAAGGTTCACGTCTTTGCAGAAAACGTATACACTGACACTTTTTCGGTTGTTTCGATTACCACGTGGAAAGCGACGAAAGAACTCACGAATTGACGCCCAATATTCAAAGTTTCCATATTCATTGTACATTCAAAATTATATTATAAAAGACAGTTTTGATTGTTTGAGGATACCATTTTCCCAGATTTTATCTCTGTGAAACATGTGATCCAGTAAATTCGTAATTTCATTCCACTTTAAATTACTCACAAATTCTACCCAGAAGTAAACTTCAACCAGATTCATATGCCTTTTCTCGGAAATAGGCGATGATAGGTAAACTTAAGGTAAACCTTACGTTTAAGACATTAAACATTATTATGAACAGAGTGATTTTATTTAACCCGTGGAACAGTATCTAACAATTAGTGTGTAATAGTCAAAACTAAACGAAAGAGAACAATGGAATTAATGAAAAGTATTTGAAAATTTAGTTACTTTTTCACGGGTAAAGTAAACCACTTTACAGTAAACCTTTCTAAAAAAATGACAAAGCTGTAACAAAAAAAATGTTATTTTTTGAACACGTAAAAGTATTCGAAAAGAAATTTAATGCTAACGATTCTACTTTTTTGTTAGTGGTGGCTATTTAAAAGATTTCGTTAAACGTAGCTAAATAAGTCTAGTGATGCGAAGTGAGAACTTGCTTCGATAAATTTCATTAATAACAAATCATAAAATTCCAATGATAATACTACGAACTTATGAAGAAGCGACAGACATAATTTCGGTTGGCCTTGGTCAACTTCGTTAACCACCACAAGATTTTTTTTTCTGATTTTTAACTCCGTAATCTATGAGTTATATCGCGGCTTCATCGTCATCAAGACCCTTGTTGTGAAATTGCGATTTCATTGCTTTTATACTTTTATTCATTTTATTGCGATGACCAATTAATTTAATTCCTGCTGCCTTCAAATCTTTGTCTTCCATTTTAGTAATTTGGTTAAGGCTAGTTATGTTTGCAGCCTTGAATGCTTCCAAATACGTTTCCATGTTGAGGTACAGCAGCCAATCATCCACGGACCGGAATTCTGGTATGCCTTCCTCCACAAAGCTGAAAAAGACACGTTAACAATTGAGGCACCGTTCAGTGATTGATTAAATTTAATTTTTGTTTTTTGCTGTTCAGTAATAATGATGATGATGATGATGATGATGATGATAATAATTGAGCGGTTTTCACTTGAGTATCGAAAGTAATTCACGTTTACTGTTTTGCATTACTATGTTTTAGTGATTGGTCTAAAAAATGCGCGCCACTTTCTCAACCAATCATAAGAAAACCGAACTAATCGTGACGCACTCGGACACGTTTTCCCACGCTTCGTGCCAGCTACGTGTATTTGCTTCAAGTTTTGATTGGTTCACTGGGTTGTCTATGTCCTTTGTGATTGTCCAGAGTAAATACTTTGGTTTTGGCTTACGACACTCAAATGAAAACCCAATTAACAGTAACAGTAACAGTAACGATAACGATAACGATAACGATAGCGATAACGATAACGATAACGATAATGATAATGATAATGATAATGATAATGATAATGATAATGATAATGATAATGATAATGATAATGATAATGATAATAATAATAATAATAATAATAATAATGTATGATTGATGTCTTCTTTCGTCAGTTTTGTTGTTATGAAATAACATTTTCATCAAACACAAGAAATACTTGCTGGAGAAATACAAACTGGGATCATTTGCCTTTTCTATATAATCATCAGGCACTCAAATGGCTGTTTTACGATATTCAAACCTGCCATCTCTCCTTCGCGTTTACGAGGTATTATAAGACATGTGATAAACTCACGTGGACTGAAGGGGCGATATGTTTCCTGTTAGGCTTTCTGGAGAACGAATTAATCCGTCCAGGCGACTGACAATTTCAGAAAACTTGGGTCTTTTGTTCTTGTCTTTATCCCAGCAATCCAGCATTAAGCTATGAACGACGTTTGGACAAGCCTTGGATAGAAAAAAAAAACATGGAATACCTTCGTTGCTAAAGATATCATGATAGAAAGAATCTCACAAATTTTCGCGAAGGTGTATTTATAACAGGGTGTATTTTTGGTGGATTAATGTAGAGGCTTCGGATACGATGTAAACCACCGTGGAAACGCCTTCGTTTATGCAATTCTACAAAGAAAGAATCAGAAGTTCGACAAAGCTGTTTATAGGCGATTTTGAAAAGTAAATCAACTTGATTCAGGTTGGCAGTTATTGGGAGTAGTATTCACAACTGTATCGTTGTTGCTTCAAATCGCCAGCTTCAATTTTCAGGCTCGGAACCATCGTCGACATTCCTTCGACGATCGACTGAGCAGTTCAACCACAGTCCCAAGGTATATTTCTCGTCATTCACAGCAGCTATAGCTATATGTTATAGACGAATTGGTGCAAGCTTAAGGTACAAAGCGTGCATCAAAGCCAACAAGCCGTCACAAATGAAAATCAGCGCACATATCCAAGAATTGTTTAGTTTATACCTGATTCACACCAACAAAACATGTTTTGTTAAACCAGGTTTAAGAAAATGAAAATCAGTAACAGACAACTGACAGACTAAATTTTAAATAGGGTTCAAGTATGCTCTAACTTGTGCTTTCATTGTGCTAAATTTGAAGTCGATAAACATCAGTCAGCAACTTCCATGAAGGAAACAATTTTAACCGTGTTTAACTAAACAAAATTTAAACATGTTTTAAAGCTTAAAAGCTTTGGTGTGAATGAATGTGAATGGGGTATAAGTTTAGTTTAGTGTAGTTTAGTTTACGATAGAACTGAGGTTCGTGCTGCCATCAATGACACCATCTATTGTCTTTGGTTTTTGAAGTCTCATATCTCTATTAATCTCTAATAAAAGTATGAATACCTCAGGAGGCGGCAGACGGTATCCAGTCTCCACTCGGTTAATCACCTGGACAAATAATAACAATGGAGGCGACCATTAATCACATTAAGTAAAAACACTTTTTATTTATTCTTTTGTTCCCTTTTCCTTTCCCGTTCCCGTAAATGTGGCTATACTTTTTTTCTTTGGACTTTGCGTTTACCGGCAGTCAACTCTTGTTATAGTGGACACGCTTGGGACTTCGTTTAGCGTCCGTATTAGCGAGAGTCCGTAATAGCGGGAGTCATTTCCAGTCAACTCTCTACAGCCGGCGATCTCATTATAGCGGAAACGTTTGGGACTTCGTTCAGCGTCCGTAATAGCGATTGCCCGTAATAGCGGGGTGTCCGCAAGGCGAGAGTTGACTGTATCTCCCTAAGTGTAACTACAGACTGAGATTTTGTTCGTTTCATGATGTTGCATGATATAACAAGGCGATATGACGTTATCACTTACATCATAGTTGTTCCAGTCCCAGTAAGGCCTATCACTGTATGACATGATCTCCCAAACTAGAATACCAAAGCTCCACACGTCACTTAAGGAACTGAACTTCCGGTGTTGTAATGCTTCCGGGGCGGTCCAGCGAACAGGAATTTTTCCACCCTTAAGAGAAGATCGAATAAATAGGATGCTTGCTTCAATTAAGTGATAATCTCACCTTTAATTGTCACCACATATTTAAAAGATATTCTACTCAATCATGAAGTTACAAACACTGACATTTCTTCTTTTTTTTTTTAATTTTCAAATGTTAGATACAAATACTTATTTTTTCGTTTTGATATAGAATACGGAAAATTAGATGATTTATGTATAGCTAAACAACAGACGACTTTGACAAATTAAGCGCCTAAAAGATGCATGAAACAGGCGTCTTACTAGTCTGTGACGTATAACGCGGCAAAATCATTGGGTATGAGGGCAGAAACAGACGTAATTAATCTACCTGTGTCTGGTACTCTGAGTCAGGATTGTCATCAGCTAGCTCTCTTGAGAGACCAAAATCAGAAACCTTGCACGACATGTTTTCACCGACAAGTACGTTGCGAGCAGCAAGATCCTAATAAAAAGAAGAAGCTATTAGAGTGTAGTAAGTCAATTATGAAGTTATTAATCCTTTTTAAGTAGCTGGATAGTGACGTCTTTATTACAGCGATATTTAGTTGTCTTCTTCATGTCATGCTATACACGGACGTATAAACATACTGACAAAATCCACAGCATTTGTTGTTGGTTTAGGGTTATGGTTAGCTATTCAATTAATATAATAAGAAAAAATGTTAGCTAAACACATGACAGTATACTACCCAATGATATATATAATTTTTTAATCTGTCATCAAGAAGGTTAAGTGTACACAATGTCTGTGTGTTGAATAAGTGTAATCCAACACTTTCATCTTCTTTACTTAAGTAAATACTACAACAAATATTTGTCCTTTAGTGTTCCTGTTCTAAATAGTGTTTAAATTCATTTGGTACATATTAGTGTGTTACATACCCGATGAATGAAGTTCATCCCTGACAGGTAAACCATCCCGGAAGCCACACCCCTAGCCATTCCTATCAACTGCAAGGTCGTCAACTGACCATCACGTGCCTACAAAGAAGAGATGTTGTTTAAACACTTGCAGCTGGATTGGATGGGACATGTGATACTCCAGTTTTCGACATTTTTTCACTTAACCTGCACATCTATGAGCTCTTCTCAATCATCATGAAATAAAACAGGCTTGTTACCAGAAACCGAAAAGTGTATTACACAGGAAACAATTACTTAAACTGATTACCTTCAAAAAGTGATCCAGCGATCCACTTTCCAGGAACTCTGTGACAATCATCATCGGCCTACCTACAGAACGTAAAACGTTTGTAAGAATTCAGGGAGGTTCAATAATAATTATGCATGTTATATAAGACCACTTACATCTAACGATTTTAATAAGTTGCAGCCACATCAAGTTGAGAAGAGTTTTCAATATCTGTACAAATCTAGATGACTACAAATGATTAGAGTCTGAAATACCACATAGTTCTGAAAACACAACAAACTGTAACTAAAACTAACATTCGTCTGTTTGCTTGCAAACTTTTGAGGTTTCCGTTAGTTTTGAAGGGGTGATGTAAGGCAACTATGGTTTCTTAAAGTCATCTTATTCGGCAAAAATTACTCTAATGGAAACTGATACAAGAAGCTCTTGATTCTTTTTTTTTTTACATCATATACGCCACAAAGTAATCCCTATAAAACATCGAAATGTCGTTAAAATCACCCAGTCTTTTTGAGTACACTTCCTGATTGGCCAGACTATATACACCGAAGGATATCTGTCATGTACGCATGACAGACAAGAACGGTCCCAAGTTCTTATATGGGCATCGTAAACATTTTTTATGATTAACAAATATTAGGTAATATTCGGAAAAGAAAAATTGCACATGGATGCAATATTTGCTATAAAGTCTATGGCAGTGATTCGGCTTTACTTTTATCCAGCCATTTTTAAGGTCCCAAAAACGAAAAAAAAAACCAAAAGGAACAAAAGATTCGTGATCGCTCACTAATATCTATCTTGTAACAAGGCATCATTCAACTGATAAACATGGTATCACCACCTACTTTGAGTGACAACTCCTATGAGCCTGATCACGTTGGGATGGTTAAACTGACCCATGATGGACGCCTCAGATAGGAAATCCTTTTGGTTTTTCTCGCTTGAACCAGGCTAGAATGAGAAAAACAGTGAGCAAGTTACACCATTTGACATTCACCAAACTTTGCGTACCCTTAAACTTTACTCCAATTATTTTTAACGATTCTTTTTTTAACTACGGAGCCATTATTGGTACAGTCATGTGAATTTGCTCAGGTGACCATTGCAGTATGCACTATCTAATGAGATAGGCAAGCAGCATAAGGTATACATTTGAGTCCTTTCACTACATGAGAATATTTTATAAATGATAACCTAAATTGAAGGATGAAGAGATAAAACGAAAGAGAGAAGGAGAAAACTAACTCTTAAGACTTTGACAGCGACGACATCTTTGCCCTGTTGAGTTTTTAATTTTCCTTTGTAGACATCAGCAAACTCGCCTGGGAAAAAAACAAGAGAATCATTTGTGTAATGATTAATGAAGATGGTGAATTTTAAGCTCGGTAAATAAATGATAAAGATGAAATGTTCATTTGTTACGAGCGTGGGGCAAAGAAACGGGCACTCAGATTTTTCTTTGTCCCATGATTGCGACAAATAAACAATTCATCTTTATCAAGAGATTCATTATCACTGACATAGAAATACCTTTTTCCGTAACTTGTTATTGATTGATTTAATATTCTACTTACCTTGTCCAATGAGTCCCTCCAGTTTAGTTTTACTTCTTTCAAGTTCCGACGTAAACGTTGACAAAAGTTCCAGAAGATCAAGATAGTTTCCAGGGTCGATATATCTGCGCTGATCCATGGAATCCAACGAATTTAGCTCACTCCCTTTTCAAAGACAATTTAAACACAGCATTTAAGTGACTCTCTTGAGAAACTCAGTTAACATATTATTTTTTCGATGAATACCACAAGTTGTACATGTGTCAACAGGCCCATAGCCAGGCATCTCTGATAACTGAGACAATTGCGAAGCGCCGAAGCTAGGGGTCAACTCTCGAAGTCCAGAAGCCCTGAAATGCCATTTTTAGGTGATAATAGAAAATGAATCATTTCTTTCATATTAACGTCTTGCAGAAACATGGAAAAAAAATTTCCAGGTTTTGACAGAGGCAAGTGCCTCGATTCGCCTAGCTACGGTTCTGGTAAAGTACGCCTAACTGGTCTCGTCATTTGATACTCGTGAAACTGGTTTCTTTAGGGGCATCCACTACCTCTGGGAACGAGTTATATAAAATAACTAACAGGTCACAAAAATGCTCCTGGCCCTAGAAAACAAGACGTAGTGTTTACAACCAGCGAATGAAAATTGAGGTTCCAGAGAGGTAGTGGCCTATTTTTCTTTTATCGCGCATGCAGGCATCACTGCCTGGGAACCGTTGTTTGTCTCAGGTTAAATCAGTCAGGGTTTTCCAGCAAGGTGTAGCGAGAATGACTTTTTCTATTGTCATTAATTACCGTCAAAAGAAACAGTAGTGATGTGAACAAACCTTGCTCAATGCTGCGCATATAATCTTTCTCTATACTTCTATGCCCTTTTCTAGATGTAGACAAATAAAGACGTTTAAAAATTACGCATTTGTATAGCAGGTACAACGGTAAGTAGGCATGCAGTCACAATGTCAATCTAGTATCTCGAGTCTTTATTCCTTCATGCGCAAGCTTGAAGAAAGCAGGGATTCTCGCGAATTCCGTTTCAGGATCGATTTTTTTTATCTGGTTTAAAGTCCAGAAGATGTCTGGATGTAAACAACAAGGATATATGACTTCATATAAGAACTTTCCAGAGACTTGGGAACGGTGACTCTGGGTACAAGAGTGCCAAACTGTAAAGTAAAGAGACACTCTCTACAATTTCCATTGGAGAACAATGCAAAGGGATTCATTAACTGGTTTAGATCCATAGAATGCATTGTTCAATCACCTGACTCACCTTCTACGTAAAACGATGATGACGATAACAATTATGAGAATAATTAACAGTAGGCCTCCACTAGCAGCAGCAATGGCAGAAACCATCTTATTTGTGGTCCCACCTAAACGTAATCAATTATTTAATTACTCAGTTGCCATTGATCAGTAAATCAGTCAATTAATTAATTAATTAA
The DNA here is from genome assembly GCA_963693305.1 of Meandrina meandrites. NCBI lineage: Eukaryota > Metazoa > Cnidaria > Anthozoa > Scleractinia > Meandrinidae > Meandrina > Meandrina meandrites. The sequence goes on from OY855906.1 coordinate 33,196,907, forward strand.
TCAATCAATCAATCAACCAATCAATCAATCAATGAAACATATAGTCAGTCAGTCAATCAGTCAGTCAGTCAGTCAGTCAGTCAGTCAATCAGTCAGTCAGTCAGTCAATCAATCAGTCAGTCAATCAATCAAACAACTCAAGTCACTAAACAATATATCAGTTACTTCGACAGTTTCTATTTCTCTCTGTTTCTGACACTGGCCGTGAGAGACCCATCTAATCACCGATCAAACGGCGATTAAAGACTTGAACGAACAGTATAAACAATAAACTTAGGTAAAAAAAACCTTCAACCAGATCTTCTCGCTCGCCTCTAGTAGTAACCACAGCGGATTAATTACTGTCTAAAATTATTTTTAGACTGGTCATCTAGTTTACTCGGACTTACAATGAGCATTTCACCTGATTTTAATTGTATGTCTCTTTTTGTGTCTTGCAAGTGATTTGTTGGCTGAACAACAACAACCAACAACAACAGCAACCATTTTATTTTGCCAAAAATAAATACAAAATATAATAGCATAAAATAAATTAATTGAAATAGGCAAAACAACTACTCAGAAAAGAAAAAAAAAATAAACGAGCTGAGTAGTTAAACAATTTAAACTGCTAAGTCACAAAGTCACATACAGGTGGCCTCGACCAGATAAAAGTGTAGGAAAGTGAATTCGCTAATAGCTACGTAGCAAAGAATCAATGTTCATTAAATTAGCAATGATTGACAGTCAAACCGTTTCGAAGTGTAAACGTCTTCACACCAGGAGGTCCTTTTCCAAAGTTGTTCTCAGCAATCACCTATAAAAAAGGGAAGCGTATTTGTACTTGTATAGGGATATATACACCTTATTCATGGTTTAACATATAATACGCGCGGATATATTGCGATTTGGGTAGTATTTTTCCGAGCCCGAAGGGGCGAGGAAAAATACGAGCCGAGCAAAATGTCCGCTCGTGTTATATGTTAAACAATCGAATAAGGGATTTATTATTCCACTAATTAAATAAAGTTTGGCTTAGCCATTTTGTCGCTCCGCTTTCAGTCCGTATTTTTGCCCTGTTCTTCAGTGTAATATCGTGTCATATTTTGCGCGTTCTTTTGCCCTAATGTGGTAAAATGACGCAATAGTGGAATAATAATTTTAGTTATTTAAAGTTAGTTGGTGGGGAAAGTTCAGCGACGCATCCCTGTATCCGCATGTTAGACAGATGTCAAAAAATGGCCAAAGCTTCATGCGAATAGTAGAAAATAAAAATACAATAATTCGAAAACTGCAAAGAAATTGGAAAAAACTAAACAATAAATCGAGCTTAAAGCTATATTCATCACTGCTTGAATAATTTTCCTGCTAGGTATGTTTGCAATCGGCGCGGTTCTTTCTGCCCAACATTTAGACTTCTTCCAAACTTAGTACACTTTAAACGATGGAAAACGCCGATAACCGTACGCCGCGACACACACAAAATAACCTTGCATAAATTGGAGACTTGACAACGTACAATCCTGAACAAAACTACTCGGGACAAAACGTTCGTTTATTCCTTTAGTTTAGTCTTTCTTTCTCCTTTCTCCTTTCTCCCACACTTGATTAACTCCTTGATCTATTTACCACCCACCTGAAATTCATAAGTTTTTCCAGCCTTTAGATCCTTAAACTGCTGTTCCATTTTCTTTGTAGTAACAGTCTTGGTATCAGAAGAATCGTCCTTTTTTATGTATTTCACGTGGTAACTTTGAATGATGCCGTTCTTTTGTTCCAACTCCCATGACACAAGAACAGTGTCTTGCGTTTGCTCAACAGAGACTTCCGGTTTACCAGGAACTAGCAAATAAAAACCCACTTACACAGAGGAAACGTTTACTCAATTTGATAACTACCCATTAAATTTAAAAAGGTAGTGATAATAAATAAATCCTCAGATTCATGGCCAACCCGAAAAATTTTCTTTCCCTTCCATAACCCTCATCGGGACAATATATGCGTACAATTTGTATCAGGAGGTTACCCACTGATGAAGTTAAATGCCCGATTTGATAAAACACCGTCCAGAAATTAAAATAGTTCAAATAGAACGCTCGTAGTACCTGATTACTATGTAACGATACAGTATATTCCACGAACTTTACAAACTCACTTGTTCCTGTAGTCCTCATTGTGATTGTCGTAAAGTTTCCTTCAACTCCATGTTTTCTCTTAGCCACCTCACTCACTCTGTTCATGGCGTAGACTTTAAAAGTGTAGTTCATGAATGACAAGAGATTTGTTACCATCACTTGGGTCACGTTCAGTCCTTCCTTATTTGGTATGTAGCTAACATCACTCCCACAAGATTCCTCAACACAGTTGTTTTCGTCGTTAATGTTACATGGCTTAAGACAAACTACCGCATAAAACACGTGACTCGTGTCACCTGCGACTAAGGGTGGCAGCCATCTTATCCCAACTGCACTTTGGTTGACGAATGAAGCGTTAGCATTTCTTGGAGCTGATGGCAAAACTAAATGTAATAAATACGCATATTTATCAGTGTGACGTTAAGAAAACATAAACAGGAAAACTGAGAGACTCAAAGGACAGTGCAGAATGCAAAGTGACCGATTAATTAAAAGTATGGTGTTTTATGTATTTCGTTTGTTTACCGTATTTCAGTTTCAATAAGACGTTGGAACGCCAGGCGAGATACGTACCCTTATGTTTACTACCGTAACACAACATTTTTCGTTTGTAACATGACACTTTTGTTTATCTGCGAAAGACTGTAACATGATACTTTTGATTTTCACTCCAGAGAATGTCGCATGATACTTTTGTTTTTCAAACACATATTTTTCACACTATCTCTTTTATTACTCGTAATCTTAGCTACTGAATTATTGTTGGAAAACTTGGTCCCTTCGAATTATCCCGTGAATTCAAACTTCAGTAGGTTAAAATTCGTTTTTAAATGCCTCAAAATCTCATCCCGTGTCCGGTTTTCTAAGCTGTCACACTTCGACAGTGTACCCGTGACCCCCCCCCCCCCCCTCCTCTTTGTGGTTTGTGATATAATTTATTTAAGTAAACAATATACAAACCTTATAATTCAGGTTGCCAAAAAGGGGGAATCCGAAGAATCAACATGCCATTAATCCTTTCTGGTGCTAGACCACGTAAGTACCCTGGGTGTGGCACAGTGTATCCCCCCTCCCCCCCTTGGAAAATCCTACCTACGCCACTGAGCGCAATCCACGATACGTTGTCTCGTTTTTCTGCTTGACTGAGCTTTCTGATTTTTAACACGATGTACAATGCTTTAGTTAAACTGTTACGACAGTTGTTCCTCGAAAAGTAATAGATGGATCAAATTAAAAACATCTCTTTTGGAAGGATCTTCAAAGCACAGCACAGCTAGAGTATTTGTTTACTGGTTGTTAGAAAATTTCGGCCGAAAATCACGGTACACGTACGTTCTTGCATATTTAATTACGAAGGCGCTGTGCCTAATATTTCCCAGAGTTCTATAATGAAAAGCTGTCGTTGATTTCCGTTTTTGCAAACACTGCGAATTCGATGGCAGTAGCTTGCAAAAACAGAACCAGTTATAACACTGATGTTATAATCAAAGGAAAGGTCTGGGGGTTATGAAGAATAAAGAATTATTTCACACCAGGCACTGAACGCCACAAAGTCTAATTTAATTAACTGCGGTTTTAACTTGGCAGCACGGAGTCTGCAACAATCGTACCGCAGGGAAAAGCACGCGACGTTCGTGAGAGCTCAACTTGAACGTAGACTTATCTTCTGCGTATGCGTTTACCGCAAAGTTTCCTGTTGTTTAAAGAATAATACCACAAGGACAGCGCAGCGCTTTCAGAGGCAAATATATAGTCTTTGTGTTCTTTGCACAAAAGTGACATAGATACACCCGACGTTTTACCTCGTGTATACAGTCAGGTGTGGAGTGAAGTGAAGTGAAGGTACTCCCCATCCCTAATTCCCTTCACAAGAATAATTAATGACTTAATTAATTAATTGATATTAATTACTTAAATGAGATTATCACCAAGCTAGCATTACTATTCTGAATATGCCGTTACTTACTAGTGCAATTAAGGCCATTTACATTCTTGTCATTGAACATTCCATCCGGACAATCTAGTGTCAAAAAAGAGAAAAATTACGCGAAAACAAATTCCACAAGAGCTACAACATTCTAAGCATGAACTGAAGAGTTTTAGGGTGAAATAGCCAGAAACAAAATTGTGGCCCATCAGACCGGAGGTTATCCCGGTTTCCGTAGCATGAAGCGACTAGGAGTATTTCTACTCCCCCTGGATGGGATGCTAGTCCATCGCAGGGTTACCCCAGCAGTAAATTCGCCGGTACCCATTTATACACCAGGGTGGAGAGAGGCACTATGAGAATAAAGTGTCTTGCGCAAAAACACAACGCAGTACAACGGCCAGGGCTCGAACCCAGACCGTTCGATCCACAGTCCAGCGCACTAGCCGTTAGGCCACCGCGCCTCCCATTTTCTATAACATAAGGGACGGACCATTATTTTTCTGGAGGGGGGGTGGGGGGATGAAAAATCTCTCTCTACCTCTGCAAACAATTTTTTTCTAACAACACCTTCCTGCAAACAATTGTTTTCTATCTTTTTTAACCACGATTTGACACAAAAAGGAGGTTCGCTTTTGCTGCCATCAATCATTATTTAATTCAATATTTTATAGTGGCGACCAATAAACACCTCTGAACTCATCTTTTTCGTTTCTGAGACGTACACGACGAAGATTGGCGGCAGTAATTTTTTTTTTTTTTAATTTTTTAATTTTTTGACGAAGACTAGTGAGCAGCACAAGGAAAGACTTCTTGTGGTTGTAAGCTTGTCGTTTATTTCCGACGCATTTCGTCTCTAACTGAGACTTCTTCAGGGGCATACGATTAGCGCTAATCGTATGGCCCCCAAAATATAACAACACGCAATAACATATGTATTAAGGCGTTTTTTGTAACGTTCGTTTATAGCATATTTTAGTCATTATTCACTTCCATGGGAAGTTGTAGCTAGGCACGCGAATGTGCTATATATGCTGTTCTTTGCTAGTTGTATTCATTCCCTGAAGAAGTCTCAGTTAGAGACGAAACGCGTCGGAAATAAACGACAAGCTTACAACTACAAGAAGTCTTTCCTTGTGCTGCTCACTAGTCTTCGTTAAAAAATTAAAAAAAATTAAAAAAGTTTCTCTGACTTCTATGCAAACTATTTTTTTAATACATATGATGTTTGCAAACCATTTATTTTGTCTTTTTAGGCCCTGTAAACAATTTTTTTCAATATTTTTCATCCCCCCTCCTCCAGAAAAATAATGGTCCGTCCCTAAACATAATTACTAATTTATTTCCTTCTATTTTGTACCACCCAGGCGCCATTAAAGCCACCAGTACAGTTACCTCAGACAGTCATTTTTTTCATCCTGCGTCGTATTTTCACGCACAACCAAAATGGAGACTGTATTAAAACTAAAAATTTACCCACGGCTAAACAAAAAATAAACTGACTAAATAACCCCCCCCGCAAAAAAAGATCAGGCCACGTATTTGAAACAAAACGATAAAGGTCGCTTCCTTTTGCAGTTTTTTAACGCAATCCATTCTCGTCCCCAGAGGCCGCGATCCTTCTGGTCTGGCCAGAGAGCGAGACCTCTTGCCGACTCCAAGACCAGAAGTCCGCGATTTACGGACTCATCGTCAAATCTGACAAATCTGATTGCCTGAAAAATACAGAGCAAGTACTCTGCGCATGCTCAGAAATTGGGAGTGGTGAGAGGTGACGATCCCTGGCACAGACCAGAACGGTTGAGGAATCTAGGGACGAAAATGAACACAATCTAGCTAATTCTTCAATTGTTAACATTAAAAAAAGATATATAAGATTTTCTGGAGAGGGGTAGTGGGTTCTCAAAACTCGTTTACATATTCAACATGGTCTGATGCAAACCTTCGCATATTCCTCCAATGTTCTCCATGTCCTCGTTACAAGTGCATCTCCCCACAGGGTGGCTGGTGTTCCACTGGCCAGTGCTTCCGCAGGGGACGTACAGATTGTCTCTTACCAAGGAAGAACCTGGACTACAACTTCCATTAACCAGAATAGGTTTAAAGCCATTTGCTGGGGCTAATGTTTCTGGCAGAGACACCAAGCTCTCGACTAGCGTTTTTCCACGGCAAATATTGTAAGATACCTTTACGGAATGCAATACTTTGCAACCACCTTGATCACGAAACCCGAGCAATATATAGTTGCTTTTTACCTGAAGCGTTATTTTTGAGGTGTCTTTGGATTGGCGGCTAAAAGCAGCAAATCTGGTAAACGAATCATTGTTCTTTATTGGGTCTGGGAAATGGTCACTTGTCACAGTCGTATTTGATTCCCAGACATATGCATCAATTGACTCTTTGCAAAACTTGGACTGTGCGACACATGGCTGTACGGAATACCTAACAGTAACATCGACGCTTCGGGCTTTTTGAAGTGAAAACAGATTGCTTCGCAACCAGTTGTTTGGTTCTTGGGGAGGATTAACATTACACACACTATACCTCCTCTTTGGGCTCTGTAGTGAGCTCGGATCCTTCCACTGAAAAAAAAATACACCAAAATATTACCTCTGCGAGAAAGTAAATTGCGAAGAGAGGGAGAGAGGTACCTTATTTACTGATGGCGTTAACGGTTCGCGATAAGGAAATAATGTACATTCAACAATAAGCTCCCAATAATGATCGAGGAGTCCTCTTGTCATCCTCTTTGAACGAGGGCTCACCAAACTGGTGGATATTAAGGGTACCATGTAATTTTTGTGCTTGTCCGCGTGAAAACGTGAAGTCCTTGGTTAGACTTTAACCTCTTAATTGTGCTATGATGAACAGCATGGTGGATCCAGCCACAGCCGACGATATCTATCGCTAGGTTTTGCGGTTTATTCATCTCACATCTCACTGGTTCTTCCTCCCACCACGATAATATAACATTCTACAAATAAACCTGAGTACCCTTTAACCAAAAATCTCGGAAAGTTCAGTTGGAAAACGAATGTAACCGTGCAATTTTCTCGGAATTTGGTTAGGAATTGCGGACGACATTTTGAGGTAGTCCTTTCATCAACCGCCGGGAAAGTGTGTACATCATTTTTCTCACTTTCAACCTTCCATCAAAGGAAAACAACAACTGGAAATCGAATTGAAAAATCACAAGCATCATCTCTGACATCTCTTTCGGGAGGTTTGCCGGTTTTTTTTTTAACTTTTATTCAACGGTCATTTTAACCGGCTCTTTCCGGCAAGTGGTAACCATCGCAAGTGTTCACGACCTTTTTTTATTGGAAAGGTATACAGAGAAAACAACAACATAAAGGCAAATAAATCAAAAGCCTAGGATGTAGTGGAAGTGTTTCTCGGCGAGAGGTCGTAGAGGAATAATCCAAATAAGGCGAGTAGAAAAGTTAGTATACTTAGGTCTGGCCCAATTTCTATGTGTTTTTTACTCGATGCAAATGAATAAAAATGCTTTGTCATGGTGTCAGGTTGGGTATGTTCTTAACATCTAGGTCAATTTCAGCCTCAACGTTCTTATAAAAGAGGTACTTATAAAAAAAAGAGTGTATTAATCCAAGAGAAGAATTAATTTACCCGTTTTACACCAACAAATGCTCTACAAAGTAACTTATAACTAAAAATTGACACCTACTCCGTTGATGCCAGCTACCGAAAGTTTAAACAAGTCCCACCCCCATCTACATGTATCACATTCAGGTTTGTTCAGTATCACCACTTGTTTTGATGAGACCCAAGTAGCCATTGTTAAGGAAGTAAAAGCAGCGATCCAAAAAAGCTCCATTCACTCAACAGATCGTGGCTTTCACCTTTGACCACACCTAAACATAAATGAACAGAGTGATTAATTTCCAAAGAAGTTGTTATGCTGCGTTGGCGAGCAAGTTATACACTTTGTAAATTATCAGTTAGAAGTTGGTAAAGGTAAATTAACCGCCGTAGCGATTATGAAAAAGCTGACCTTCGTCGGAGCAATCAACGAGAGTGACACGAAAGCCTAGCAGATTAAAATTCTTCGGTATCGCTTACTCCTTCTGTCTAACTTTTTACGCAAACGCAAAAACTGGCTGAGATGCGGCTATAACAGAGTCGGATCAACAAATAACAGAATTAATAATATTCCATGTGGTATGTTAAAGCTTTGGTGGTCTTTTTATTTTCAATTTCCGTTCCGGGGGTCTACTGGCGATGGCCGCTGAACTGTCACTCAGTGATAATATGTTTGCGTGACATATTCTTCAGGGAACGGAAACGAAAAATAAATCTAAAAGAAAGCAAGGACTCTTACATGATTTATTATTCGTCATTTATATCCCACTGGTTTTAGCTGAAGCCTTTTCCAGTGAGATTATACTTCTAGCTTGCAATACTCAGTCTTCGATTTTATTTTTTTATTGCGTGACAGTGAAAACCACCAATAAATGCGTACGCGTATCGTTAGTTGAGGCTCGTCACGCAACGCTCCTCCCCCGCCCTGTCTCTCCTGTAAATATTTCAGTTTATAGTTCACAAGCACGCTAGCCTGCGAACGCAGACGTATTTTTCGGCGGAGACAAGCGACAGCTGGAAATACGTCTGCGTTCGCAGGCTACAAGCACGCCAACTACGCCAGAAAGATCACGAATTAACAGCTACACTGTATAGCAATATAGTATTGAGGGTTTTCACTGTCACGCAATAAAAAAATAAAATCGAAACCATTCAACGACAGAAGCTATGAATTTCAGATATTATAGAAGATAAATAGATAAACGATTTGTCCAAATCTCAGGTCTGTGTGGTGCACCGTTTGCGAGTTATTTGCCGAAACTTTCCACGCAAATTTATAAAGCTCAGTATGGAGACGCCATATTTGTTTCCTTCCGAGGGGCACAAACATGGCCGCCGTGAGTCAGAGAAACCATCTGGAACTTAATTTTCCTATTAATAGCGACTAGTTTTGGCTCATGATCTATTACACTTTCACATAAACAGCACTTAGTACATTGGGAATGTTCGATCTGCAAAAATGGAAAGGAAAGGCCTTTTTTGAATCAAAACAACTTTGTCACGGCACTCAGCTTGATATCACATACGGCGGAGAACTCGAATATTCAAAATGCTCTGTTTTTAAAACAAAGAGCACAACCAAGCTGGAAATTTGCGAAAAGATATATTTTTAGTTTATCTTACAACTAGTGATATCAAAAGTTTAGCAGGCCTATTAAATTTTGATTTCTGAATTTTATGACGTAACATGAAAACCAAGAATAGCCAAAAACAAACGATCGTGACATTGTTTTGGGTAGCCTGAGGGAGCTAATGATTTTAAAAGCACATATTCAAACAATGTACAAAAGCGGGGTGTACTTCTACTACGTGGTTAAATAAATTAAACAGCAATTATAGGCAATCTCCAAGAAAGGTGTTTCAAAGTTAAGTTAGCGATACTAAGTTGGATATTGAACAGTTTCCGCGTGGTGACGTCCTTCTTCGCACTTGGAGATAAAATTCCGCCTGATTAAACAATATCATGTAAGATCTAGCTATAAAAAGTATTCAGAAGAATTTACAGAAATTCCGATAGAAAAGACACGTACGCTTGAAATTAAGTGACAAATAACACGTCTCTGGCTGAACGAACAATGATTCCGTTCATGGTCAATTCGCTTGAGCCCAACGGTGAAGCTAGCGGCTAGAAGAGATCTGATATATGTACTTCGTGATAATCACAACGAATAGTATAGCGTGTAACCGGCACTGAAATGCATTCTCTCACATGAACAAAGTTTCCTGGGTGGAATAAACTATCTTAACTTCTCACAATCCGATAATGAAACACTACACCTGAACACCATTCGTATTTCCTTTGTCGTGTGATTGAAATGAATTCTTTGAGGCATAAACTGGATATAAAAAGCTGCTAAATGCTAGATACTAGTTTAATTTATTTCATCATTTGTTTAACTAGGACTTGTCTTGAAGCATTCGCTTAAACGTCTCAAAGAATTGTCATTTATAGCACGCAAAAATGGCCAACAACCTGAAATATAACCATTTAATGCTCAACACCGTGTAATTTGTTTTGAAGTCGATAAACAAAGAATATGCATCGTCATTGGGCTTTGACCTTATCAATGAAAAGACAGTTTACATCCAAATAGCACTCACCAATAATTTGTATTCCACTAGCCGTCGAGGAACCTTGGCGAAGCTGACTTTCGCGGGAGGAAACTGTTACACGGATTAATGATTATCGAACGTAATGACTATGCAGAAAGGAATTTGTTACACAATAATGGTTTTTAATAAATAGTTACACAATAGCGTGGGTGTCACGCAACGCTAACATCACTGAACGGAAAAGGTTTACGGAATCCGCCAGGACTTCGAGTAGTTGTTGGACAAAATCATGTACCAAAATTATTTACACCTTATTGCAAGCTTTTGTGTTACTGCTTCAAATATCTAGCCTGCGTGCAGACGTCTCCATTTCCTTTGCTTCACGCGGAAAGGGACGTCTGCGTAACGCCGTTCCTAATCGTGTTCCAGTATCCCGCTGTTTCTCCAGAATTCGGGAACCGCGCTCTGATTGGTTTCTTAACAGTAGGCATTGTTAGAATCAACTCTGATTGGCTATCATCGCGAAACACTTAAGATAATTTATGCAGGTTAAATTAAGCGCGGTTTTCTATTGACAGATCAAAACATGTCGACCAAAGCATAGGGGTGGTGAATGGTCCTTCCAAAAATGCGCGTCTCGCAAAAATTAAGCCAAATTCCATGGGTCTCGTCGTCTCGTATTTTTATGGAGGGCCTTCTCGGAGTCTCGATTTCTTTTTCAATGCTAAGGAAGTCTCGGGCTCGCAGAAAATGTATCAGTCTCGCCGTCTCGCAAAGTCTCGCATTTACCATTCGGCACCCCTAAGCATGAATGATCGTGTGCTGTGTTTTTCACCGATCGTGAACCACAACGACAAAAATCTCGTTCAAGGTCGTGGACAGTTTAAAGTTTTCGAAGAAATCAGTTCTCTTCAGTTTGTTGTTCATTCTAGTTCGCCCTGTATATGTAAATCGTGTGTTGCAAAGCTTCGGAAGCGGCGACGACTTCATGATAACTTGAAGAAAATTGGCGAGGAACTTTTTAATGATTACGGTTCGAAACCTTCAAGGCAGGGCTCACAGTTAAGAAGGAGTTCCAAGAGAGTGTAGATTAATCGCTATCGGTTTCGCCGGAGAAGCGAATTCTTCTCGACGAATCGGTTTCTTGTTCACCAAACAGTCTTACTTCGCCACTCACATCTACTCCCGCGAACGCTGCTCATCCTGTCACTACAGTTCTCATTTCTCCTGTTTGACCGGTAATTTTGGAGCGATCAGACGAAAAGAAACTCTGGTAGAAGTTACAATTCAATGGCCTTGCAACAAAAACAACAACACCATAATTTATGCGGAATTCAACACCCGAACAGCGGGATACTGGAACACGATTAGCAACGGCGTTACGCAGACGTCCCTTTCCGCGTGAAGCAAAGGAAATGGAGACGTCTGCACGCAGGCTACAAATATCTTATCAAAAGAAATCTTTTATAACAACACCAAACATCGAAAACCAATCTCGAAGTTCCGCTGAATTCCACCAAATCGCTTAAAAGACGCGAGCTTTTGCCTATAGCTTGTGAACATTAAATTTCATTTTCTCAGGCTCTGATAAGAAATTGTTGTACCAAAATTATTTACACCTTATTGCAAACTTTTGTGTTACTGCTTCAAATATCTTATCAAAAGAAATCTTTTCTAACAAAACCAAACACCGAAAACAAATTTTGAAATTTCACTGAATTCCACTGAATCGCTTAAAGACGATTTTACAAAATGGCTGCACGTGAGAATTTCCCTATAGCTTGTGAACTTTGAAATTCATTTTCTAAGACTCTGATAAGAAATTGTTGTTGGTGTTATCAGTTATAATTACTTACATCTTTACCTTTTATTTAGGGTTGAAAATAACGCAATAGGATTTAAATTATTCTGGTACTCGATTTTTGTCCAACTTAAATAAATATTACTCGACTTCCTGGTGGATTCCGTCTAAAATACATGTATCTATAAAGGTTTTCTTTTTGGTATGTATTTTAACTTTTTAGGGTTAATTCGTCATCGGAGACCCAGGGGCAATTGAGTCGGGGCGAAACAAAGTAAACCTGGCAGAAATCGTATGGACGAAGGCTTTCAAGAAGATGATGGGGTTATTGCCCGGGTGAGCCCGGGGGTTATCGTAAATACCCTTTTTCGTTGGTCATCGTAGCTTAAATAGAAATAACACGCAAACTGCGGTGATAAACATTACGAACATTGTTGAAAAAAAAAAAAAATTTTACTTGACGTTTAAATTTAAATTTAGTTGTTACCGGCTCCATTTCAATAGTCCCTTCTGAAGATGTATGTAGAAGAATACAAAACCGATGTCAAGTAAAAAAAGTATAATTTTTTCCAGGGGGTCTTCCAACATTGCGTCTGTTCGCAATGTTTAACACCACAGTTTGCGAGTGTTATTTCTAGTTATGATGGGTCACAACACTTATCCGTCACAGTCAGTTGCAAGAGAACGGCATGCGGAAATATTTTACATTCTTTATCTGGATTGTCGGCTTCATCACATGTTTCGCCCTATAAAAGGCCAATAAATGTTTCATCCGCCAAAATAAATAAATTGAAACACCATGTTTGATCCATTGCATCAGACAATTCCAGCAATGCCAAACCCCCCTGCCCTCACCCCCACCCCTAACACCCCCCTGCCCCGGGCAACCGCGAGGCATTTGCTCATGTTGTCAGTCCCGGGGGGGGGGAGGGGAGGGGATTTCTCCGGGTATTTGACACACGTGGTTTCGAACCGTGTTGGCGTGGACTACGTCGTTGCAGATTGGCTAGTCCATCAAGGACTAGAGAAGCTCGTGGATGTTTTTGCCCCCGCAGGGTTTTGGCAATCTTTCTGATACGAGGTTGTCATACAAGCTGTATTTGACAACACTCATGTTTATCCACAGATATACAAGGTTGTTCCTTTGACTCTTTCCCGCAGCGAGATACACAATACTCACTTTAAGTTTTACCATGTTCCGAGATACGCAGCAAGCGAAGTTCCTAGAAAAATTCATGCCTTCTCTTTATTCGTCGGAAAATTACATAATTCCTATCACGTGCATAGTTCAGTTCAGTATCTGAACGCGTTTGCAAAAGAGGTGAAATAACCTCTGACAATGCGCATGAGCTAAAAATCTACGATCGGTTGTTTTTAGCATTTTTGTGAAAAAAGTGTTTTTGGCTCTTCACAGGCATTTATTCCGTACGCAGTGAAAAATGTCAGTCTGTAGAATTTTTAAGTCAGGGTTGAATTCGATTGACAAGCTATTTTGGCTAAGAATTCCTCACACAGTAGCTCACAAAGTTGTGTGCCACACGCAGCTGTCACCAGTTGTTTGCGCACTTCTAAATACACTTTCATTATAGAGACAAAACATATTAATTCTTGAAGATGAACAACAAAGATAAGCCAAAAACGCTTTTGAAAAACGGAGCGCAGCGGAGCCAGATTATATAATACAGCTCGAGATGAGAATAACTTGAAACCTTTGTTGAGGAAGATTTCAAAGATAGAGAAAGATTTATTCCATATTATCGTTACAGAGACGACATGAATGTGATGTTTTGACTAGAGAAAAACAAATACATCTTGGACTGAAGAAAAACAAATACATCACAAAACCATACTAAAAAGCTACTCACTCGAACGTTTTTTTTATCTGCATTTGCCTGAGTACAACATTTTAGAATTTTCCACAAAAGGAGAATGAATTAAATTTAAATTCAAAAACCTCAATCGAGTTTTTGTCTTGTCTGATCGTCTTTTTGGGTTTGTGGTTTAATGACAGGTGCAAGACTGATTGATCAAAACGTACGCAGCGTTTCATTTGTGTGGACTTGCGAGAGAAGAAACTTCTAATTGCCCACACGGAGAGAAAACGGTAAGATATTTAAAAAAAAAATCGATAACAATATTTTCTTTTTGCTTTTCATTTCAATTGTTTTGAAACATAATATTGTGGGTAGCGCGCTGTTGGCATTTGTTATGCAGGCTTGTCTGCTTTTAGCGTGTCATCAAGACAGGAGGGGTTCGCGCGTTACTTGGTAAAGAACATTGTCTTTTTTTAGCATTCTAAGTCATTCATATTTTATTATTAAACAGTATTCCACTCCCCGTGGAGAGTTGCATTAAAGAGGCTATGTGACCTTGGCTTGAATGAAATCATTTTTGTTATGCATCGAATTGCTTTCAAATCGAAAAGAAGCCTCAATATAATAAATTAACAAGGCGTAGGAAAACACCAAGTAACAATAGCAGACGAAACAAGGATGCTTCGAATGAGGTTGATTAAGATGCATTGTAATCGACAAACTTGAAATAATTAGGATAAATTTTTCAAGAAGTTTATCGTTTGTGATATGGTTCATTTAAGGTTTAGCGAGCATGCTTGTCCAAAACTTTATTGCGCGCACGTTTGGGCTAAACATGTCACGTGACGCGGAAAACGCGTGCTAAAATGCAATGTAACGTTCAGTTTTCAGAGAACATATACTTTTAAATCGAATATAACTATATGTTTCAGCACACCATCGAGCTACATTATTCAGACAACCTGCTGGCAGCGATTTTTCAAGCAGTGAATACCTGGAGTGAAAATATTCGACTTCATGAAAAGCACAAATATTTTTCCTTGGATCGATTATTACGTGTTCCTCGATTCTTCGTAAACCATATACTCATATCTGTGGATATTTTCGTCGCCAAATGTACGTTTTTGCTTATTCATCACGCTGTCTGCAGCTAATCACAATATTATTCGAGAGCAGACTATACCAACCAGTTGCAAAATAAGTAACAAACTCTCCTCCTTAATTGTATTTAGTCTCTCTAAACGAAACATGCCTTCTGAGAATTGCAAGAATAATTGCCATCCATATGAACACCCCGTTGTCATTATAGTTTAACGCAATCAAGAAATGAAGACAACATGCATTGATGATGGGAAGAGGGGGAACACGTGGTATCATTATTAAGATGTACAAAGCGACACCCCTCACCAAAAGTGTCTCAACTGGTTTAGAATGTCGGAGGTTTAAAGCACGGAGTTCGTAACCGCTCAAAACAATCGATTTCCAAGATTAGTTGGCTTTTAGTCGAGTTAATCATGCACGTATGTACTAGTTCCAGTCATCTCACGGTCCAAATTTGAGCCGCGATTACACATTGTGGGGCTGTTATTACTTATGTTCTTTGCTTGCTGTTTTCACGATGGTCTTCATCATCGTTGTTGTCAGGAAACTTCGCGGATGGTGTTTCATTTTAAAACAAGTTACCAAAACTGTGCACAGTGAGACGCGTTGATGGAAATTGTTCCTGTTACATTTTCTACATGGATAGCAAAGGGTTTCCGTGTGACGCATGAAAATTATCTATAAGAGAATCTGGTTAAAAGTTGTGCTTGAAACGGGATCACGACCCCCCTCCCTCCCCCCCCCCCCCCCCCCTCCTCCCCCGCTTGCCACCCTCTCTTCTTGTTGTTTGCATTTATCTTTCTTCTCTTCTACAGTTTGCTGCGGTAACGCTTATTTACTTCCTCTTGTTTAATAATTGAAGCAGGGCTGAATGCATTTCGTAAACGAGACCGCTCTTGACATCATTTATACGGTATGCTTTAACTATGGGGGTAGGGGATAGGTGGGTTTGGGGGCGTTCGAAGCTGAATGGCTTCTTGGAGGACACTGGGAGGACTGTCTTGTATGTGGTTTCAAAAACTGGCGCGTCCGCCGTGGGGGAGATATGTTTCTCTAAAATCAGTCAGCCTGCTGTCTTCTGATAACGAATCTCATTTGTGTCTTTACCGACTTTTATTTTTAAAGTAAAGTCATTAAAAACAGATTTCCCGTTGGTGTTCCACGAGAGAACAGAAATATTATCGCAAGTGAAAGGTCACTGTTGTTTGTTCTGCTGCCGTGGAACATAAATTCTCTGGGGCATGTTTTCGGTGTTTGTTTTGTTACACGTCCAAAGGAAGGTATATCGAACCTTTCAAGCTATCGGACGTAACAGTACTCAAAAATGAACTGTATAACGACAAGGTTTAAACTAGTGTATTGTGTGCTAATTAAGTATGTTTTCACAGCAAATGTTTTCATCGGCGCAGTGCCTGAAAACATTATTATCTTTGCATGGGTCTTTAAGTCCCGATATTTTCATATCGTTGATAAGCGGACAATCATTTGACCCTAATTACATCAGTTTTGCCTTTCCAGATTATCAGTACAAGATTATTTTATTTGTCTCACTGCTGACCTTGTTATCTAAACAAAGGATTAGTAGTTGACTTCCGTAAAGAGGGTCCACTGGAAGACATAACTTCCGCGGATGTCATAATTGAAAAGTTAACAAACGTGCGTTTTCCTAACTTTA
This sequence comes from Meandrina meandrites, assembly GCA_963693305.1. NCBI lineage: Eukaryota > Metazoa > Cnidaria > Anthozoa > Scleractinia > Meandrinidae > Meandrina > Meandrina meandrites. Next base: position 33,213,495 of record OY855906.1, read on the forward strand.
CGGCAGGAGAACACAAGTTTTTTAGGGGCTCTGTGATTGAGAGCGCTTGAACAAAAGACCATCTACTGCCTTACGACGAGTATAGGATGATTGCTAAAAACTGTGTACAGACGAATCCTACCATGCACCTTTAGCAATATCAATGAGCAAGATTTCAGTCTCAAAAATTTTCAACCATTTCAAATCGAAAGAAAAATGCGGCTATATAGCATAGAGCACATTGTTCAGTAGTCGGAGAATGTTGACTTACGAGTCTACCATCTTCAATATCACTGATAGCCGTACTTCATTTTGATCTTATCAGGTGAAGTCAAGATAACTTTATTGGCCTCATTGGTGACCTTGTTATCTTAATATAACACACATCAATCCCACTCCGGTGATGCAGATATGGCGAAATCTGCCAAAAATGCTTCGCTTTTCCCACCCGTCCGGACCATATGTACATACTGTAACCAATGTTCCTTAAGCATTCTCTTTGGAGTAATTGAAACCATTGCAAGACGTATCAATATTGCGCACGATCTTGAAATGCCTTCATGTGCATTGAACTATTCTGTCTACATATATATTGAACTGAATGCTTCACTTCCTAATCACTTCCTGTGGACGTCATTTGTCGAGGACTATTCTATATTAATACACCATAATCATTGCATCAGGTCTTCTGTTATTTTCAGGTAGGTATGTTTCCTTTCAGTATCGTACATGTACACATCTCATGAAGCGAAAGTTTCTCGCTAAGGAAACGTTAAGAGATGAGCCGGATGATAGCTCTCGTCGCCCCACTTTCAATTTCTCTAGTTGGATGAATTTGTCCACTTGTGGTTTAACCGCTAGACGGCAGTCAAGAGCCGATGGGAGATAATAATATCTCCAGCCCAAAAATCATTCAATATCTAGTGAGCTACTTGAGCTTCAAGGAAGCTTAGGCATCTCGAAAAAAGGACTGAAACGAACAAATTTAATGAATGTAAGTACTGGCAACCACGAAATATGACTTTAATTAATGTTTTTTTTTATGTAATGCATTCGTTATTATTTCTCGACCCTGAAATCCACCATGCACCTTACACTGGATTAGTCTAGATTACCCGGTAGAGCTCTATGGCAACTAGAATGTCGAGTAGTGCATATTGCGGCGAGTGTACATGGATTCCAGCTAGTTCAAACCCTTTGATTGAAAAGAAAAATGTGGCAAAATCACGAAACATTAAATATATTATACTAAGTACAAAGATATCAGCGAATTTTCCAAAAAAGCTTAGAAACCAAATCTTAACAAAAATAAAACCAAATCGTAGCTAAAAGTAAAACCTGGGATGGTATATTTACACACTCCTTTCAGCGTGCACGTGCTTGTTTATCTAATCGCTTACTGTACGTAGTTTATCGACCGAACGGTTGACACCAGGTTCACTAAATACCATTTAGGTTGAACCGCCTGTCACAAAGCGCTCAAAGGGTTAGCTCTTTGTTTGTAAAATAGAAAACAGCGAAAGAAACGACGTCGAAACAACAGGAAGATTGATGTCTTTTGGACATATTGATGGTCACGTTTAATCATAGTTAGTAGAGGGGAGAATTAGCAGAATGAAGTGTTACAATGTATCTGTTGTGGTCCAATTTCACCCTTGGTTCCAATTTTATTTTCCTTTGTTTTAAACTCAATATCATACATTACCATACCAAAAAACAAGGAAAATAAAATTTGAACCAAGGGTGAAATTGCAATTGAACCACAACATATCCAGCAAGATGCACAGTTCCAGTATCGGTCAGATTTTTAATTACTGGCAGATTTAAGTATTTTCAGACTACCTATCGTGTCAGAGACGTTGATAGTTGACTGTATGGTGGTATTTTTTGGGTTAATAGCTCTGAGTTGCGATCTAATTCCCCCATGCATGAAGCTCAAGCTTATTGATGATTGGCGGTTAAAAAGAATTCCTCGCTGAGATCGTTTATAAGACAGTGTTTTAGCTTATCTAACACTTTACGTTAATAAAAACGCAATTTGGCTCCGTTCATTCTTTTTTCTCTTTTTTGATGCTCTACCACGGATGTCAATAAAAAAAAATATAACCAATCAAAAAACAAGTTTAGAATTAATTAGTTGAGCCATTCATGGTACATTTATACCACAGAGTTCCCAATCAAAAACAGTCTGGTTTTGTTTCTATAAAGCATTGATCTGTCCGGAGCTATGACGCGAGGTGAGAAAATAGCCCAACGACCATCATATACCTTTGATGGTAAGAGAACAGTTCTGGGGTCAAAATACTGCCAGGGTCCTGTAACGTCAAAGTAAGTAGCTGATAGGTTGGCTCGTTTATTCCAGGCGCTCAGAGCTCATGATATTAATATTTAATTTGCGACAAAGTGCTTTCTGCCCTCGCCGCATAAATTGCCCGCCAGACGAGAAAGGCGCAGAGGAAGTCGACTATCAAAGCAAGTTGTATCAAACATGGGCACGTCAAATCGCACCAGGAGGCAATCTGAGTCATTGTGATGTGTTAACATGCCTTAAATGCCAGCGATTTGGCGGGAGGCACATTCTCCTCCAGCTTGTGTTTCACACCTCCCGAGTGGGCGGCAGGCGGGTAAATACCACGCTAGTCTGACAAGGGTCAAGTTAAATAACTGCCTAATGACTCAAAAATAACTTAAAAAGGCTTCCCAGAAGAATGACATGCCTTGTCATGAATCTATTTTCTCTTTAAAACATCCAGCCAGACACGTGACGAGTTAATTCAAAAAATACGCGTCAGCTTTCAGCTAAGAGAGCGTACCTTGAACTACCAACAAAAATCACAGAAATAGAAATGTGAAAATATCTAAAAACAGCAGCAACCAAACATCAGCCTAAATATATAGTGTTGAACTGAACAAACTAAAGCCTGTCTGTTCTTACGTGGTCACGTGTCATCCGAACGCGCGAGAATAGAAAATACATGATACAAGTACTCTCTGAGATTAAAACAAGCGGTCGTGTATACTTCCCCCACATATTTAATTTAGAAATTAGCATCTTAACTAGAAAAATGGCAGAACGAAGTGAGTTTGAAGTCGGTTTATGTTTTACCATTTACAAACTTAATGTCAGATGGCACCTTTGCCTTAAATCGTGACACGCGCATAATATTATTTGCCCACATATGTAATGTATTTGTCTTACGTCTCGATTTCAATGAAAACTTTGCACTTAGCGTATTTGTACAGCTTAATTGCCCTTTACGAAGTCGGTGCCTAAGAGAGCTTAAGACAGGATAGAATGTTGTCATCGCGCTAAGCTGAAACTTTTTTCATTTTGCGTGCCTTTGTTATCAAAACGTAAAATCTTGGTTTCAAATCGGAACTGTTAACCGCAGCAATTTCCCCCTTTGCATTTCTTTTTTAATTTCTTTCTGCCTCCTCTGTCATTGCAAATCTTAGCCTCGAGCTATCTGATCCTTCAAATTTTAATATCGTGGAACCTTTTAAGATATAACGAGGATTAAAATACATTGGCGGAAATGTAAAAGCCAAAATGCGCAGCATATTTCATCAGAGACATCTTAATCTGGCTTTGTGGTTTGTCGCTTGGGCTCTTTGCATCGAGTGTTGCAGATTCTCCGCTGGTGTCTCGTGATAAGATTAATAACCGAACACAACCAACAGAAAACACATTCAAATTCCAGACAAAAGAGGTGAAAATAGACAGCCAAACTTTTTACTGGCGTTAATGTTGCAGATGTAATTTATTCGTTTTGCGCCCGAAAGTGAAAAGAACTATTGTTTCAAACATCAAGCACACTTATTAAAATTTTCGCGAAATCAAAAACACACCTGCCCGAGGCAATTTACTTTTACTGTTCAATAATTGATGAATTCCAATTTCGCCAAATGTTTACGCGGCCATAGCGATCGAAAAGAACAATTAAGGTTCTAGGAGGAACAATAAAGGCCAAAAAACGGAGGCTGTAATTGATTTTGAAGTATTACTAAGTTGCCCAACCCACCGAACGGAAAAATTGGTCAAAGTCGGCATCATAAATCACATGAAAGTGATTTAATATCAATCTTATTTTCATTCGCTTATCTCGGCATGGCAAAAGTAGAAATTCTATGAAATTCTGCTCATTTCTGAGAAGGAACTAACAAACTTTCTAACATGGTTCATGTTTATGTTTAGCAGCTTACGTCATTTCCGTACGATTTACTTCCGTTTTGATTGAAGAAAGCCGCTGCACGGGCTGACCAACGTTTCCAAACAGTGCGGTCGTGTGCCACAGAATGTAAGAAAGGTTGGACATGGTTTGGAAAAGTTGGATTTTCGTCCTCTACTTAACTACATTTCAACTCGATTTGGCATTAGGAGATAGAGGTAAGTTATTTTTACTGGCGTTTACGAGTTTAGCGAGAGTATTCGAATAGTATTGCGATCGCACAAGGAAATTCGCACTGGGAAAATTTTTCCCGGTTCTGGTTGTCCGGTGGTTTTGACACTTCGCGTCGAGAGGCGCGCACGGTTTTGTCGGATTTACTCGTCCATACGGTGAATAAACCGCTTTTAGAGGATGACCTCCTTTGGAGCTTTTTGTCCGTGTGTGCGTGACTTTGCTAGCGCTATGAAGATCTGTCATTCGAACGCTTAGGAACATGACTGCGATGAAACGTAATCTAAGCAGCGATGATGCGTTGCGGTTGTTCTTTCCCAATGGGTGGTTACTACTGTTTACTTCGACTACAAAAACACGGATAAGGCGAGGCTATCAAACCCAGTTAGAGAAAAGGCCTGATAACGGCGATTTCGTTTAACTTTAAATGCTATTAGTAAAGACAGTCGAAGGAACTTTCTCGTGTTGCGTGCCAGAGATTCGTCCGTCTGTTGATCTAAAATTCATTTCTACCGAAAGAAAAAGTTTAATCACACTTCCACTAGATGAATATGCAGTTCTTCAGTGAAATTATGTAATGTGAATTTTTTTTGGCTTTGTTTGTAAAGTGCGGCCGCTTTATTTTCAAATCGTACGCCCAAAACTCAAATTATTTGGAAACCTGACACGACACATTTTGTACTCGTTCAAGTGGAGTAGGTTTCTTTGATATTTTGCTATTTGCCCTGCAATTAGCACGTCTACCTTGTATAACATCCAACTTCCGATCAGCGCTGTTGTTCCTTTTCGCCGTTAAAATCCTAGCTAGCGAAGGAAATATTTGATTTTCGTTCATTTTCTTTTTATTTAACATAACGCATCGCTGTTCATAAGAGGTTGGAGACCATACAACTACACCTTTTATGCCGTTAATGGCTCGCAGCTTGAGATTATTCTGCTAATGATCTCACTCTTAAATGTTTCGAGCGCAGTTCGAAAATGACGGCGATTTCTTAACAACTAAGACAAATGTAAGGATGCTTTCAATTTGTAATGTCACTTCCTCGCGGAGGTAATTGCAAAAAATGATGGCTTGAACAGAAACATGTCTGTTTCTTTTGTCGTTGGTTCTGACAAGCTGGGACGATATTTGCATACAAGCTGCAATTGAAACATAAATGTTTTGCTTGATGGAAAGAGTGCAAATTCGTAAACAACACTTAAAGAGAGCTTCGAATTTAACAGCTGTTTTTTCAAAGGTGTTTACCAGAATTGACATTCATAACTGGCATCGTTCGTTATTTGATTAAATGTTTCTGTAAATTTCTTACACCCCAGCGTGGTCGGGTTAATCCGTGCGTGGAATAAAACCAGAATTATATAACAGGAAAATTGTCGCCAATGCAAATACAAGAGAAAGCAATATTATATGCAAATAAATGTCAGGAAGCATTATCTTTCTAAGCCTTCAGGCGTAAAAGTGTTATTTCCTTTATCAACTTCAGTGCGCCTAAGTTAGCTCTTAGTTAAAAGTAAATACTTTTAGTGGAGTAAAGTAATTAAATTACCACCCCAACAAAATTAATTAGCATTGTACAGCACTGATAGGAGTCTAGAGCAATTTAATTTGCGTGTGGTTGGGTGTCCGCAGAAGAATTTTTATTTTATTTTTATTTTAAACTTTCTGTTTTGCATTTCAGTTGCAAAAGTAGTGCTCCTTATATATTTTTGGATTATGGCTGGTTCAAACAGGATAACATAGTACTATCATATGACATTAAAAAAGGGAAAAAAGAAACAAAAAATTTGGATAAGAATACAGGTTACATCGATTGTTGTATTTTTCATTTTCAGCTTCAAATTTGACTCGTTGCATATAAGGTTTGCTACTTCATACACATAAAGTATCCACAGAATTTTTTTGTATTTGTACAAGCGGCAGTTTTGAAAATCTTATGCTAGTTTTGCCTTAATATTTATAGCCTAATTTCTTTGATTTCTCTGGGTGATAAAAAAACAAGAGATAAAGATATTAACTAATTACTTAATAAAACCTCTAGAAGAATAAAATTGACCAAGCTAATCAGGGCTTCAAAAAAACTTGATTTTAGCCTGCGCTTCAGAGAAGCAGCTCTTAAATTTTGCTTGCCCTGATGCTTGTCTTAGTTACTTTCTCGTGATTCAGTCAGCAGACGACTTACTTGGGCCCATGCCAATCGGGCAAGGGGAGGATTTAAGTTACTTGCCTGGCAGGAAAATGTACTTGTCTTGGAAGACTAAATGGCAATTTTTTCAAGCCCTGGTAATAATTATTATAAATCCAAAAGTGTTCTTAATCTTATTTCTTGCAGATTTATTTTTACATATGTAAGAGCGATTCACTATCAGTGCTGTTTTTTGGTAGACGCTTGTCTTGAATCGTCTGAGCCAAATCCATGAATGTGATTGATTCTCTTATCATTGATTATTTGCCAATAGCATGTGCCGCCTGCCTTTAAAAACAAAAACAAAAACTTTATTTTGGCGTGCATTAATTCATACAACTAAACTTGTAGGGATTTTTTGCAGGTACCCTTTCTCAGGATAATGTTCGACCAACAGTCACCACACAATTCACTCAAACCCACACAATCCCGCAAAATTCCTAACAATCCACAAAATCCTGCACAATATAGAAAGATTTCCTTTAAAAACTCAGTGCTGACCAAGCTCAAGTTTTTCAGAAGTCGCCTTCTGCGGCTTGCTTTTGTAAAATCGTCACCACTAGAAAAATTTTGGTTGCTAAAAGCAGAGTGTTTTTAAAGCAGGACACCTTATTTTACCATACATGAGGTATTACGAGCAGAATTAAAATCATCAGAAGAATAATTCGGACATAGTTATTTTCTTCTGCAATGAAGTCTTTTGGTTGAACTGTTCTAATTACCATGCAGAAAAGTAAATCAAGGATTAAAGAAACAGGTAATTGGAAGATAAACGTGCAAAACAAGTTAATTCTTGTACTGTTCAGAAAAAAATATTGGAAAAGTAAAATGTGGTTTTCAAACTTAATAATGGTGGCTCCATCATCGAAGACATCAAACAACACAATTAAGAGTCTGGCCACAATGTATCCTTGATGCGTTTACAGATAAGTAAAATATGTGACTGAAATAGTTGTAATTTGAAAATTTTATGGTCAAATTTGTCAGGCTATGTAATTGAACTGCAAAACATATTGTAGATGCATAGCCAGCCCTTTGCCCTGTACTGGTTGCCAAATTGGTGACCTGTATGGAAAATGTAGTCACTAAATTTTATGTTCACTCACCATGGTGACCAAAATGGTCGCAGCTTGGAGTGCTAAAACTAATTAAATTAGTATTCCTTTGATTGCAGAGATTTCAAGGAGCTTTTTAGGTTAGATATTTACCTTCCAAAACAATCAAGAAATCCGCCGCTTTCCGCGACAGAACAGTTCGAGCAGACATAAACAACCCTTGAATGCCTTCTGTTTGTCGCAAATGTAATTTGGTCATTCCAAACCTTGCGGTTGCTGTTCTTGTAATCTCGCCTTTATAATCACTTATGGAGGACCATGTCTCATATTTGAACTACAGGGTATGCCACCAATAGCTGTTACAGATATGGAAGACCCAGAAACAAATTTAGCAGGTTTTGACTGTCAATTTTAACAACGTCGCGTTTGATTCTACTGAGTGTCGGTTGTCAACTTTTGCTATCAAAGAAGGGGTGGCGAATGGTAAAATCCGAGCCTTGCCGAGACGCTGAGACCCTAGTTTAAAAATCCGAGCCCGAGACTTGAATTTGTTTGTAAAATCCGAGCCCGAGACTTAGTGCTACAAAAATCCGAGCCCGAGACACACTTGATCAGAAAATACGAGAAACAGTTCAATTCTCAAACGATTGTCGTTGGGTACCCATGTACTATTATCATGACATGATTTCCTCTATAAAGTGGAAATTACGGTTTCCTATATATATATATTACATAACAATTGTAAATGCAGATTCCGGCAGGGGTAAATTTCTTAATTTCTCGTTTCGGATAAGCTTGCGGATAAAAAATTGAATTCCCATTGGCGAGATTTTGAGATCCAAATTTTCAAAATCCGAGACTCCGAGATCCAAATTTTCAAAATCTGAGACTCCGAGACCGTCATATTTCCAGAAATCCGAGATTCCAAGATGCTATTTTTAAGCGCTGAGATTCCGAGACTCTGTGTAAATTTGCCGAGACTCAACATTTTTGAAAGGCCATTCGCCACCCTCAAAGAGGCGCACTGTGTATAGCACAGTGGTATGCTTTTTTTTCTTCTGCTTTGCACGCCACAAGATGTCATGTATAGATTCCCGTTGCTTATTGCCATGACAATCGGAAGGTATTGAAGGATTACAGATTTTTGGAAACCATAGGGAGATTAACAAAACATCTCTGCTCTCAAAAAAGCTTTGATAGATTCCCATTGCTCGGGAAGATAGTTCGAACTGCTAATAATCTTTTTCACTGCTTCAAACGGCAATTTCCACTGATCTGCCATGAACGCCAAGTATGGTTATTTTGTATATGGTATTCAATGAAAGTGTAAAATTATATGTTACTACAGCTGTAGATCTACTTGACCAGTCATGGTGCACCAAAGAAAGGCCATATGTGAAAGCCAATTAGAGGCTATTATAGAAAACCCTGGTAACACAGGGTGGAAGGGGGGGGGGGGGGGGGGGGGCAAGCTTTTGGTCCATGGTTCGCAGACAGACTATACTCTACTGGGGTTTAGTTTGTCTGCAACGCAGGCTATGCAAGGGCGGTCTAATTTTCAATAGCCTACCCTAGCTGAGAGTGCTTGCAAGTAAAGTTGCCAACATCACAAACCGAAACTATAAATAAACCACTTTACAGGGCATCTGATAGGGTGCGGAAAAAAATAACAAATTATGTGGAAATTTTCAGGAACATTATGCGGAAGAAAGTGTTGATTATGCGGAAAACACATTGGATTATGCGGAAAATTTTCGGCTCACTTCGCTCGCCAAAAATCACATCTTTTCATGCCGCCAAAATCGAGCTGCCCCAGAAGCCGAGAGTCTGCTCGCAGGCAACAAATTGCGGTCGTTTCACCCGATGGTACGTCGCTCACAGGCCACTTTGCAGCCTCAAGCTCGCTTCACTTAATTCGTCACTCATCTAGCCCATGAGGTCAACTTGTGGCAAGTGTACAGCAAAGTGGCGATCCTTCTTCTTGGTCTCTTTGATGACAAATTTATCCATATACTATAGGTAACCACAGAAGAATTTTTGATCGACCGAACGAGCGAAACAAGACAACTGGTGTCCAGGCCCATCACGAAAAGACGCGTGGAATGCCTGGAGGTTAAAAATTGCTCACAATCGAATTGCCGTGTTTTCGTCGCTATTTTAGGAGAAAAACTGTGTCAAAATAATCAATTTCTTTGAAATTTACGTTTGTGAGGGTGGTAAACAGCTGCTTAATCATTAATATGAAACAAATTTCTCTGTTTTATGCGGAAAATGTTCTCAAGATGCGGAAGATGCGGAAGTCAGCGAATTATGCGGATCCGCACCACCGCATCCTGTCAGATGCCCTGACTTTAACTAAATGTTTTGTTGAATAGGTCGGTCTCTGGGTAAATATGCTAGACAGCTCGCTCTTCTAACAATTTTTATAGTTTACTCAGGGCTTTGCCCCTTGCCAAGTATCAACTGATAGAAACCTTGATCTTGCTGTCTAATATTATTGCTAAATAGAAATCTCAAGCCTGTCATCTAAATTATTTTCATTGTTTTTGATTAGTAGTTTTGCCAAAAAATACACCAAAACTTTATTTTTGAAGAGTGCATGTTATGTCTACAAGCAGATTGCTGATGAGATTATGGAGAAAATTCATTACATGAGCATGTATCATTAGATCAAGTCTCAACTCGTTGTTAACTTGTTAAATTTTGTTTTAATGTAAACAGCCATCTTGTTAAAAAGACCAAGACCTGGCGTGACTGGTGCACAGAGCTGGTACTGGAGGAGATCGCATACTGATGGGTCAGGGGTAAGTCGATTCATCACAGTTATCATCACACAATAGGGATGTTGAATGGCTAATTCACAACTATGCAAGATGATGACACTGATAATCTTGTCTGTGAGTCTGAGATTTTCTTAGCCTTGCAGAAAAAATTGAGATGCAGAGAAGGCATCCCAGAAAAGTTTGAGATGAAGAGACCCCTGATCAGAAATAATTATTTTGGCTTAAATTCTGTGAGATGAGTATTTTTGAAGAATCATTTCACCACCTTTTAGAGATTTGATTTATATAGTTGGAGTATACAAAAGGGTAGGGAAACTGTCATTGAGGTATTTAACAGGACCTTTCAAAATATTTGAACAGACCCGCCGAACAGGTGATTCATTCAAGTATTTTAAGGGGTTATTCAAGTGCCAAATTGGGAAAAGAGATGTAGTAATGTGCGGTTCCAGAAGATATCCACACCCACTCCAAGCATGGCCATTGGAAATTCTGAGGGGAGGGGAGGGGGTCTCAATGGCCAAAAATTTTAAGGGAAAGTATGAATCTAAACTGGGAGGGTTCAAACCAAAAAAAAAAAAACATCCATAAGGAAAGTATGGACATTTCTTGGAACCACACAATCCTTCTGTAGGTATATATCTGAAAGGGATACTATTTTATATCAAAGGTATATGAAAGAGGTACATGTACCTTGTCTGTCAAAAATGGTACATGTGAAAGGGTAAGGGTCTGGACTTCGGGGCAGAGCCTCCCTGTATAAAACCCCCAGGGTTCAGCAAGGCCAAGTCAGTGGCCACTGCAAAATAAGGAGGAGCTCAGCTAAAAGAAGCTGTCATTTGATTCTACCAAGTGTATGCAACATCTTATTTTTTTGTCATCCTTTTTTCCTTGGGAAAGAAAGGAGAGCCCAATCAGAGGTTGTGGGTCCTTCATTGTTCTTACAAAAGTTGTTTTTTGTTTGTTTGTTTGTTTGTTTTGCTTTTATGTTAACGATTTTTCATCTCATGACTGTTATCAGTCGCTATTTGGACATTTGTTGAGACATTTCCAAAAATATTATCGTGCTATTTAGCAAGGTATAATTTATTATATTGTTTTTAAATCATTGTGATGCAGTGCTCAGGGAGTCATCTCTGTACTTGATATCGGAAAACAGTGTTTTAACTGGCTAATGTATTTTGCAATGTCCTTTAATTGCTTTTTTAGTGGCTAGACCTTCTCAGTGACAGTGGTACATCATATACTGTCTGTGACATTGGTATAAACCAACCAAGCAACTGGTTATGGAGTTATGGCATTAATCACAACAATCTTAAAAGAATTGACATCGCAATCAACTACTCAATGCCGAAACGATGCGCGGAATATGATGATGCTTATGCGAGACAACACTGTTCTGAACAGTTTGATGTGTATGGATATCAGTCAAGTAAAGATTCCAATAAATCATATTCTGATCCTAAAAATGGACATTATAGCAAAATAAAAACAGTTTCGTTACCAAGTAACTCATCTAAGCAGTCTTCCAGTTCACATAATATTGCAAAGATGTCTCTGTTTATCAAAGAAGGAACTTCAAAAGTCTTTCTTGCCATTCATGACCAGGGAGCCTGTCTTGTGGTGTATTCCTTTGTGGTGACATATAACGTTTGTCCAAGAAAGACTTTACCCGGTAGTCTGGTATTGTTGCCACAGACGATAGCTCCAGTGAACAAATCTGAAATTGTAAAAGTTGCGGGTGAATGTGTGGCCAATTCAGAGCCTACAGCACCAGAATTGGGTGCAAATTGTCTTAGCAGTGGAGAGTGGGTCAGAGGAGACAATTCCACAGGTGAATGTCTGTGTTTAGCAGGATGGGAGAAAGCCATTTCTGGATGCCAAGGTATGTGTACAGTGGTCAAGTCAGGTATCTGTTACCCTGCGAGCAGGCTCTCTGTACGGGCTAAAGCTACTGTATCTGTGCACAAGTACACTGTATCATAAAACATATACATGTATATATATAAACATAAATTATCTGACAAAATGACTGTTCTGGCTAGGGGGGGGGGGGGGGGGGGAATAGAAAAAAACCTTTGAATTGGTTTATTCAAGGCAAATTCCTAACAATTGCTTTTTTAATACTCTTGTTGTCTCCTGTCTGTTTAAGAGTTAAGAGTGTACTGACAATAATATTGCCCCTTTATGATTACTTATTGGGATTAATTCAAGATTGTTTTTTTTAACAAGTTGTTTTGAAAAAATATCATGATCTCCTGCGGTATACCCCAGGATGGGTTGCCATTGCAAACTGAAGGGTCAAAATGGAAGATACAGCCATCCCAACCCTGAAAGGATAGAAATACTGTTTGTAGTGCCAACCAGATACTGATAAATTGCCAAAATAATTATACAGTTTAACATTACAGAAACAATTCAGGACAGTTAATTTTTAATTGCCCCTCCGAGTGTTTTCTCTTTTTTTTTTCTTTTTTTTTTTAGGTTGGGTGGAGGTGACACTTTAATTATGTGAACAATTCTGTTATTAGGTCACTTCACAAAATAAACAACCACCACCTAAGGAATTTACTCAACGAGTTTCTTTATTATCGACTTTCGACCTGTATGTTTGCCAATACTGTAAGACAATACCCACAATTTATTTTGACGATCCGCAAAACGCCGTTCAACTGGTATTCTTTTAACATTTTCACGGATATTCAAGGACAACTTATATCAAATAAAGAGCCTGTCAAGTTTTAAATTATGTGCAGAAACAAATATGACCTTTATGGGTCATTTACAAGAATGTTTGGCCGCCCATTGTTATCTTTGATTCCTTTCCAGTTCTTTCAGAAATGTCAGAAATGGCGGGTCTAAAGATAAGATAAATAAGCTTACTTTATTTAGTTACGTACCTCCAGTAGACCGGCCTGTGAAGTCACATCATTAGATAGCAATCGATATTGTAATCTCAGCTCAATTCGATCAACGGAGCGCTGTTAATTTTATAAAGATGGCTAAGCCCTTGTAGTGAAACCATCAGCTACTATCGAGAAGATCTCGAGATCGACGTATAAACGGGTGTTTCCTTTCGTTCGCCGCTCTTCGCCGCCATTTTGTAAGCAAATCTCCTAAACAAAGCCGCTGACCAGCTCGCAAAATTCGTGATTTGAGATGGGGGAGGGGAGGGGGAGGGAGCGCTTGGGGGCGCACTGTATAAAATGAGAAGCCTTTTCTGATCTTTTCTGGCCGTAAATCTTACATTTTTTTTTTAAAGTTTAATTGCTATTTTTTTTTCCTGACAGTATGTTCCCCAGGTCATTTCAAAGACAAGCTTGGAAACTTTAAATGTTCCAAGTGCCCAGAAAAAAGCGTCTCAGAAACTGACAGGAAAAGCTGTAAATGTAATCGAGGATTCTTTCGCGCACCGTTGGAAACGAATTCAGACAATTGTACAGGTAATGTATGTTAAGCTGTGTTATAAGTCAGGCAGTCAGCTGCCTACTGGTAAGGTTACTGCGAATGATTAGGGATGGACTATTACAGTATGTTGTTAAGGGGATAAGGGAGGGGACAAATACCAAAAGAAGATTCCTGCACTGCGAAAAGAGAACGTAACAACAGTGGAAAACGATCTACGAACCCCCACCCCCCTAAAAAAAATGTAGGGGTCCATCCGGTTGAACAGGATCTGTCCCGCCGCCTTTAACAGGCGGGCTTTTTGTGTTGGCACAAAAGGTTTCTCTGGGTGACAATGCCACTCTCCAGCTAATGCGAATGTTTTATTTCATTTTATTTTTCTGTGTTGCGCTAGGTTTTCCTTCTGAACCAAGGCATTTACAGAACTTGGGCGTTAACCAAACGACAGTGACTCTATCCTGGAGGCATCCTCATCGCCTCGGTGGCCGAAATGACTTGTTTTATGAGATTGAATGTAAGATTGTGTGTCAGGAAGACCAGCCAAGCTGCAGCCAAGACTGTGGATCGCAAGTTCTCTTTCTGCCCAGAAAGGAAAACCTTTTTCAGACCAAGGCGACTGTAACAAACTTGTTCTCAGGAACGGCGTATATTTTCAAGATATACGCAAAGAATGGTGTCAGCGGAGTGGCGGAGAAAGACGGATTCTCTTCCAAGTTTGCAAAATTAGAAGTCACTACGTGGCAATCAGGTATTATGAACAAATAACGCACGATCACATCGTATTTACTTCGCCAACGAGAATTATTATCCAACACAGCTTCGTGGAGTACAAATAACGCGCGATATTTGTACTCGTCTCATTCCCTCGACCACGCGAAAGATTTAAAACCTTGGCAAGTCAGAATTTTGGGGAAAAGAAAACGTTGGATAATAAAATAATATCTTATTAGACATTTAAGTGTGTAGTATCTCTGTAAACTTTTACCCATCGTTTGTATTTTGACTCGTAAAAATATACAGCGATACTTCACACTAAAATGTCGAATAAGATATATATATTTCTCCATGAATGCCTTTTTCCTTATCTTCCTGTTTTAGTCTTTTTTCTTCTTTGGGAAGCTTACGCGCTCACTAAAATTTCGCTTGTTTACATCTCTCTCTTTTGATAAGATTATCACGTTTTCCTTCTGAAGCTTTTTTTGTCACTAAAATATGGTGTTTTTTTTTCTTCCAGTAGGATTGTCATCTTATCTTTTCCACTCTTTCTTTCTAGAGCTTAATATTTTTATTAAAATGCAGTTTGTTTACATTTTAGCCCCTAAGCAGCCCGTAGTAACGGTACAAAGAATCGATAGCACAAGCGTGGTGGTATCATGGACACTAAAGAATGGCAATGGAGGCATCGCTGATTACTTCCTTGTGACGTACCGTAAATTAAAAGATGGTTCAGATGAGAAAACTATCAACACAACTAAAACGGAACTCGAAATAACTGGACTTGAACCTGATGTTGAGTATGAGTTTGTGGTGAGTGTTTGTGAACTTCAGTTATGTTGAAAAGTGTCACTGCTTTTAGGAGTGGAGGGCAGAGAGGGGGGCGTTAGAAAGGGGGGGGGGGGGGGAGCCCGTGAGAAAAGGGGCGGGAGGCTGGAGAAGAGAGGACTGGAAGCGGGAGTCTCAAGGTGGGGCAGAAAAAAATTCACAACATTTCGTAATATTTTTCAATAGAAATGGGACAAAAAGCGTGAACCGCCACGAAAAGGGCGGGAACCAGGAGTAAAAGTACGGGAAGCGGGAAGTTCATACCCCCCTCCTGCCCCTCTCCCCACTTTATAGATAAGACGGAAACCCCTGAAAACATGAAACGTGAACCAACAAACAACACGAATTTGTGATCTTGATCTTGATCACCGTCTCGTGTTGTTTCAATAAACCTCTAGCCTGCGAATACAGCCGCCTAATAAACTTCACAACCAATATAGTTAGATTCAATGACGAAACTATGTCCATTGCTTTTTTTTTATTTCAGGTTGTGGCAAAAAATAGCATGGGATTTAGTCCAAGAAGTGAAGAAGCCAAAACAACACAAGGCAAAAAACCGGGTAAAGATCAGTGTTCGTTCCCTGACTCATGATATTTCAATGATTTATTCATAAACTCTTCTTTTTAGTCGTGATGTCAAAGATGTAACTTGTTCTTACTTTTTCAACATTCAAGTCAGGAGAAGCTGACTTTATTGTGGAGCCTCTATAATTAATATTGATTTCTTTATTCCCGTTTGACTCTTTGCCAGTACTATGACGTGAAATTTAATGATTATTATTTTCAATTATTTTGCAGCTTCCAAATTTAATGACAACAAAAAGCTTTGGCTTCTGATTGCATCGGCTGCTGGAGGCACCATATTTATTTTGGTTATCATTGTTATTATCACAGTGGTTATATCGAAACGGAGGTAATGCAATTCATTACAGTATTTTCGGTTTAATGCTTTTAAAGGTTCGACCGTACCCAAAATTCACTGACCAGCAGTCAGGATGTATTTTGTTCTTCCGAGTGTTAAAAGTTTTCGAACTTACGGCTTAATGAATTCAACAGCATTTGTAACTGTTTTGATTCTTTTCAGGAAATTCCGGAAGCGAACCAACACATTTGAAGGTAGGTTTTAATTTTTTAATTTTTTAATTCACGCAAGGGAGTTTCCTCCGATCAAGGGATGTGCCCGCCTTTATTTTAATTGTTGTCGAGTTAAGCCTCTTAAAGTTCTTAAGCCAAACTGCTCATAACTCCTAGTACTTAACTTTAGTTTCTGCCTAGCATGAAGTGGCTAGGAGTATTGCTACTCCCCCTGGATGGGATGCTAGTCCATCGCAGGTTGCTCCCCAGCATTCTGTCAGGTTGCCCAAACAATTCGCCGGTACCCATTTGTACACCTGGGTGGAGAGAGGCACTGTGAGTGTAAAGTGTCTTGCCCATGCAAGAACACAACACAATGATCCCGGCCAGGGCTTGAACCCGGACCGCCCGATCTGCAGTCCAGCGCACCAACCGTTAAGTCACCGGGCAGAGCTTGCTCATATGTGTGGTGTTTTTCCATTGTTTGTGTCGCTGACGTAAAATCTGGCCCTAGTCCCACCCATATTATTAAAATTGACCCCTTGTAGTCTGTTAATATTGTTTCTTGTTTTATTTCTCCATATTTAGCGACAGAGCTATTCTCTAATCACGGACTGTCTCAGTACGTTGATCCTAGTAACTATGGTGATCCAATGGAAGCTGTCAAAACGTTCGCTGCCGAGATTGACAGGTTTCAAATAAAGTTGGAGTGTGCAGTGGGTGGAGGTTAGTACCTTCCTGGCAGATTTACCATTTTAATGTATTTTCACTCTTTAGTCACGCATTGCGCTGCAATCCTTTGTTTGAAATAACTATTTACAATGCTTGAAAAATTGTTAAAACTTTAGGAAGGAGAACACGATGATGACTTAGTTAAGTCGAAAACGCTCTGATTTCCTTTTTACAGTTTAACATGTTTACCCCATGTTTGCGCCTTGTAGATAGTTATTTTAGACAAAAGCAAATACTATGAACAATGCATTGTTTGAAAGATGGAATATTCATCATGCCACGAACTTGAAACAAAGAAAAAAATCTGAATTCCTGACTGGAATCGAACCTACGACCTCCCAAACACCGGGCGGGCGCTCTTTCCACTGAGCTACGAGAACTCGTGTTGAGCAAGGCTAGGTTCATATGTGACGCGCCTCCTGCATACTAGCTGCTAGGATCAGCAATGTTGATGACGTACCGTATGATGATTAATAAAGAAAGGTGGTATTAAGCTTAATTTTAAGGTGCTTAAAATTTACCAACTTTCTTTAATAATACATTCCTTGTTATTACTTTTTCGTTTCCACTCGTTTACGAGCTCAAAATGCTAATTTTGATAAACGGTCTATTTTTCATTCTGGCTGATTGCCATACATTTCCGAGAGCTTTGTGGTAAATATCAAGAAAAGTTTCCCTTTGTTAGTAAGTGTCATGCCGTTTCGTCCTGACTGTACGTTTATACCGCGGAGAGTAATTAAAAAAGCACCTTATTTAATCGGCAGGTGAGTTCGCTGAAGTTTTCAAGGGGCTATATGAAGACTCTACTGTTGCTGTGAAAATTCTAAAGGTTTGAATTTGTGCTGATCACTACATATTTGCTGGTTCAGTGATAGCTTTAGTTTTAGTTCCAAAACCATTATTTAAAAATGAAAGACTTTTCCTCTGTTTGTTTCATCAGCAAGGTGCTACCGCCAAGACTAGAGATGACTTCATTTCCGAGGCCTCTATCATGGGTCAGTTTAAACATGCAAATGTCATCCAGCTGATTGGTGTCGTCACAGTTAGTAAGTGTGTACCTACTTCGTGTATATCTCAGTTGTAAAAGAACGGTTTGTTAAAGGGGCACTGTCACGGAGATTTTTACGTTTGGGGGAGAAAATGTGCTGAAGATGAAATGAACTGCTTTTTCACGTACACAGAGTATTTCCAGAAAGTCAACAGAACGAAATCTATTGATTTTCTCAAAGGAAGAATAAAGCATAGTCAATTACGAATAGTTATGCAGCTCTCGTAAGCTTGTAATTCTACTGGTCCTCTAGTGCTCTAGTGCAGCTGCTATTGTTTTGGGGGCTAGGGGCATTGTTCTTGTTGTTTGTTCTATTGTTCTCTCAGCCACTCATGTGAGACCTTACGAGAGCTGCATGGCGACCCTCAATTACAGGCGATTTCCCCACAAAACAGAAGACACAAACTTAATTATACACACTTAATTATACATGTAGTCGCAGAGAACTGATTGGGTAGTTTTAAGCGAAACTGAAGCAGTACTTTTGGGTTTCCTGTGATTAGAATGTCTTTTGGCTTTTCAAAGTTATCCTAAAAATTGCTGACAGTGTCCCCTTAGAATCTGCGAAGTCAGAATTTCATTTTCCTAATATAGTCGAGTTCTGCATGTAGGCTATCATGGATAAAAAAAAACAAACCAGCTGTCTGCGGTGACGGACGCCATCAGTCTCGTCTTTGTCAAACTGAGCTGCCGTTAATTTTATTGCGACTACTGACGGCCATGTCTAATTGACAGAAGCTTAAAATGGCCAGCAAATGGACGTTTGGACCTCTTATTTTGCTCTTAACTTATGTTCTAACGGCCGCATGAGCCCTGGGACGAGACACGACTTGAAACGAGTCAGCTACTTTTTCGTCCAGGTGCACTTACATGTACGGTGATTGGATATGCAAACTCCTGATCAGGGGCAGCTTTGGTTTCACTAAGATGCTTATAATCCTGCCAGGTTCATAATAAATATCCTCAACAACATAAAGAAATTTATAGACTATTTGACACGTCATGTGACCAGAACAGGAAAATCCCTGAAGATCAATAGATCTGAAGATTAAAATCGGTGCCAATAGATAAAGAGCGTCCACATCACTTATGTTTCCTATGGTTTTTATGAAATTCATATTATTATAAAAGTTATGACGGAATGAGCACCCGCATTTCCACAATTTAGCATTACCAAGCTCTCCAAATGGCTTGCCATCAAAAACTGTCTTCAGCAATTCCTTAGCAACTGCTCTAGATCTGTAGTTAACAAGGATCCCTCTTAACAATAGCTTTTTTGTGTGCTAATTTAAGGTCGACCCATGATGATTATAACCGAGTTTATGGAGGGTGGATCACTTGATACGTTTCTGAAGGTATGGTATGCTCACTTATTGTCGTTGTTTTCAAGTTTCTTTTTTACCCTGATGTAGTCTTTTAAATGACGTTAAGGATTATAACTGATTCCGTTACAAGTTTGTGCTTTAGTTGTCAGTTCCAGTTATTTTAGTATCGTCGATCGAGCGGTCCGGGTTCGAGCCCTGGCCGGGGCACTGCGTTGTGTTCTTGGGCAAGATACTTTACTCTCATCGTGCCTCTCTCCACCCAGGTGTATAAATGGGTACCGGCGAATTTACTGCTGCGATGGACTAGCATCCCATCCAGGGGGGAGTAGCAATACTCCTAGTCGCTTCATGCTACGGAGACCGGGATAAGCTCCGGCCTGATGGGCCCCTAGGCTCGTATACAGACTTACTCACGAAAAAAAAAATATATATATATTATTATTTTTTCTCCCATTTCAAGAAACACGAAGGCAAACTCACAACCTTGCAGCTTATTGGTATGATACGCGGAGTTGCCTCGGGAATGGTTTACCTTTCGGCTATCAATTTCATACACAGGGTAAGTAATTAAAATTTAAAACTAAAACAGCGCTGTCGTAAAGCGGTTGGTTTAGTTCTGTCACTCCCAAAAATAACTTTTTATTTGCATGCACGATCAGCAACTTTCGTTTCCATTTAAATGATTTCGCACGAGAACTCGTCTTGAAACTGAGGCAAAAGGCAACTCGCAAATGGCCTATTCAAAAGTAAAAGTAAGCGTTGCAAACGAAGAATTTTCGTAATAATAATAACTCGAGAGTTAATATCTCGTGGGAAATGCTCAACTCTTTAATAACCAGTTTATTTATTGTTTAATATTTAGGACCTTGCTGCTCGCAATGTGTTGGTTGGCGAGAACAGTGTTTGTAAAGTATCGGACTTTGGACTCTCTAGAGAATTAGAGGATAATCCAGATTCCGAGTATCAGACTCAGGTAATTTACCTTTAATTTACTTTTGCAAATCTGTAAAAAGTAGCAGACAGAAATGCTATCTTACATCACGTCTTCGTTGTCCACCAAAGATTACCCCGATACGATACGATACGATACGATACGATACGATACGATACGATACGATACGATACGATACGATACGATACGATACGATACGATACGATACGATACGATAACTTTAGACATAAGTGGAGTGATAGTGATACTGGAGTGATACGGACGGTTCTCGTTCCCTCTAGGGTGGCAAAATTCCAATTCGTTGGACAGCTCCCGAAGCCATACGGTACCGTAAGTTTAGTTCATCTAGTGACGTCTGGAGCTACGGAATAGTGATGTGGGAGACCATGGCATTTGGTGAAAGACCATATTGGGACTGGAGTAACTTTGAGGTAACCTTTTAAAGCGGTTTATTAATCAAATGTAATAGATACTGCGAGACACTGCACGCGTTCTCAGGTTCTGGCTGGCGAAAAAGCTAGACTAACTATTTATTTAAGTGATGTGAAGTAATTTTGTGAACTTTTGCCTGGTTCAGTTCTAATGTGGGTTTAATCTTTACATTTACAGGTCATGGACAGAGTAGAAGGAGGATACAGGCTGCCAGCTCCTGTGGTATGTAGGCTACTTTCCTGCCCCGTTTCAACAAATGATCTTTCGGTACTGACCCCACAGACATTTCTGCTTCGGAGGGATGTAAAATAAGATATCCCTATAACCCTGTACTGTGAGCATTCCAGACTGAATTAGAGTGGTCCAGAGTAAATGGGAGCAGAGATGTCGCAATAGTGAGAGAAGTCAGAACTCTCCTCCCACTAATGTGCTTGAGCTGAAATCCCGCGTCCGGCGTCATGTCTGGGTTGAGTTTGTTGTTGGTTCTCGTCCTTGCTTTGAGGGTTTTTCTCCGATTTTCCTCTCTCCTCCCCACAAGCTTCTAGCTTTTAGTGCAATCGTGTACAAATTATAAATAACAGGGGTTTTTTTCAGTGGCAAGTTTATTGAATTATTTGAAAGTTTTGATTTGTTTAGAAATGTCCTAAAATTCTTCACACAATTATGATGGAGTGTTGGGACAGAGAAAGGTCAAATCGACCAAAGTTCGAAGAAATTGTGAAGCGTCTAGATGAACTCATCCGCACGCCAGAAATGTTAAACGACAACCTAGTTTGCTACACAAGGTGAGAGATGCTATCTAGTATTATTAGAAACTAATGAAGTCTGTGATTAATATATGGAAAGTACGTTGGCCTGATGGCTAGGAAGTGGGAGTTGTTACATTTCGGGCATACATTAATTGTTTTTGGTGCTGTGTTTATGGGCAGTGGCACGGTATTGACAAAACTATTTGCATAATCTGGGAATTGTGTTACAGGAACCGTTCGGTTGGAAAGCAAACGAGCAGTTAACAATGGTTCCGGAAAATCCGTTCGCAAATTGTGGACTGCTTTAAGGTCATTCTGGTTTGTACGAACCGTCGGAAAATTCTGAACCATTTATTCATTTCTCCCGTTGGCAGTCTCACTTTAAGGAAAAACTATAACCTGAAGCTGAGTTATAAATGGTGAACGCCATCTCTTTCGGTCGGTATACTCCAACTCGTAACCCCCCTACCCTTTTATATACCTACAGCCTGAAAAACGTACCCTTTTCGGGCGGAGCCCCCCGTATAGTCCACTCTAGCGAGTACCCCCTCCGGTCCCCCATACCCCGGGTATCAACTGTAAACTTATTTTGCTTATTTCTTCCAGCGCCGTGTCAGCGGACTTTACCAAACTTAGCACGATCAACGAGTGGCTGAGCAGTATACACATGGGACAGTATGCCGCTAACTTCAAGACTGCGGGCTTCAAAGACTTAACACAAGTAACTTGCCTCAAGGACAACGATCTCAAAGAGATCGGGGTCTCCTTGATAGGCCACAGAAACAAGATATACAAGAGCATCAAGTCGATGAGAAAACATTTCGATAATATGCCTGAAGCGGTATGAAAGCTCTAAGGAATTTTATGCCTTTCGCGAGAAATATTACAGCTTCATTAAATCCGGCGAACGATTACCGAACGTTTAGAAATACTTTGGGAAATCGAGGAATCGTTACGGCTTCCAAAGACGCACTGTTGGAAGCCGTTTTCTGTGCCACGTTCTGAGCCAAGGCTAGTAGTTACTAGTAAGAATGAGCGCAAGACTAAGGAACTTAGAAAGACCAAACTTTCCATCTGGTTTCAGTGTTTTTGAGAGCTTTTATCGCGGCAATGCGGAAAAGTATTTCAACCCTCTTGTTGGCAACAGTGACAGTAGGAAGGCTGTTATTGACGATAATCTAAAAACAACCCACAAATGTACTGTTATCCCTTTTGTTTGTTCGGTCCTGTTTATCTGCTTTTTGGTGTTGTAAAATGGGAATTGAGCCCTTTTGAGACGCCGAACGTTTTCACGAGCCGAACTTAATTCACATAAGGTCGGCCTTAATCAATGATATCTCGCCTTTTATTCGGACGCTGAACTTTAATAATTAGCTGAACTTAATTCAGAAGCAAAACAATTTGAAATGTCAAACTGCATGTAAAATACATTATAATAATTTATGCATTAGGTTCGGCTCATGAAAAGTTCAGCGTCTGAATCAAAACCAGTAAGGCCAGTCCACAGGCGGCTTGGCGGGAAGAGCGTTTGAGCCGTTCCAATTAATTGAAATAGCCGTTCTCAACTGATTCAGACGCCGAACTTTTCATGTACTAAATTCTCAAGGTATCAGGTTCGGCTCAGGAGAAGTTCGGCGTCTGAGCCGGGCCTAGAAATCGAAAAGAGAAGTGAAAGAAATCTCAACTCATGGGCACGCAGTATAAAAGAACGTAATTTATAGAAAGGATTTTAAGCTTTCAAAAAAAAAAAAGGAAAAGGGATGGTGACACGTTAAATGTTTTTATTCATGGTTAAACTTATTTCAGTGTAACTGACTGTGTAATTTGTATTTCGAGTTGTAGTTAGTTTTCAATGTTTTCCTTGACACTAGAATCTGGTTTTTTTTTTAAATTATATGCTGAAGGCAAGATGACTTATTTATTTTATTCCGCGCCCAGAAATATTTTTTGTCTGTTTGTTTTGTCGTTTTTTTTTCTCCAACTGGGCATTGAAGTTCCTCTGGAGTCGATTGACTCTTGATATTCTTTAGAGGTGTAAGGATATTGACTTCGTTAAGGACTGGATTTACATTCCCCCAATTAATTTGCATGGCTGGATCATCCCCTTAAAAGGACATCTAGCTCGTCGACTGAAAATATATCATTCGTAAACACAGAAATCTTAGTCGATGTGTTTATACGGCCAAGCCGAATAGCATTACAACGAGGACTGGAAAAGTTGTATTACAGCTTTCTCTTGTGTTGAATAAGATTTTTTCTTTACACACTGTTTTGTTACACGTAAAACCCGTATTTCGAAATAGTGTTTTAGAATCGTCCAGCTAAAAATAGATTTCTTGAAATTATTTTAAGAGTTTTAAGTAAGGTCAGTGTGCATATTTATATTAAAAAATTAGGAGCATTCTGGTAAAATGACAGCAAGACATTTTCGGTTCTCTGCTGTTTATGTTACCATCTGCCGTTTTGTTTTAGTTGTCAGATTTCATACACGTTTATATTTAAACTAAAGATCACGAGTGTTAGTAAGTTGGTGACCGCCATTAGATAAACTGCTTAAACCGTACTTACCATTAAAATATTTTACCGTAGGTATATATAAATGAATTATCAAAGATTTTTATAGAGTAAATAAACTTTCATGGACAATAATCTCCTTGTTATTGATGGTGTTTTCATGTATGTTTCGAACCGTGTCATGCATGTACTTTGTATCCATGGTTACTGCAGTCCGCCATTTTTTACCAACAAAATCTACCGCCACAGTCCAAGAGCATGCACTTGCACTGATACCAAGTCTTGGTTGCTTAAAAAAGGTTTCTTACCCTTTTGTGGAAACCAGACCTACGCGTATACAATAACAAGACTTCTGTACACTTCAGTATCGCTAAAGCCTCGCTACGGCCTAGGCTGTTTTCATTTCAAGATAGTTTTCCGTATTCACGAAGCACTGTTAAACCGATTTTGAAATACGCAATATGAAGGAACGAAAGAAACTGACCTTTATTCCCTTTGTACTCTGTAAGCTTTAAAAGCGTTCAACGGCGTTCAACTGCCATTTATGGATTTCCCGTAGCGGCTTCAAACTACTCGAGTATCGGACAGAAACTTACAGTTAAATGTCTCGAAAGGTGTAGTCAGTATTGGGCAGATTGTTACTCTATGTAGATTTATAATTAAGTTGAACTTTCTAACGTTGTTTTCGCTGCTGATCACGCGCGCGAGTCACACCACGCAGTGACGTCACCTGTGTGTCTGTACTCTAACAGGTGACAGGCATCAGCCAATTACAACGCGCGGAGTAACTCGATTATTGTATAATAAGCATTACCAAAACTCTCCAAAAATGGCTTGCCACCAAAAGCCATAATGTCCCTGAACTCTCCCTTCCGCGACATTCGTAATTATAAAGTTAACCCTAACCACATAGATCAACCACATATAACTTATGGATGTTCAAATGCGTCATAAAATCAGTTCGGGAGAGCATGGGTGGCGCAGTGGTGACATCGCTCGCCTTCCACCATCGTGGGCCTGGTTCTATTCTTGCCAGGTGCCATATGTGGGTTGAGTTTGTTGTGTGTTTTCCGGGCTCTTCGGTTTCCTCCCTCCTGAAAAACCAACTCTCCAAAACTGCAACTCATCTGGATTGAGGACCCCCATGAAAACAGCTAGAGCTGATGTGGCTTCATCTCAAATAAAGTAATTCTATTCTCCGAAAGAGAAACTGCGTCATATACATGCAGCTGTTTCAAACGTTTGCGAGCCTCTTTTTGCGCGAAAACAATATACTTATATATACCACTTGTTTCAATGATGATCTATGTTCACCTTGCCTAATAGGTTGGTTTGTCTTCACGAGTTCTCGGACAAATAGCCCAGATGACCTTAAATAAACTGACACTTGTTCTCGCAAAAGCGGTTTCAAAACGTTTCGTGTAAGTATTAAATCTCCAAAAAGTGTAATACTGTTGATAACACCAAGACGAGTAGTCTGAACTTCAGACCTCTTCCTCTGCAGGCGGGCTCCCACAACAAATCACAGTTTGATGAAAAATCCATTAAAAAATCGTGAATACCCATGAACCTATTTTTCATGGTCATGAAAATAGAGATTTTCATTTTCATGGTCTTCTTCAAGCCTATGAATTTTCCATAAAATTTGAATTGATATAATTCATGATCCATGAAAAAAAATCATGGCCATGAAAAAACATTCTATGGCCATGAAAAATTTCATGGAGCATGAAATTACCATGAAATCTGAAGAGATAAATTTCACAAACCATGAAAAAATCCATGGCCATGAAAAACTTGGAACACAGGTCATGAAATTTCCATGAAATGTAAAGTTGAAATTTCTTGACCCATGAAAAGAATGTAATCTTCTTGAGTATTGAATTTCACAGGTCATGAATTTTCCATGAAAGTATACTTTTAGACATTATACCATGTATGTTCTAAATGCCCCCATGATTATCAATGAATCACGGGTCATGAAAATTATGATAAGATATAAGACAATAAACAGGTGAGTTATATCTTGGCTTGGAGTAATATTATTTCACAGGTTAATGAAATCACTCTAACAAAAACAAATAATCTTTTTTTTTTCTGTTTACCAGGTACCACTTTGAGTTTGTTTTGAACTAAAATACAAAATGCTTGTGATTAAATTCCACTGATATCAGTTTAATATCTATTTAATCAATCAACTATAGGTTTTCATCTAAAATAGATGTACACACTGTACTATATATTCTTATCAACTGGAGGAAGAATCCGTGACACTGACTAGCAGTGGCTAAAGGACGGCTAGCAATGGTGCATTAACCCTTTGTCAAATGCAATAATGGCATAGGCAAAGTTAAAGATCACCTCCTGTACGATATTCAGGTTGTTTCAAAATTGGCGGAGAAATAAAAGTAAAGTGGAGAATTTTAAGGACGTTGTTGATACGGGCATTCCAAGAATACATGTAAGAATGCTCCTTCTATCAGCAAGCTTAAGGGTGACCTATCGAAAGCAGAGTAAACCCTACCGTTTAAAATTGGGAACTTTGACGGGCCACCCTTATAACAATAAGAGAGGGCTAAAGCGTCCTTCACAATCAGCGATAGGCAGATAGCGGGCCACAAATTGAGGAAACCCCAACGTTCAAATTTAAGACAGGCCACACGAGTTTATAACCTAGCGGCAGGGATGGCAAGTGTAAAGGAGTTTATCTTGTAACAACTTGTAAATATAGGGTCTATAGAAATCCTCTCTTGAGAAGCAAACCTGAACTTCCTATCTATCGACGGGCATCATGAATGCAAATTAAACAAAATGCTAGACTACCAACAAAATTCAGTGCTTGTAAAGGGACAAAGATCGACTCTTAGGGCGAATAAAATTGCCGAGATAGCAAGACAATGAATATAGTTGGTTGCGATGAAACTGGTAGAATGACAAAGATCGCACTGACTTTCCAACAAAAAGGGTGAGTGTTTAATAATAAAAACACTAGCCATTCCACTGAAGGTCAACTTAAGACTTTCTGTATGCCAAAAGTCGAACAGACACGCTAATCTGTTGCATTCTCTCATGTAATCGCACGTGGTTAAATAAATGTTCTTGGTAACAAAACAAGGAAGGTAAGAAAACAGAAGACAAAATAAAAAGGAGGATCTTTGATCCACACATTGGAAAACCACTACTGATAGCGCAAGCGAGGTTTGAGTGCCGTAGTACGGCTGCAAGTGAGGCAAGGTCAACTTCAGCTTGTTGACGTGGGTGTTTTTGATCTTCTATAGCCGCAAGGCCGGTTTGCGCAAGTATAAACCCGTATAAATATGTACTGTTAGGACACAGTATTTCAAGTTCTGCTATCCCTTGTTGTTCTCGGCAAATTTCCCCCATCGAGTTAAAGAACAAAGGAAAGATGCACATGCCCGGTTGTTCGCAAATTATCACTGTCAACAAAAAAGTGCTCGAGTGTTAACTGTGAATAATCAACATTTTGGCGAAGATTCAAATTAGTCGCCACGAAGTCCATTATTAAAACCAATATACTGCAAAGTCCTGGTCGATTTTCGTACTGTTTAACTGCTTTTCCATTTTATTCATTAAGCAATTTAAGAATACGAAGAAATCAACTCTCGAGGTAAATTAAATCCTTTGAATTTAGTCACGACGCTTTTTGAAACGTACGGACAAAATGCAAACCTTGTAGTAATTGGAGTTGTCAACCCTGTTTATGAACGAATGGCAAAGCAATTAATTAATCTGGATTATCGATAAAATCTTGAGCAAATATATGATTCTGTACTATCGGTTGTTAGTAATCCGCGGAACGACGGAACACGGAACGGCGGAACGACGGAACGAGAAACAGCGGAACGGGATTTTTTTCTGTTTTTTTTTTTTTTTTTTTTTAACAAAAAAAAAAACAAAAAAGAAAAAGTAAATATATCTCACAAAATAAAGGGCATGCATATATTCTTTATCCTTCGAAGTCGATCTAGAGCCAGGTTGTCGAGTTCATTTCGAGTGAGGATTTCATGGAGAAACGTGACTGCCCTTCGGACTTGCTCGCCCCAATCGAGACAATGAAACGTACAAAGTCGAAGCAAGTCAAAAAAGCCGTTGACAAAAAAAATAGAAGGGCCTGAAAAGTTACTTATTTCGTAAGAAAAAAACAAAGAACAGAAATGAAAAGCCCACAACAAGGGTTATTTTCAGTTGGTTACCCATCCAAGTACTAACCCCGCCCAACAGGGCTTAACTTCAGCGATCGGACAAGAACCGTTGCTTTCCATGTGGTATCAGATAGCGCGTAAATCAGCTAACGAAAGTCCAGTTTCGGCAACGAAGGTGCCAAATTGTTCAAAAGATCTACCGGTATTTCTTGTTCTCTATTTGCATGACTCTGGTAACAACCTTCCTTTAATGGTTTACAAATTTCGGGATAGTTGCAGATGCAGGCACACGCTGCAGACACTCAAAGATTGAAGATGAAGATCACTGAAGATTGTACATGTCAGTAGTACAATTTTTACTGGTTAAAACAGTTTTGCAACCCTCCTAGGGGTTAGCGACTTCAACTTTTTTATCATGTCTATGAAGAGATATTTATACAAACGGAACACGCCGGCCGTTAACCCGGGTTGCGCAAGATGTCCTCCAAGGATAAGGAAGTTCTTATTTTTCAAAATGGAGTGCTAAGGATCAAACAAAAAAAATCGCAGAAATTTACAATTCCTGAACATGAGGCGCCTATAAGGCACTTTCGTTGCCGAAACTGAACTTTCGTTAGCTGATTTACGCGCTTTCTGATACCACATGGAAAGCAACGGTTCTTGTCCGATCGCTGAAGTTAAGCCCTGGTGGGCGGGGTTAGTACTTGGATGGGTGACCAACTGAAAATACCCCTTGTTGTGGGCTTTTCATTTCTGTTCTTTGTTTTTTTCTTACGAAATAGTAACTTTTGAGGCCTTTCTATTGTTTTTTTTTGTCAACGGCTTTTTTGACTTGCTTCAACTTTGTACGTTTCATTGTCTCGATTGGGGCGAGCAAGTCCGAAGGGCAGTCACGCTTCTCCTTGAAATCCTCACTCGAAATGAACTCGACAACCTGGCTCTAGATCGACTTCGAAGGATAAAGAATATATGCATGCCCTTTATTTTGTGAGATATATTTACTTTTTCTTTTTTGTTTTTTTTTTTGTTAAAAAAAAAAAAAAAAAAAACAGAAAAAAATCCCGTTCCGCTGTTTCTCGTTCCGTCGTTCCGCCGTTCCGTGTTCCGTCGTTCCGCGGATTACTAACAACCTGTACTATCCCCCAAATATGTAAACAGAACACAACAGTGCGGCTTTGGAGCAAAACGATACGTATCAGGGGAGGCACGGAAAGACGCGTTTAATCCAAATTAATGAATAAATTAATGGTTTCAGTAACAGGAACGGGCAAAAGCCCACCTCTAAACTCCTATTTTGCAAGACGCAAAATAGTCGTAAACATGGGGATTCGCAAGCATAAACCGTTTCTAAGGCTTCCATCTGGATAGACGTGTGTGGACTGGCCCAGTCGGCGGGCTACCCTTTCCAGTTGCACCAAATGGGTGTAGACCTATCTGATTCTTAAGCAAATTGCGACTTAGAGTAAAACGGATGTTATAACGCTCTAAAGTAGAAGTAAACAAAAATGGAGACACAAACAAACACAAGGAGAAATAAACAATTAAAAGGAAAAGGGAGCCACCAACTAGGCCGATCCAGGCACCCCGTCACAGACAGCTGAGTATCGGATATTGTTAAGAAAACCCGTCCCAGATCGACCAAAGTGATAGCGAGAAAACCTGATTGTATTAAACGGAACACCTCTATACCTAGAGCAAAGTAAAAATACACAGCATAACAAATGAAGCCAAAGTAGGTAAACATTTGTTCGGCAGATTAAGGCACATAGTAAAAGTGCCACCAAAACGCAACAACGAGCTAATGTAATACAATTTACAACGAAGTCGCACTCATGTGGAAAGCCCGCTTTGCATGTGTAGCCAACAGAAATTTCCACGACACATTTCGGCAAAATTACAGCTAGATACAGCAATGGAACAAAAGAAGGTTGTCTACAAAAATCACACACCGAAACGCCGGACGACTCCAAATAACAACGTTTTGCATTAAAGCAATCATCGTTCTTTTTTCTGAGAAAAACAACATTTGCATTTTACAGAGGCAAAGCTTTGAAAATCAACCATTGTACTTTCCTGAGAATAACAACACTTACGTTCCACAGTGACAAAGGTTAACGAGTTGCTAAAAAAGTTTTGAATAAAGACAAGACTGCTGGAAAAATTCTAGGAAGACAAACGGACCCATGCACGGCTATTCTTATGAATTAACTCCACAGAGTGAATGTGACAACTTGTAGCGAAAGAGTCAAACGAACATAAGTCTGACTTGATAATTTCACGCCCCACATGAAGAAACTAACTTGGCGTCATGCCATGAAGACAAACTTGAAGGCGACGCACGCCATGAAAACAAACTTGAAGGCGGCACACGCCATGAAAACAAACTTGAAGGCGACACACGCCATGAAAACAAACTTGCAAGAAGGCGACACACGCCGTGAAACTAACTTGAAGGCGACACACGCCATAAAAACTAACTTGAATCAGTAGTGTTGTCCTTGCTAACTTATAAAACTAACCGCAAGCAAACCAAAATGGAACTAACCGCAAGCAAACCAGAGTGGATCTAACTGCCAGCAAACTGGAGTGGAACTAACCGCAAGCACACTGGACTCGAGTGGAACTAACCTCAAGCAATCCAGAGTAGAACTATCCTTACGCAAAGTGGAGTACTTCTAAGCTAACTTCAATACAGGCAAACGATTGTTCAATATATAATAACCTACTTTGTTAAAAAATAACCCTGACTCATTGACTCATGACTCATAGACTCATTTGACTCATAAAGCAGGGGACCTTTATGAGTCATGAGTCAGTGAGTCAATCTTAAATTATGGTTATTAATTTGAAAATAGTGCTGTCCTTGCTAACTTATAAAAGCTAACCGCATGCAAGCAAACCCAAATGGAACTAACCGCAAGCAAACCAGAGTGGAACTAACTGCCAGCAAACTGGAGTGGAACTAACCGCAAGCACATTGGAGTGTCACTAACCGCAAGCAAGGATTGTTCAATATATAATAGCCTAATTTGTTAAAAAATAACCCTGACTCATTGACTTATGGCTCATGACTCATAGACTTGAGGTAAAACCTAAACATCGAGCTCAAGAGACAAAACGCTACGATCAAATTAATGCAAGAAGCATGACCTTTACAACAGAGAATGTCTCTGGAATCAACTTTTAGATTTATCAAAATAAAGCTACAACAGTCTCTGGCGAGGCCGGACAAGGATAAATATGTCATCCGTGATAAGATCAATACATCTTGCAACAGAATAAATGAAAAGCCTGGTTTTGGCATCGCAAATATAAAATTAATGCCAGCAATCAACATTTTCACGGAATATTTCACTCCTTGTCCTTTCTTGCAAATAGAAATGAGCCAAAATAAACCACATTAGCGAAACGTGTGGCAAATTACAGAGCTAGAGGTGTCAAACTTTGCAAAAAAGGAAACTGTGCAGACCTGTAAATTAACCTCTAGACATTTGCTAGACCACCATCTTACGGCTCTACTCAACTAATGGTGCCTCTAATGATACTTTTACACTGGGTTTGCTTAATTCAGGAAAGACAGGCGATTGTTAGAAATTCACAAGTGGCCGTCTGTTGTGACAAATGACAGAGATAGAGAGCGCTAATATTTAACAATTAGATTATGAGCTCGAGATTTCTATGAGGTGATAGTTGATGAGGCCGCAGGCCGAATCAACTATCACCTCATAGAAATTGAGAGCGAATAATCTAATTGTTTTAGTAGAATTCTGACTGAAATAAACGCAAATAATGGTTTCCAGTTATTTTCCTAAGCATTATCGAATTTAACGGTTTAACGAAATCGCACGCATTGAATTGTCCTTGGTAAATTTGCAGTTGTTTACGCGCATGCACCCGTTTTTCAATAATTTCAAGCTTTTAAAGTCAAGAAACCGCTAATGTCCTTCTTTTAGTCTTCTCGGGAATTTTATTAGCCATTTACATTTAAACTTCCTTCCAAAACTTCGGAAAAACGATAAAAACGTCGCATTTTTGTGGACGACCTTCGGCAACTGCACACTAATGGCTGATAGTGTTCAATAGCTCAGCCAATCACATTGCAGCATTTGCATTAGTGTACTAGTAGAATTCTACTAATATGCAATATTGACGCCGTCTAATCGGTAATGGTACAATCAGAATTGCCGTTGCGGGCAAGGAGGCCGATCGGACCAGCGTGCTTTTTGTGCGTTCGTTCTTTGTGTAATATTTTCCTTAGTTCAGCAGCATGATCAGCTCTGTTGTGCTGTACAATGAACATCTTTAGAACAACGTGAATCCAATAACTTTTTCATGCAAATAGATATTTTCGTATTGGCATATATCCTTTATTTTCTGGCGTCCCTGTGTAATCCAAGGCAGGAATATACCGCAATGTCTGAAAAACCTTAAGCTACTTCAGCCCTTCTAAGTTGCATACTCAAAGTATACTCAAGAATTCGGAGTCAGACTGGCCATGTTATTGTGAAACGAACGCTAAATATTACACCGAAGTGGTTGTCAACTCCATCATTCGGAAATGGCACAGAGAGCGGTTTGTTTGTCTGCTTGTTGGGGGAGGGGGGGGGGGGGAGGGAGGGGGCGGAGGGAGGGGGCGGAGAAATTAAGTGCGCAGCGCTATTCTTTTTTAACGATGGAACCAAACCTTTTTTCTGTAATTTTACATTTTTTTATTTTATTTTTTGTTTTTAACATTTTAGTCCAACTCGAAGTCCAATTCGAACTCGAACTCGAACTCGAATCCAAACTCGATGGTTCATTTCTCCCTTTTTGGGGGGCGCGCATATTTTGAAGTGCAGTTAAAATGAATCTGTCCCCAGCAATTTCAGCTGTTTGTGGCATGGAATTCCCTTCAAAATGATATGAACAGGATCAAATAAGGATCACAATTGCTTCAAAGAATGGAAGGAAAGTTAAGGACAAGTAAGAACATTCGAGATGTTCGTAGTTCAACATGTAAATTGCTCAACTGTTGACATGCTTATACCCTGGAGCAGATGGTTACCCTGAAATCGACTTGAAACACAACATTTTTGGCACTGATTCCTTGTCATTGTTATTTAGTTGAAAGACTAGAAAAATGCCCGTGCTCCTTGAATGTTTAGAAGGCATATTATTAGAAAATTATACACAATCACTGGTGGGCGGTATGCTTTTGTAGTGAGATTGAATTGATTTAAACGTACAATGAGATTAAATGTTTCAAGACTTACAAGTATTACATACCCCTCAAACAATCAATTTGATTCTGTGTTTCTTTTTGCCTTGCTACAGCATTTGTACTACCAGAACAACTGATGAATAGCACACAGTACAGTTGTAACTTGAAGTTAGGCAACAAACTGCTATAAGCTTATGCCTAATATAAAAGCTAAGTGTAAAAGCCTGTTAACAAAAAATCAATTTTATCAGATTTTATGAATTTTGTCTTAATCTGAACTGGTAGAAATTGTTTGAAATATCAGCTTCTTTTTAGAAACCATTGTATTGTTTTCTTTCTTTCAAGAATAGCTTTAATTATAAAGCAGTTACATTTTCTGTTATAATCATTATAGATTGTTGAAACAATCAATAAACATTTCATTGAGAAAACATTTCGCTGTTGCAGATAGAGACATTTTATTTACCATTAACAATATCTACTAGCTAGAAAACAAATGGTTTTAGAGTTTTTATTTCATATATTGTTTAATGACTTTTAATGGAACTTTCATGGTGTGCAGCAATAACCATTTACCCCATGAAAGTAACAGGGAACCAGATTTCATGGGCCATAATGATGCCGTGAAAAGGCCATGAAAGTAGTGGGAAAATTTTAATTGGCCATTAAAAACATCCAGTTAACAGGGTTTCCTGGGCCATGAATTTTCCATCCCATTAAATTACCATGAATTTTCACACCATGAAAATCTGGTGGTGAGTTTCATGGCTTGCTTTTCTAGCCATGAAAATCCCATTAAATTACATTTCATAACCCATTAAAGTTTAATGGCTTTTTCATAGATTTTTAATGATTTTGTTTCCCCAGGCAGTAAATTTCATGGGCCATTAAGTGGATGTTTTTAACAGGATTTTCATGGCATTTGTCACGGTTTTACCCCATGAAAAATCCCTGAGTCAGCCCATGAAAAACCTGTTCAAAAGTCATGAAACTCTTGCGATTTTCCCATTAAAATATTCACAAGATTTCAATGGGTTTTGGTTTCCTGGTGTCCTGGGAAAAGATGACTTCGTCTTTTAAGTCAGTCTTTTCTCGAGAGCATGCGACCGGGGAAGACGACTGAAATTCAAATAGCAAACGTAGCGGATAAACAGAGAACCACGCGCACTCCCAATTTGCATATTTTGGCGGGAAAATAACGCCTTTTGCCTTTTGCCTAACGCCGTTTGCCTTTTGCCTTTTCGCCTTTTTCTAAATAACTTTAAAAATTAAAAGTAACCAAAATTTGGCAGGTATTTTAAAAAAAAGATGGCTTCTGGGATGCGGAAAATAAGTGAAACGTTAGCTTCTAAAAACAGCAAAATCTTTTAACATCCTGTAAATAATTGCTGAATGGTATTGTTAATTAGTGAGAACTGAACACAGTGTCATTGGCGTGAATGAAAAGTGACCGATGCTCTTAAATAAATAAGGTAATCGCCCCATTCACAACATATGAAAGAAAAGGTCTCTTAAGCTTTAAAGATGAAATCGCCGTTGTTTGTTTTCCAACTAAATTAAAATTATCCGCTAGGAAGGAAGCGGTTGGGCGCACGGATCTTCTTACTTCCTTCAAAAATTATTTTTACCGGAAATTTGACATGACAGCGCCAACGCTAATGTCAAATCTGAGGCCAATGTGGCTGTCGTTATTGTGCTGTAAATGAACCCATTTATAGCTTTGTTGGAGTAAACATATCAATGACAGCTAGAAACGGATAACTAAGATGAACCAAACACATTTATGTAAATTAGTGATCAAATTTGTTTTATATGTACTCGATCGTCCTCCTATTTGTCTGTATGAACGTGAATAAGTCTGTTCATGAAAGGTTTGGATTGGTATTTCTGATCAGCGCTACACGTTGGGTGAGTAAAAGTTTAGAGACTTTGTCGTATTCTTCATGTATAATTAAATAAACGAGGGCATTGCAGCTGTAAATATATTTCTTTTCAGGATATCAAGGTAATGTAATATGAAGAAAAAAATATTCATCCAATAAATTCCGCTCTTAACTGTTGGATTCTTTGAACTAAGCTTGACAAAGCCAAACAAAAAAACAACAAAAAAGTACAGGACACACGCACAAAACCTAACGGAGTACAGCGGGTTGGTATGATTTTAACTTCATTGCGGTTATCAATTTCATGCGACCTTCAAAATAAAAATTCTTAGCCGGAAATCTGAATGGATTCATTTCAACCATCTCCGCTTCCTATTTTGGAGCCATTCGCTTTCAATTGTATCCAGTTTCAAGAATATTTAAAATCCTGTGTTCGAAAATTTTTGTTTGGTTGACACAATATGAGTTTTCGTACACAAAAATAAAGTAAGTACATTGATTCTGAGGTTGTTCACGAATGTGAATATCATGTTTACCCAACGAAGAAATATTTGTATCGAATTGTAGTTAACTATAACTAAATCATCAGATACTATAGTAATTGTAATTGTGTTATTTGAATTGTAATTTTTTATCATTGTAAATTTATAGGTATGAAGATCTCCACCGAGACCTAATGATCTTTATTGTATTGTATTGTATTGTATTGCATTGCATTGTATTGTATTGTATTGTATTGCATTGTATTGTATTGATTCGATATAATATCGAAATTATATAAATTGAGTTAAATTTATTTTATATTTATTTATAGAAAGACATGTGACAAGCGTTGACTTAGGATAAAAGCGATCAATTGACCAGGCGAAAAAAATAGCGCGCCAGTCAACATGCTTTGTGAAATCACTGCGATCTCTAGAGGAAAAAAGATCACTTCAAAATAGCAACTATGAACGATCCTCTCAGGGGAAAACATTATATGTGTAACATTTTGAGAGATTTTTCTTTTTAAATTGAAATAAAGGGATTGTTTCCAAAGAATCGCTGAATCGCTGGCGTTTAAGTCAAGTTTGATTGGTCTACCGGCACAGTACGACAGCTTTTTTTTTTAATTCTTTATGGCAATCCTAAAAAAATCTCGAAAGCTAAAATTTGTGGTGTTTTGTCCTAAACACACAAAATCCTTAATTTTGACCCTAAGCGAGACGACGTGCATTCCCGTCGCTTTCATGTAGGAGTCCCGCGCCCTACGCCGGATACAAGACCTCGTTGTGATTATTCGTGGAGTCTATGCCGAGCGGCGATAAAATGCCATCTTGAAAGGATGTTTACGCCCAATACCTTTTTATGGCCTTAAGCTAAATGCAATAAAGCAAGCCGGATAAAATAAAAAAGTGTTTGGGTATAATACTCTGAAGTTATATTAGAACTTTAACACAATTCTTTCATTTTACGCTGCCTTGAGAACGGTCCTCTTTTTCGTCTTCACTACTACACAATGCACTACTACACAATGCCACAAGGTTATTTCTCATTGCGGAACCAATGAAATAAAACGTCTTACAGATTAGTAAACGAAGATAAACAAGGCTGATTAAACAGTATGGGAATATATTTTCCAATATTTCGGGAGGCACGGCCTTCCGTCTTCAGGGTGTTACAGAGAATGACTCTAAAGTTTAAATATTACGAATTTAAAAAAAACTGAGAAATACTGATACAGATATACAGTCTTACAGATTGATCTGTACCCCTTGAAAGAAAGCACTCCCCTGTATTGTATTCAAGGCAGTTTACTATAGCTTTTCCTTGAAAATGAGAGGCAGTTTTAAGATAAGCTGGCGGTGGTATGTTATATTCTTCTGTGATACACTACCTAATAAACATCTAGATTTATATGAAAAGGATAGTTGACGAGGCCAAAGGCGGAATGAAATATCACCTCATTGAAATTGATAGGGACTACATTTGGACTTTGCATCGCAGAGATATTGCAAGTTGAAAAATGATTATTTTTGGCCTTCATTATCGTAGAGCGGTCGGGGAAATTG
Organism: Meandrina meandrites; assembly: GCA_963693305.1. Lineage (NCBI taxonomy): Eukaryota > Metazoa > Cnidaria > Anthozoa > Scleractinia > Meandrinidae > Meandrina > Meandrina meandrites. The sequence goes on from OY855906.1 coordinate 33,250,962, forward strand.
TCGGGGAAATTGTCGGGGAATTGTCGGATAAACCAATCATGACGTCACTGTTGGTGAGCTGTAAGATTGCGGGACCTGAATTCACAAGTGCAGCAATAAACTGCATATACAAAGTCTAAAGTAAGTACTTTGTAAGTTTTCTGAAGATCCAAAAGTTAGAGAACATTGGCTTGTAAAAACGAAAAAAAGAATAGTTTGAATCAAAACAAGCATTCACGCATTTGTGGGGCTCATTCCACTGAAAACTGTTTTAAACAAAATCTGTCAGTTAGGAGGTTTCTGGGTTTTGCCTTCAAGCGTCGAAGACTTGACCCAATGATTTCTTTGACCAGAAAAGAAAATATATGTAAGAATGCCGGCCAAAGAACAGACAGACTACCCGCGGAAACTCCGTATAACTGTCCGTTCAGGTTTTGTAAAACATAGGAAGTTGGAAGTGAGGAATTTTCATAACCATAACTAGCTAGAATCTTTATTATGATTATTAGCACTTTAATTTTGTTGGTTTGGCTTGGCAAATATTGCGAATTTCAGTTCGTTAGCTTATTCAATATCCTAACCGAGTAATCTAGCTTCCGCGTACACGTTTTTTGACAGGTGTTTTTTGACGCATGTTAAAATCATAAATTTCGAGTACTAAATAATAAGCGCCGGCTAAATAAACTCACGTCTTTGTGGCCAAAATATGGACCATAAACAAACTCAAAATGTCCGTGGGGACAGTTGGTAAGCACTCTGTGTTTATTCATTGATTATCCACTGAATTTCCCTTCAGCTGAATTTATTCATTGAGATTTTTACACTCCGTGATCCTTTGCGGTTTCAAATTTGCATTGAGAAACTGTATCTTTTGAGTCAAATTAATTTGTTTTTGTACAATTATTTTTGTGTGATTTGTGTAACTCTGGAGTATGAGAAAGACACAGTGAATAAAATCTTAGCTTTTGGCCACATCGTTACTTCGCGTTCATACCTACCGGCGTTCAAGCCGCAAAGGTCCTGATTATGTCGATTACGTGAAAATCAATGGAAGAAACATTCGTTCCATATATATATGGCTATACCAAGCTCATCGGACTAATAATTTTTATACGATATCCAGTGTTTGAAACCTCCTATATCGCGCAAAGCTTATAATTTTACTCAGTGCTTTAATAATTATTAATCTTTTAAACGTGATTCCAATGTAGTAAAGAATATAACTACCATTTTTTATTTCAATTTAGGTCCTTTCAGAATTTCTTGAATTACTCAGACAGACTCGAACGCTCAAAATTTACATTATTCGCTCGTAACATGTCACAAAAATCTGAGCTCGATCCATTCCTTCCATTCCAGGAGCGGTCATTTTGGAAACGTTTCGGAAATCTTCGTAATTTTTGCTGCAAGTTTACTTTATAACGGATTCTTTTAGTGTTTGGTGGCTTTAAAATGCCTAAAGAAAGAATGTCCAAATTTTGGTTCATTTGATGTTTGCGCTAATTGTTATTGCGCATCCTTACTGCGCACATAATTCATGTCGCAACGTCATGCCACGTCACACATCGAGTGAGCGCGCTGAGAAAATTGTTCAAACAAATATAGCGCTGGAAGTTTAGTCTCTAAAGTGGTCCATGAACCCCCATTTTTTCTTGATAGGCAGCTTTTTTGCGATTTTCGACAAATTGTAAAAACAATGAACAAAAAGTCAATGTGGGAAGTTTAAAAATTTCTGATTTTTTTTTGCCCACGCGGATCGAACCTTGCTCATCTTTCATCTGCCAGGCGAGTTCAAATGTGATCAGTTGAATCAATTTGCTTAATAGATCCCCGTAAACAATATTTAGACGATAAAATTGCATTTCATGGATTTATTCGTGATATGTTTGGACAAACAGACACTGTCGCCAATGTCGGAAATGAAGGCCCGATTTTTAAGATCTTAAGGTGATCTTTCGGACACCTTGCCTCCGAAAGGAATTCGGTGACCACCCCATTTTTTTTTTACATTTCTGACATGAGAAACCCATAAACTCACAGTGGTGTAAGTTTAAGAAAGAAGTCAATGTTAGAAGATTTTCACGCGAACGTTCTTAAACAAATATATGGATAAAACTGATTTCAATGCCGGCCACAATGCAGCGCGCGCTGCGAGGGCCTACTGTTGTTCAATAGAAGGTGCCTGTGTAGCCAATCATATTGTGAGTTTGCCAAATAGTCGGTCACTGGTTTATGCTTATCATGATTATGCAAGCGTTTTGTATTTCATATCTTTCCTAAAAGCCAGTGTTTATTTATCATATCCATAGCTATAGGAGAGCACGATATAGTTACAGGTGAATTTAATGCGGAAAGAATAAGAAAAATATATAAATCTTTACATTGCTATAAACTTGGATATGTAACGTGGGCGTTTATAACTCCTCCTCTGATCTTAAAATTGCAATGTTGAATATTTTCAAGGAAAAAAGTAAAACTTGGAGAATAACGACCATCTCACGGACACTCCAAAATAGTGACAAAATTTCACATTAGTTAGCCAACCTGACTTTTATATAAGAAACAATGAAGACAACATGTACAACAAACTATAAAAATGGCTATGAATTTTGTTTATGAGTTTCTTGATTCGCATTAAAGGAAATATACTTCTTTGCTTTGATATAATATAAGTTCGTTTTAACAAGGTTAATCCTTTTCATGCAGCACTCTGTAAACTGAAATATTTTATGAATTTGCGAAAATGATACGTTCAGCTCACGAATCTCACGATCAAGCCAGCTTTAATTTAAGGCATTTTTATTCGCAACATTAAAGCAAGACAAGTTACTTAGACATAACAACAGACATGTTCACGCAACCTAAATTACCCCCAAGTCCTGCTGAAAGAAATTTAAAAATAATAAATTTTTAAAGCCGTTTCAATGATTTTCAATGGTGGTAAAATAGTGAACCAAGTTAAAAAATCATTTGTAAAAATGGCGAAGGTTTATTTTTGTCTGGCGTTGATTTGCATCAAATAGATTGCGCAACCACAAAATTTTACTTCTTTTTGCAACCTTTTACATTATTTCCTTTAAAACTATTTGATCGCATTAGGCGCATTTTACTGTTTAGAACGAACGCATGGATGGAACAAGAGTTCCGCGTGGTTCACTGTTCTGATAAAAAAAAAAAAATGTCGTTTGCTTTCTAAAGCAAACACGATTTACGTATTTAAAGATACGTTCGTCAGAGTTTATTTGTTAATCTGTACATTTTTGTCATTGTGTATGTCGTATTTTTACTTTTTTTTCTATATTTGCATTTGGTTGAAATGGAATACAGTTACTTTATACAGCATCTGACAGTTTCGTTTATATTTCTCCCTGTTATCGAGAAACTTCTTTCATGTCTACTTAACGCACATATGTATCGTGGAGTACTATCGAGTATTGCACCACCCTTGCAGTATCGAGCACTGCACTAAGGTCAATATGGTTAAAATAACATTCAATTAAATACAGTGACACAAACATGCCAAAAAAATTAAGTAGTACTCAGTACCGAGTGTTTCAATTTCCTTTCAAAAATGGAAAAACAATGACATTTTCTCGACACACAATATAAAACATTTCCATCCCCACGCCGCCTTCAATTTACTATTAATATCTTTCAAGATGCGTGGATGCGATTGATGTAATGGGTGAACTCATTCTTTTAGTAGCATTTGAGAAAACTCCATTTCGTTCTAGATGACGTGTGGCTTTAGTACACTAACGTCAAGGGATAACTAACGTAGCGTTAAATTACTCGGAAAATACACGGAGTGTTCTTTAAGTTTCCTACGCACAATCTTTAAACAACGAAATGCGGTGAAAATTATATCCCACTGTGACTAAAATGGGTCACAACACCTTTGTAATGGCAACCAAAATAGGTACGTTTAAAATAGTGCTTTCTAACTTGGAGTTTTCGCAATAGATTTTATCTCTCACAGCTTGCATCGCCCAGTGAAAACCGCACGACATATCCAGCTTCAAGTAAACATCGGCCAGTGTGGTATATTGTGCGGTTCGACGAATGCTGACATAAAAACAGATGAAAAGTTGAGGAACGTGAGGGGTCCAGCAAAGAATCGTCTTTGAAAACATTTACGAAGAAATCCAAGGATACGGAGGAGAAACAAACATATCGTCAGCGGAAAAAAGTATTGTGAAGCCCCTTTTCCGTACTCAGGTAAAAGCTTCTTTTCTATAGTTTTCCGTTTTTCAGTAAGATCTTTGAATGCTAGCTAAGTGGTGAAGTGGTATACATTTTTTTCTGTAAAGAACGATCCTTTGGCTACACAGACTATAGCTATGATGCTTCGGCAATGTTTTGTATATGTTTTAAGAAAGAATTTCAAGTCTTGATTATTTTTGCAAATAACAGAGGCTAATATTACAAAAAATAATTTGACGAGAACCCGAATAATCTCCCTCGTTTCTTTTATTATACGAGATTTAGAAGAGGGACGTGCTTTTTTCGATAAAACAAAACGGCATCCAAAGAATGTCGTTAGTAGGATTTTGGTGAACAGGAAATATCATTTGTATTTGTTACACACAGCATACATTATGTATAGCCATCCGTGTATTAGAAAATTGGTTGATCATATCATTCTTAGGGTTTAGTTGCACAAGAGGCGCCGAAACGCACCTGAAATTGTTTGCATATCTTTATGGTTTATCAAAGCTCACGAGTACAATTTCCATGCTATTCTTAATGCTTATTCTTCGTAGAAAACAGAAGCAGGACAGACGCGCGATCCCGCGCGTGGTCTTAGTGAATTTGTCAATTTATTCAGAAGATAAAAAGAGAAAAAGAAAACACAAGTTACGTAAGTTTGTGTTTCACAAGAGCTCTGCAACTTGTTCCGTGACACTCAATTTGAAAAGCCGCTACATAGCGCACAATATGGAATATATATTTTTTTGAAATACAACGCCTACAAATGAATATTTTTTTCCTGTTTTGGAAAAAAAAACGGTTTTTAGAAACCTTGTTGAAGCGACCCCATGGCGAGAAATTTCAACCACATAAAAGTGGCACGTATTCTACGATTGAATTAATTCTTTTGTAGAGGTATATTTTTCGAGCCCGGGCTGCTCTAAACGGTTCATTCTGGCGAGCACTATGCTAAGCTATAGGGACTTGCACGAAAAGTGGGCTTATTTTATCAAGGTGAACTTGGGGTGACGTTTAGCGTAAAGTATTTTCTCATTTTAATGCTAAAAACATAGTTTTTCTCGCTGATCGCCTTAATTTCTTTAATGCTAGCCTTGCTTCCGGCGGTTCATCAAGAATATATTTCCTATATTTTGTTTGCATTCATTCCCTGTATGCTTTACCGGTGTATACGAATTCCTAGGACTGAAATGTTGATCTCACTTTGAAATTTTCAGAGAAAAAAAAACAGTCAAGGAACTATATTCAGAATACGGCATCTTGAAACATTATTGTCAATTTTTCCTTCTTAGTGATTTTTGATTTGTGTTAGTCGTCTGTAAACTGTTTGGACGTTTGTTACGATTTAACCGCAAAAACAAAACCTGATATAATTTGGCACAGTTCTGTTTAACGTAAAATATAATTATAAACGAAATAATAAATGGACAAACAAACGAACGAAAGAACCAACCAACCAACCAACCAAATAACGAACCAACGAACGAACGAACCAAATAACGAACCAACAAACTAATCCCGGAAGAGGAAATTGTGCACTTTGGTCAACAATCTGAAAGAAAATTTTTTATGTTTGTTATATTCGTCCCTTTAGAAGCTCGATTCAAAAACGTCGGGAATTTGAAGCCCTGTCAAATGTTTCTGGTGAAACCCGAAGCCGTTCCTTAGTAGAATCTGATCTGTAAAAAAGTACCGATTCGGGGACAGGTCTAAAATACGGTAGAGAAAATCGCATATGTTTGTCTGAAATAGGGTAAGGGTTTCAGGATGGAAGCGCGCCGTACACTCTATCAACGAGCGAGCGAGCGAGCGAGCGAGCGAACGAGCGAGCGAGCGAACGAACGAACGAACGAACGAACGAACGAACGAACGAACGAACGAACGAACGAACGAACGAACGAACGAACGAACGAACGAACGAACGAGCGAACGAACATTAAAGAACGAGCTTGCTTGTGGGAAGATTTCAGAAAGAGTTACAAGCATATGAATCGCTGGCCAGTCCAAAAATAACTCAGTAGGAAAATAAGGATTATTCGTAGAAAACTGTAACCGATGGATGAGTGCTACTATTTACTTTACGGTCGCAGCTTATTCGTCCCCAATCGCCTCTCAGTGTGGTATTCATTCCCTTCCATGTCCAGAGTTGACCCATTCTCCCTCAACTCGTACCCTCTAGGAGGATAAAAGAGACTGGTGGAGACGAGTCAACGGTAGCAGTGAGACGACGGTACCACTCAAAAAGTGGAGGTTACTCACAACCACTATACCATGGGTCGTGGCGGATTAGTGGATAACGCGGGGCCGGGGTCCCGAGGTCCCGGGGTGTGGAAAACACGGGGTCCTGGGGTGTGAAAAATACTGGGTCTGTAGAAAACACGGGGTCCAGCTTTTTTTTACACAAGAAAAGGAATTATGCTACCCATGTGAATTTTTGTTTGATTTACCTAGGGGTGGGATGCGATGGGTGCGTTTGCGTCCCTCCGCCTTATGAGTGAAACATTTATATCATTTTAATAGTGCCTGTGCTCCAATTCGCTAAGTGGCGCAGATCTGTCCAGGATTGAACGCTAATGAGATGCACGTTCTTTGTGATAGGCACAAAGTGTCCTCTTTAACATAAGTTCCCCAAAACACACCTAATTCTGTCAAATATGAAGTTATATGGAAATGTCAAATAGCCCAGTCAAACATGAAGTACTTATTAAACAATACTTGCGTTCAATCCTGGACATAAGTGAAGTGGCGTAGTTTAAAATTGACGTTTGTCGTTCATAACAGCAATCCGCCATTTGTGGATTTGTCACACCACACATTTGCAATAACAATTTGAGGTAATTTATGTGCTATATAAATTGTAAGTGGTGATATGACTCTGTCATCGACGTTCTCTAAAGTCGTACATTTTATTTCACAGGCGTTTCTGTTTTTTTTTTTTTTAAACTCCATTTAAAATCGGTATAAAACAGTCCAGAAGTATTCATGTTAATACGTTTGCTTTTGGCTGCCTGGTCCTATATCTAACTACCTTCAAAACGAACTCAATGCTATCTGAGAGGACCAAAGTTTTCAAATTGTCCTGTGGAGGGATATCCCTGGGCCACCATTTAGCCCACGCCTGCGATCTATGTCGCTCTAATGCACCCCTTCCCCCTCAGCCCCAATTAAAATCCTGGCTATGGGCCTATATGTATTTTGAATTGAGGAAAATAGTAATCATGACTTCCAAAGGAAAGGAATGAAGCATCTTATCTTACATTGCCTTGAACTGCCATTGCAGGGTTTTGAAAAACATTTATGAACTCTTAAATCAACTAACGTAGTAATTAAAACACATTGACTATAGCAACCTATAAATCAAAACGATGGGCTGCGCGGGAAGTGAAAAACATGGCCCTTAACATAGGGTCGCCATGCAGCTCTCGTAAGGTCTGACATGAGTGGCTGAGAGAACAATAGAACAAACAACAAGAACAATGCCCCTAGCCCCCAAAACAATAGCAGCTGCTATACTAGAGGACCAGTAGAATTACAAGCTTACGAGAGCTGCGTAACTATTCTTAACATAAGGTATGATTATTATCAACATAACAACGTCAACTTTTATTTATAAGTTGAACAACACTTCTCTACGTGGCTGATGCAAAGACCAATTGAAGAGGCTAGCTAGGTCACGCTGTTACTAGCGAATTTTTCCGCTTGCTTGAATGTGAAGATTAATGTTCCATGTCTCGAGCTCAGAAAGCCCCTTTTTTCTATAGACCGTGACCTAGCCCCTTTCTCTTTTAAAGCCGTGCTCAAAAGCTTAAGTGGGAACGTTATGCGGCATAAAACATGAGCGTCTAGCCGCGAGGGGTTTGCAGCTGAAAGTAAACGGTACCATTTGCAAGGAATGACTTTGGCATGCTTCCTGTCACAGGCAAAGTCACAGAAAATGGAGATTAGGTATTACAAGCAGAGTAGGCGAGCGGTTAACTGCCGTGGCGAATCTAGACTTGTAAACAAGGTAGAGACCCCGAGTAAAACGGCGTGTTACCAGCTCTTCCAAAAATCGTTTTTTTCCGAAAAGGTGGTTCCGGGACACCAAGACCTCCTCTGGATTCACTCCCACTATAAATGCAAATAACTTATGGCTGCTTCAGATGTACGACGCAAATGTTGGCGTAAGTGACAAGCTTGTTTACTTGTCAACGTAAACACAATAAGATTGTTGACGAGAAGTCATGCTAGCTGAGATATAGCCACGTGACATGACGTGGGTGTGGCACTAACCATTTTGTTTTTGCTTGCATTACCGGTTATGTTTGCGTCACACCTATGAAACATTATTATAAAAACCACCAAAAAGCCCAAATGTGTCGCGTAACAAATCTACAAATTGTGGATTGATATGATGTTATTTTTTTTTTTTAATTTATTTATGCAGGGTGGCCCATTCAGCACAGTGGCTGGTATCCAGAGGGGCCTTGCTAAATACAAACGACAGACGACAGACTTCAATTCTAAACTACGCCACTTGGCGAATTGGAGCACAGGCACTATTTAAAAAAAATATACATGTCCATTTCCTTTTTTTTCACTCACAAGGCGGAGTGGCGCAAACGCACCCGTCGCATCCCACCCTTCGGTAAATCAAACAGAAATTGACATGGGTAGCATAATTCCTTTCCTTCCACACCCCGGGACCCCGTGTTTTTCACAGACACCTGGATCCCGGCCCCGCGTTATGCACTAATCCCGTCGCGGCTGTCCGTAATCTTCAAGTAAATTCCCTGATTACTGGGTGTTTGAATGTTATTGTGTGGCTGCGTTGCATTCATGTTTGTGATAGCCCGGAGTAATAGTTACTGCTGAAGAATAAAAACGTCAACTCTGATCTACGGCTGAAATCTTGCCCTGGAAAATTATCATGATTTTCATTCCATTCCTACCCCAAAATATGCAAAATATGGCGGATTAAAATTAAGCATCAAAGGTATCGGTTTGTCGGTTTACAGTTTCTATTATTACTATTATTATTATTATTATCATCATCATCATCATCATCATCATCATCATCATCATCGAAGATTGGCTGTAACAGTTTTTTTTTAAATTTTGTTGGTCTTGTTTGTTGTGTAGCTGTACGTGCATGGATCGCTTGACGATACTGGTTGGCCTCATTGGAGTGTTCATTGTTTGCTCTAATTGTATCAATGGAAAAAGACCTGCCATGCCGCCATCATCCCCTGGATGTAAAAACTTAGCTACAGGGTCACGTCTCCCGAAAGACTGTTTAAGATTCTGCGGCGACGATATAATAACGATTTATTACTTGGTGTGTGAGCCGGATGCAATAAAGAGATCCAGTACAGGTATCGTGCAAACTCTACGGGATTATTACACTTTGCAAAATAAAGTGAATTCATTGTTTCAATAAGACATGAAAATGCACATTTGATTCAGTTACATACACGTGCTAACAAATTATAGAGAAGTGCGGTGGTTCAACAGATTGTGGAAAAACATGGCTTTAAGTCTTCTGTCTCCTTAACACAACTCCGTTTTAGGCCAAGTATATATACGTGAATTTATGAAAATGGGGTCAAAGAAAAGTCTCCCCGGTCTCTTTGGCAATGTACATTTGGGGCTTTAGTAGGCGTAAAAGAGGGCCGAGAAACGAAAAAAAAATGTTAAACAGCGCGAAAGGGTTAATAAGTCAAAGGAGAAGAGAGTGAGAAAAAAAATGACATTTCCTTTAGTTTTTATATCGTCTACTTTGGAGATAGTTTCTGGCGAGAAAAAAACGTTTACGGCGAATTTCGCACAGAGCGCTGAAAATAACGCTGACCCCGTTTTCATAAAATTAGATTGGTACATAGTGGATAGTGTTTAAGTATATAGTTGGATTAGTACATCTGGTCTATAATAGAAATCCTCTACGTTTTGTTTTTGTTAGATAACCATAAGGTGAATATTTATTTCTAATTTTACATCCTCAGCAACTTGTACCGAACTTGATTAGATGCTTTGACATACATCAAATACTCTCAAAACACGAATGGAAAAATTGCAAAAAATAAACAAACACGAACAATGAAACGGATGCAATGGAAAAAATAATGAAGACGTGTTCTGAAGTCGAATTACTCAGAAAAGAAAACCTTAAGTTCCTAACATGACCCGTGACTTTCTTCCTCCGACAGCAAATTATTTCATTATTTCTGTTGTTCTTTAATTTCAGAATTAACTTATAATGATATTGGCCTTAAGAAAGAAGAAGCATCACAATTTCTTTCTCACCGACCATGGCTACGCACAAAGAGAAGCCCCCCGAGAGCCGCCCAGGAAACCGTGGCCGAGCAGCAAAGTACTACTCTCGTTACAGAATGTTGCATAGAGACATGTGTTATCGAGGAAGTAAGGGAATATTGTTAACCATTGTGGAAGATAAGTAAAGTCCGAAAAAAACCCAGAAGTTCTTAAGAGACGGTCTGATTCTATCTTACTTTAAGAGACACATAGAGAAAGGAAATAAAAATAATTAACAGATGTCAACAATGTCACTTTACTTTTTTTCTTATGTCTGAAATTCTTCCCTCTCATTTCCTTAAAAACTAAAAGTTGCCTACTTAACAGGATTTTCCGAGATTGCAATCAGCTTTAAATCGATGTTTCGACCAGGTTCACTGATGACCGTCTTTTCATATCCGATATGCTGTGCTTTTATTTAGCATGGTTTTGTCCATGTGCTTAAATGTTTGGAATGGCTGTGCCTACCACATTTAAGTTATTTTACTTTGCGAGACTCACCGTGACACTTTGAGTTTCTTGTCCCCCGAAACACGTGATGTGGCAACGCGTGATTCGGGGGACAAGTAAGTTCAAAGTACGGAACTTGATACAGTGTACGGGTTATTGGGCAATTTATTTGCGTTGGCTCTCCGAGCTGGCGTCATTTAGATTCGCTACACCGCACTGAAGAGTCCCAATAAGGACGAAACAGCTGTCTGCGGTTGCAATCCTGCTGTATCGGTTCTAGTCGTGGTGTTATCTCGCAAAGTCTACTTTTCACGTAGTATGATCAGCCTTGCTCGCAGTTTATCAATATGGCGGAGCATTATTTTCCTTGGTGAACGCACACTGAAGCACATCATGACCATTACATGATGTTAATGTTACGGAAAAATGCAGTCTGGGACATAGACCTGCTCCAAGTCGGTTGTTTGATACGCTGGAGACCGCTGGATACGGATACCGAGGGCGCGCGCGTTCTTGAAAAACAAAATGGTTGTGGGTCGCGAACCAAGAAGATAAACCAGGAAGCGTTCCGATTAAAATGAAAATATCCATGGGCTTACCGTTTAGCTCGAGGAAAAGACGATAAACATAGCGAGCACCGACCGTCGATGATACACAGCTAGGAAGCGTGCTGAAAACTGACGAACTGAGAGCTCAGTGTTATTCCTACTTTGCACATTTTTCAAGAGGTTTCTTTACCTCTGCAGTTTTTCGTCACAAACAGATACGGATTAAGTGTATTGTCTTCAACATTAGAACACTTACTGTGTCCTTATGTATTTACAATAATAATACGAGTATTAAAACTTGGATAATTTCATTTGTTTGCAGTCATCGACCCCGGACAAAATTCCGCGCGGTCTCTCTCGCGCGATTTCAAAGCAATTTTAATCAAGTTACTCAGGTTTGTCGTGCGCGATTTCAAAGCGATCTCTATCAAAAACAAAAAAAAAACAACAACAACAACAACAACAAAAAAACTAAAACAAAAACAGAAACGAGCGACTTGGGGCAAGTCTATCTGGGAAACATTAAGGTGTACATGGGAATACTACAGTTCACGGTCCGCTACCGTCTACTGTGGACGTTCTCGCGACCAAAAAGGTTATTTAGAACTGTTTTCTATGTTTCCAGGTGGTTGAAATTGTTGGCCACTTTCGTTGCACGCTTTTCCCCCTTTATTATTCAATTCTCTCGATAAATTTTCTTTGTCTTAATCATCTCTCCTTGTGCAAGAACGCCAAGGTCGTGGAACAGTGAAACTGGTCGAAACATCAATTTAAAGCTCAAATCCCGGCAAGTAGACAACCTTTACAGTGCTACGCGCAGTAACGTTGCCACTTGATAAAGTTTTGGATTAAGTTTTGACAACTTTCTGATAGCTTCTCTATTAACTAGCCAATAACAATATGAGAAGAGAGAGGGGCGGAGTTGACAATTGTCGTAGAGCGAACGTGGAACTTGACTGCTTCGCCTCCCACAGTTCTTGCACTTTATTGACCAGTTGAAACGAAAGCCATAAGAAAGGTGTGAAGAAGGCGTCAAAAAGTTGTCAAGACGTATAATCCAAAACTTTATCGAGTGGCAACGGCACTGTAACGTTAAAAATAATTATTTGATACTTCATGTGACAGCGCATGGTGCTTTTTTCCGTCGACTTCTTATTTGAAAGTGCGCAAATGGATTTTGTTTCTGTACACGTGTTTTGCAAACACCTTTAAAGATAATTCATTTCAACAAATAGTATTGTACCAGAAATACACATGGACACAGCTGTTGCCACTGTTATTGAACTCACTGCAATCCTCAATGTCCTGTCCATACCATATTTGAAATTCTTGGTTCACTGCAACTGGCAGGGCCCCTGACTGAGTCATATTAAAAACAATTTTTGGCGAGCGGCTGTCGAAGCCATCAAGATGGTAGGTGTATCCAGTAGCGCAGTTTTGGCCGGGGACACCCATCTGAGCTGTGTGTCCAGTGGGCAAAAACATGGTGCGCCGCGGGTTGTCATAGGTGATGACTGTCATTAGCGTCTTGTTGCCGTAAAAGAAACTTTCGCAGCCCCAGTATGATTTAGTGCTTCCACTATAGCAGACAAGGTTACCTGATGTGTGAACCAGCTTTAAAGCTGAAATAGACCCAGACTTGGAAACAGTGAATGAGTCATAAGTGTCATCGCGCGCTCCAAAACAAACAGGAACGGTGTTTATCTTAAGCCATGTTCCTAGATAGAAAAGCAATCATGGACAAAGAGAAGGTTTCAGGTATAATTACCCTAGAATTGGTCCAATGGCTTGTAAATTCGTAAGCTAGTTATCCTGTTGCGGCAGAAGATTGCAACCCTCAGAAAGAGAGTTTTAGTCAGTGAGTTTTCATTCAGTCAGTGATTCAGTGAATGAAGTCCGTCAATCAGTCCGTCAGTCAGTCAGCCAGTCAGTCAGTTAGTCAGCCAGCAGTCAGTCAGTCAGTCAGTCAGTCAGTCAGTCAGTCAGTCAGTCAGTCAGTCAGTCAGTCAGTCAGTCAGTCAGTCGGTCAGTTAGTCAATCAGTCAGCAGTCAGTCTGTCAGTAAAGCTATTTGTATAAGACAAGAAAATTCAGGAATTATGACAGACAAAAGCTTCCGCCATATAATTTAGTCAAAATGTATATATCAAATATCTTCTAACAGCAATGGGATTATTGGTCCTTAATTAAAATTACCTTGTTCACATCGCTGCCCCGCAAATCCTGACTGGCATTTACAGCGGTACCCGTTATCTGTGAATCCATTCTGACATTTACCATTAGCAGAACAGGAAGACTTGGAACACGAGTTCTGTTTAAGAAGAATACATTAGTAAGTAATAATTCAATTAAATAGTGGGAAAAAAGGAGTTAAACAATATAATTCCAATGCCAACAAATCATACTTAGACTAAACAAAAATATTTCCTCGATTTTTAAATTTCTATAGAGAAGTTCTAAATAAATCTACTGTATCCTCACTTAACCGAAAAAAGCTTATTTTAATCTTATTTTGGAAACCGGGAATACAAAATGCCTCACTTTGGTCGCAACATAGAAAAAACCATGTCTTGGTGCAAGATCTTGAGGATGTTGTCCGTCGTCTGAATCGCTAAGCTCACAAACGTACTTGCCATCGACCTCTGGACCAAGGTTAAAAGAGAAGCAGTCATTTTCTAGATAGCAGTTCAGTTCACAGTTCCCTTTTATCTTCAGTGTGATGTTCTTGAAAACGTGACCACTGAGGGCGTGTTCTTCTATTGGCTCAGTAAACTCAAGTACTCTGCAAGCATCTGAAATATAGAAAAAAAAACCCAACAATAAATGAAAAAAAGAAGAAGAAGAAGAAGAAGAAGAAGAAGAAGAAGAAGAAGAAGAAGAAGAAGAAGAAGAAGAAGAAGAAGAAGAAGAAGAAGAAGAAGAAGAAGAAGAAGAAGAAAAAACATGTCAGTCGATAGTGTTAAGTCTGGCCCGTTAAAACTGATTGGTCAGTTTTGTCGAGACGTTATAGGCTGTAAACAGTGGTTAGTCAGTTTAATAAGTTTCGATCCGTATATCGTTAATCAAGCCAGCTCATCGGTTTTGTTTATAATTCGTCAACAAGTAGTTCCCATGGTGCTGGTAGTTGTTGACATCTGTCGAGAAGCGTTCTCTTTAAATAGTGCATCATGTCAGCTCTACGTACCTCTAATATTTATCTCCAATACTCTAGCTCAACTAGCATACATTATTTTATGATAACTTCTCCCAGCTAAACAAGCCGGTTAGCGGGCAGATCTCATAAACCATTAAGCCGCTCTTATATTAGTAAAGGAAAAGTGTTCATTTAAGACAAGATATTGTTCCTTTCAAAATAAGAAAAAATTGTTAGACACTGGTTGGACTGGGTTTTACAAGTTACGTAGTCCATTGCGCGCTATTCAAGATGGCGGCCGCGGGAATTACGAAGAGGCTGAGGGGCTCGTCTTTGAAAATCGATTAAAAAAATCAGTTCGCTAGGTAAGGCATTTTTTTAATATAGGATCTACTAATGAGCACATTCGGAACATTTTAAGCAATACTTGTATAAACAGTGGAGGATTCCTTTAAGGGAATCGAAACAGAGCGCAGATAAAACATTTTTGTCATGTATTCTGGATAGTTGTTATGATGAAGACGTTTAAGAAGATAAATGATATTGCCGGTTTTATCTCATTTTTTAAAAGTCGTTTTAAGCCCTACCTTGTTGTGCCATGGTGGTTTTCCCACACATCCAAATGGCGCACACTGCTAGCCCTAACATCACATGGAAATATTGCTGACGTCGCAACTCCATGGACAAAAGCAAGCGGAAATTGATAAAACTTTGTGAAGCCTCAAAAAATGTTAAGGGTTTTAGCTTTTTTTGTTTGAAAAGCCTCGCAGTTAGGCAATACATCTTCGAGCTATTCGGGGGAAAGGGCAAATGGGATTGTAACATGGTACACTCATTAGATATGGTATCCAACGGGATTGTTAATTGAGCGGTGCTAACTTTCGATAAATATTATTGTTGCCCTAGTAACAGGACGTTTACTCTACGAAAGAAAAAATTCAGTTTAGACTTCATTTCCTCTTGGTCGAGCTTAACATGTTTATATTAGATAATATCATTACATTCACAACTTATGTCCTTTGCTATAGTAAGGCGAAATATCCAATATCTGTCAGATTTACTCGGTTTTGATCCGTTTAATATGTTAAAATGAGAAGAACAAACTGAAAGTTAGGAATAAATTATTCATTTTGTTTCATTAGGAATAAGCCTCTTGGTTCAATTGCGAATTGAGCACATTTTAAGAAACATTTTCATTTACATAGAGTTCATTGTTGTTAATTATTTCAGTAACTTTTTCTTCTAAGGCATTAATGAATTTGAAAGCAGGTTATTTTCTCGCGTCCGCATGATAACAATTAACTGGTTTCCGTTTGGTGAGATTGAAGCTAAAAATAAAACCTACCAAACAAAGATAAAAACATCTTCAGTAGGTTCGCTTAATCACCCGGTGTGAAACTCTGTTGGAATAACTACACAAGCGTGGGTAGACCGCAGCTTTTTTCAGGGGCTTTTAACTTCAGCCGCGTCAGTTGTAAACAACCAAACCAGATGAAAAAGAAAGTAGACCTAATTGGAAAAATCGAAATGACAGTTAATACTACCCCACATGAAACAGCGAAACTCTTTTAAAGCTTAAAGTGTGCAGTATCACGAGAGGTCCTCAAAATAACCTTTAAACGACAAAAAAGCATAAATCCACTTTCTAAGATGTGCACAAACCATAATCAACACTTTTTAGTGATTTTCCTCCAACTGATACTGTCACATTTGAAAACGTCGGCACGACGTTTGCAAACTTTAGAAAATTTCTTTTCTATCCTTTCCGAAGTCAAACCAGTTTTGAAGAAGTTTCGTGACCAGCGTACAGTGCAAGGTTAGGCAACTATAAGTGGACTTACAATTAATTCCATCGCTTTCATTGGGTTTTCATCAAGTAGCACTAAATCTTGGTGAGATTGCCCCTTTTAATATTATAGCTAGATATAGTTGTCAAAACATGTACGAAGACAAAGGAAAAAAAAAGAAAATTTCATCGGAGACCTTGATCTTGGAAATCTTTAGAAACCGAGCTAGACATCAACTAATTTGGAAATAAACGAGCCAAAAAACATTTATCCTTATCATTTTTATCTCTTAACAGCATTCATCTGACATGTTATTCGAAGGTATAAATCTTCTTACGCTGCGTAGCACTTGTTTGTTGTCGTAAGCGGAGAAAAATGTTATATATGGTGCGAAATTCAAATTAAAAATTTAAACCCAAGCATTTCGGGCTTTGTCCTTCATCAGTGGATAAGAGTTCGTTCGTTTGTCAAGTGTATGTCAAACATAAAATGGATCGCAATAGGGTGTATAGCAGAAATAATTATTCATCTGACATGAACTGTTTAAACAATATATGATTTATGATAAATAGCAGTCAGTTTAAAGTCAATTAGAACCTAAATATTTATAATTATGATATATTGTTGAAAAACGTTTATTGCTAAAAGTAACAGAGGGATTCAAACTTGTGAACAAGATCGAATTATAATTAAACTATTCAGTTCCATTGAGTGTTGTTAAGTTATTGAGTTTAACAGCTATTAATCTTTTCAACAATGACTAACTTATGCCGAAACCATATGTATAAATTGAAGGTACTACCCAAAATTGAAATTGACGGCAGATTATATATTTATAATATTTATAACTAACAATACAGCAAGTATTATGTGTTTCATCATCCGAAATTATGCTTCAAGCTATCAGTATATACGTCTGCTTTTGGAATCAGTTCCGAGATAAATTGTACATTTTAAAACCACCAGAAAAAAAAAAAAAAACATGATACAATTATTTGAAACATGTTATATAGTTAGGCTTTAACATAGCATAAATGCTTCTATTTTATAAAATCTATAATAACTTTTATAATAATGATATTAATTTTCAGTTCAATATGCCCTGGGGCGTTTTCTTTTCTGTTCATGTGACTTGTCAAATACGGCCATGATTTGAAACCTTTGAAGGACTCTTCAATGAAACTAAGATGCAAAAACGCATATTCGTATTATATATATTATGGTTAGAAATCTTTCTTAGAAACGAATTGGTTGTTAAGAAGGAGCCCTCTATAAACTTTTTGAATGTTATATAAAGTTAAAATTTACATTGAATTATTTTTAAAAATTCCTGTTTGATGACCCTGTTAGACAAGCCATATATTATAGGATTTAAAGCACTACTCGAAAAACGGAGAACTCCGCCTGTGAATAGCAGCAAAGGGAAACGATTTCCAGTAAAATAATAGACGCAACCAAAAATGGCAGCAAGAACGTAACAAGAAAATAAACTGACGACGACCGCACACAAGTTTTTCGTGATTTTGATTTCTTCTATGTTTGTTCCAAGATGGCCGTCTTGGCCGCTATGTAATGATGGTGCGACACTTGTATGATGCTGACGAATGTGTTTGAATACCTTTCGATAACATAAAATAATAGTTACTGTGCAAATCATGAAGGAGACTAGAAGAACCAGCGGTACACCATGAGGTATGCAGATCCCGATAGGCTCCAGATACTGGAACAACCAACCACTCATTAAAAGAGTAAGTAGTCCAAAGATTATCCCACATATCCAGGCTGAGACGCTAAATATGATTGCGGATTTTTTAGTAAATATCTTCGCGTACCTGGAGGGCTTGACAATTTTAAAATATCGATTCAGAGCCATCAGGGTTAACATTTCCACGGCAATTAAAGATAGTGAACACGATAAATGCGCTGTTAAACCGCACACAAACTGGCCAACAGTCCTTGTGTGATCCACTGCGATTTCAGAAGCACTCGATGGCATCACAATACACGAGAAAAGAAGATCACAAATCGCCAGACTCAGCACAAGCATGTTGGATTGTGTTCGCAGACGACGACTACGAACAAATGCAGCTATCGTTAACACGTTCCCTCCAGTAGCCATGAAGGCGATTGAAACAAATATCAGCACCTTAATTGCGATGGGAATGTCTAACATGGCTTCCAATAACGAATCCTTTGAATGTTCCTTCGGCTATCCTTTATCTACAGAAATGTCATTATCAATACTATTTTGCAAGCGTTATTTTTGTAAATGCCGCCATGGGGAATTGAAAAAGGCAAGTTCTTGTGGAAGTCGTAAGATATTGACAACAAAAAAGTATAATTTATATGGAAATTGTGTTCGCTTATTCAGGTCAATATTGCTTGTTTTATCAGTGAAAATCTATATGTTGCCAGGTGGTTCAATTTTCAATAATGAATAAGCATGTAAACAGACGAAACAAAACCTTTATACCAAAAACAGGAAATATAAATGTTTTTTCATAGCATATTTTATTAGACTGAAACCGTGTTACATTGATTCTTTACAAGTAAACTCATATTCGTTCTCCTCAGCATGAATCAAGGGTTGTTGTCGTTTATTTAGTTCAAATTTCAATAACAAAGCAAATCTGTCTTGGCAAAAACAGTAATATCACAAATCACTTTCTTGGCAGCAACTGACTAATGTACCTTAACTTACTCGTATATAATCACCAAAACCCTTTCTGTGCATTTAGTATCACGGAACTTAAATTAAAGAGCATTGTAACTGATAATATTTTTTTATATTTTGAATTTATACCTCACAGAGCGAAGTTGAATAAAATGAAACAATGACAAGATATTTATTGTGGGATTTCACATAATTTGTTTCCATTTTTTATCATAGAAACATAATTTTTCTGATTAGTGTTTAGTTTTTAGAAATTTTTAGCCATACTATACAGCTAAAGGTATGGTAATTCTGACAAAGACTACAGAACATCCTAAAATTTCAATAGTTATAATTAAAAATATGTCAGAAATCGATCATAATATTGAATGGCTTTAGATTAGATATTATGTTTTCGTATAAATGACACCGTCAAACACACTACCATAATTATTTTAGTAGGTACTTTTGAAAAGGAGAACAAATGCTGAAAAAGATTGATTTCAATCCAGAGACATTTTACACTACAGGTACTTATATTAAATTGTAAGAAAAGTTATGCAGGGAAATTACACCCCGAAAAGAAAATTATTTAGATTGTTTCAATAAAGGTTCTTTAAAGGTTTTATTTTCTTAGACAAATAAAAATGACACCTGAAACTTGAGTATAAACTTAAACTTCCCGCGAAAGTTAAAAAAATATTATATACAGTTGGTTCCCGAGAAATCCAACCCTCAGTAAATCGAGGCTCACTAAGTGGAACCGTTTTTAATTCCCCTCCAGACCATATTATTACCAATTTTACCCTCGATAACTCGAACTTTCGATAACTAGAACCTTTTTAGTTCCCCTCCAGGCAATTTTCTTACCCTGATTTTACCCTCGATAACTCGAAGCTCTTTCGATTCCTCTCCAGGCCATTTTCTTACTAATTGTACCCACGATAACTCGAACCCTCCATAACTGAAACTTTTTTAATTCCCCACCAGGTCATTTTGTTACCCTAATTTTACCCTTGTTAACTCGAAGCTTTTTCGATTCCTCTCCATGCCATTTTCTTACCAATTTTACCCTCGATGACTCGAAGCTTTTTTTAATTCCCCTCCAGGTCATTTTCTTACCCTGATTTTACCATCAATAACTCGAAGCTTTTTAGATTCCTCTCCAGGCCATTTTATTACTAATTTTACCCTCGATAACTGGAACCCCCGAAAACTCAAAAAACTGTCATGTATCTGATGTTTTTTTTTTTCGGAATAAAGCGAGCAGTCCCACTTGTCTCCTCCACATAGCATTCAAATCATTACAACTATACATTCGTCAATCGTGTCTGTAAATTTCTCCATTTTTATTGCTTTTGCGTGCATCTGTTTGTCGCGTAGTTGGCACGCAATCATGTGTGTCAAGTATCCGCTGTCCAATTACAACTTTGATCGTATCTATGAAAAAATCCTCAATTTTGATTGGTTCTGCGCACGCCAATTTGTCGCGTAATCGGGGCAAGATCACACGTGTGTCCAATTACAGCTGACGGATTACAAATTCTTGTCATTGGACACATGAAATTGGACACCACGCCATTCGGGCGTCAATCACGTGCACTTAAATGGGTTCTTTGTTGCTGTTTTCCTTGTGTTTGTAAAACCGATGAGCATGTCACATAAAACAGGTTCTGAAAGATTTCCTAACCTCGAATTTTGTTATTTATACGATTAGTAATTGGACCTTGTGTCGTACAGTACCATTCAAATCGGCCTCGCGCTGAGCTTTCGGCCGATTTGAAATTACTCGCCCAACGTCTCCCTGAGGTTTACTCCACTCAGTCCAATTATTATTACTAATTTATGTAATTGGATGCTTGTAATTTCACACCTACGCTATTTGCACGTCCATCCCGCGCACTTAGATGTCATCATGGGTTCTTTCTTTCTTTCTGTTTTCCTCCTTTTTCTAAGAATGATTGAATACACTTTTTCACTCAAACAAGGGCAAACAAGGTTCTGAGATATTCTGAAAGACTTTCCTTACTCGAATTTTTTTTTTTATTGATACAATAACTTAGCAATTGAAAGCTCGTGTTCTACAATTCCGTGAGTGATCGCGCTGGGAATTTCAAATCTGCCGAGCGCGCCAAACTCCTCGCCTGATTACTCCCTGAATTGCATTGCGTATTACAGAATTAGCGGAGACGGCTTTGAACTGATTTTCTGCCACACATTATCTTTTAACAAAATCTCAGTACAATTTTCTCTTAGAACTGATTATCTCTTTCCTTCTCATTTTGTCTGTATCAGATTCTGTAATCAGTATTTTGTTGTTGTCTCTGTAACAGAAGAAAAATATATTAAGGAAACACGAGGCTCATAGGAGCCTGGGCTCGTCAGGAGTATTTCTACTCCCCTCTGGATGGGAGGCTAGTCCATCGCAACATAAAAAAAGATAGAAATAAACGAAGAAGCGAGACAAATAAAAGGTATACACGAAAAGTGTGTCCGGCCTATTTGGATTTTACCGGTGCACAAAACAGCAAACCCTGTGCTGTTGGCCTCACATCTGGCCTCGCTTTGTAGGGAATTACTTTCAATTTTTCCCTTTAAAGTGTTCGGCGGAAAATTTTATATTTTTGATTGTTTTCAGATTTCATCGGTGAAAAGAGTAAAATTAAACCTAAGCAAACATACTGACACAATGGACTTCTTATTTATCAAAGAACTCTTTTTTAACGAACCGCACACAGAGAATCGGGGCAAAACAACAACACATCAAACAAACCGACAATCACTTTATTGATATTGCCTACTGACCAGCTGCGCTTGTCCGGTTAAACTTTATTACATCAGGGCTATGAAGTTACTTTAAAATAAGAGAGTACAGACAGATTAAAAATGCAGGGTCCGTCGCGTGCGTGAAAGTATTTCGTGTTAGGTTCAAGCCATTTACTATGAAACTGTTGACAATCGAATCAATAAATGTACTATAGGATATCCTGAAGAAGAAACGCTAAGTGTAAATTAAGAATACAGGAAAAGGCATTTGCTTTTCTTTCCGATAATTTTAAATGTTTGTTTAGGACTTAATTAAAAGTGTCGCCATTAGTTAGTACAATTGGATATTTTAAGTTCTTTGTATTTTTCTCTCGAAATCTGAAGGATATTCTCCTTTTTTTGTTAACTTTTTACTACCGTAGTTCCAACCAGAGATAAAGGATGATAGAGAGTTGATAATATATGTGTTTCGTAATTATATAAAAAAGCCGCAAACCTCAGTTTTCTCTCTGCATTAAAATCGCAAACAAAATTTGAACCTTTTCATCGAGTTCCTCTCCGATAACTTGCAAAACTAGTTCTTCTTGTTGGTTTCCTGGTTTTGTTCTAAAATGCATTGTTACGACGAGCGCAGAGCACATTTCGACTACTCCCTGTTTCATTGACGATATTAACTTCTTAAACTCTTTCCGAAACTTATGATTCATAACACCGTATATTACGGGATTTATTGCACAGGATAAATAGATAAGCGTAAAACAGATCCACGGGTACTCTGGTGGAAGTGTATGCATAATTTTTGCGAGAATCAGGCCGATAACTTGCGTCGGCACCCAACACAGAATAAAACCAAGCATGACGAAAAACAGTATTTTGGTTGTGTTCAGTTCTTCGCAGCTTGGCCCCAGTGGCTGTTCCCCTCGTTGCAGCGAGCAGGTTACTGTTAAGGAGTGTCGACGCACAGCTTTATAAACTAGGAAATAGCACACAAATATCAAGATGGATGGGAGTAGATAGCCGAGTATTGAAACGACAAGAGGAACAATGCGAGGAAAACAAGTACCAGCAGTTTGAATGAAGACAATTTCTCCGCCGCTTGCCCAAACGTACAGCTCTCCGAAATTAAGTCCTACAAGCCATATCGCAGCTATCATGATAATCGCTGACCGCTTGGTAAATATGGATGGGTATTTTCCGGGACGTACAATGCGAAAGTAGCGATTTACAGCGGTGAGCGTCATTGTTTGTAGAGAAATGAACGACAATGATACACCAAGGATGCCCTGGAACTTGCATGCGGCATCGCCCATCGACCACTCAACAGTTATCAAAGAAGTGGTCGTTAACGGCATGCAAAGCACCGCCATTAGGATGTCTGATACTGCCAGGTTGATAATATAAGCGTTCGTTAAAGTTCGAAGACGCCGATTTCGATATACAACTGCCAACACCATTGTATTACCAATAATTGAGACGAGTGCTATGCTTATTGAGAGAAAGGATTTGACTACTTGCACAGAGACGGTTTTGGCGTCCATTTCAACCTTGGTCAAATGAGCGAACGGGTACGAGTTGAAAGCAAATTTAACCTCCTTCTCAATAACGGTGGCTCACTTTGTTACACAAAACCTCTTTCGTGAATTAATATACCAGGAAGCAATTACCAGCTAATTAAACTCGTATCTGCAACCATGCATTAAACTACACCGCTTTTAATATCTTTCATTTCAAGTAAATGTCTACAGCACTCATTCTTATGTTGCCAAGAAAAGATTTCTCTCCGTAACATCATTTCAATTCAACTAGTATTTTTCGTTATCTTCTCTTCTCTTCTCTTTTTACACAAGTAATTTCTTAATTGATTATCCGCATAATTGAAAGCGGCTAAATAAATATTAAAGAGGAGAGTGTAATTCTTTGTAAACATGGCTGTTCTTGTTGAAATTATTTTCTTTGTTTTGTAGAGAAAGGCGGCAGAGAAATTTCCGTCGAATTATTAAGTGAAAGTTGCGAGATTGACGTACATTTTCTCATTTCCTTTACAAAGTGAGATGTTTGCTTTCGAAGAAACAAGCATGAAACTTTAAAAAAAAAAATTCCACGCCAGGGATTTTTTATGAGCTTAGGTTTTCGTACCTTAATTTATATCCGAAAAATCATTTACGCAAGCTAATATAACAACATGCATGGCGTAACTTTACTGAAATATAAACTCCTGCGATTTACAACGAACGTGAAAAACCAGTTTTCTGCATGAAGAAATCTAAAGGAACAAACACTAGATACTTGGAGAAATCATTTTTAACAGTCTATTCACGGAAGTAATCTCTTATGAATAATTTTAAAAATTATCTAAATATCAAATTGATATTTTTGGTGGAAAAATATTGTGATACCTGACTCACTTGCGATATGTACACAGCTATTTCAATTAACGTTTTCGGATAAAAGATTCAAGCTTTCGCGGCAAGTCATATTTTTTGGTGGAAATATAGTGACACTCTCATGTTGAAGTTAAAGATACAGTTAAGATACAGTCTGATACATGACTGACAGGCGATATGCATACAGCTATTTTAATAAACGTTTAATAAACGGACAAAAGATTCAAGCTTTCGCAGCAAGATCGGTGGAGCTGCAAGCACGTACTAGACAGAGCGGTTTTCACTTGAGTCTTCAAAGTAATTCGCATTATTTTGGTTGACTTGGTTTTGCATTGCTGCGCTAAGTGATAAGTTAAAAAAAAATGCGCGCGCCACAATCTTAACCAATCAGAAGTAAGAACGTAAACAAATTTCGATTCGTCCACACGTGTTTTCCCGCGCTTTACGCCAGCCACATATATTTGCTTCAAGTTTGGTTTACTGGATTTTCTGCGTCCTTAATTTTGAGTGGCCAGAGTGATTAATTTGATTTGGAGTTTGCGAAGCTCTATAACCAAATAGCAAAGTTATTTATAAGTTTTCATTTTTGGAAATGAGGTACTTGCAGTCACACTAAAATTTTCCAAACTCAAAGCCATGAAACGGTGAAAAAATGGGGTTTACCTCGGTGTAAGAACCTGTGATATTTTCCTTTGAATGTTTTGGAGCTATTGTTTTCCTTCTCTATCTTTGTTTTGCCAGCTCTTTGTTGTATTGTTCGTTCTTTGTTTTACGTCACCGGTGAGTTTCACAGGTTCTTACACCGAGGATGAGCCAAAAAATGGCAACAGAAAACCTCTCACGAGAGGAAAACAAAAACTAGCTTCATTTGCAAAATTACAAACTTGTAGATTTTCTCTACATTATATTAATAACGCAAAATCCCCCTGGATATCTCGACCACCACTTGGTCTTACATACATTCTACCTTTTCTACCTTTTAAATTTGGCATAAAAACTAAAGTTCTAGACGGGCCATAAATATTTATTGAAGGAAACAAAAATCCGGTGTTTCTTCAGCTTTTAACGTTGTAAAACTTTGTTTCAGAAGCACAGTTGACGCTATTTGACGTTATACAACAAACATTCATATCAGAAATAATCAGAAATAATTCACTATCGACATTTTCGCTTGCACCTAGGTCCATGCACTTACACCACGGTGAATAACTTCTTGTTTATATGTTTTGGCGCAGCATGTACTGAAATGGATATTAATCATTTTTCGTGGGATCCGTTTGGTGAATAGTTTAGCGTCCTGTGGAGACATGCATGTTATTTCGTTTTGTGTTAGTAATAAATAGCAATCTGCCTTTTCTCGAGTTTTAATTATTAATTGTGCAGGGTTTTAAATTTCAGTAGTTCATTCCAATTTAGCTAAACTGTTATTACTTATCTATAAGTGCAACATGGAGAGTTTCTCTAGTGGGAGATTTCTCCGGAGCTTTTGGAGTTCGTCTTTTCTTTTCGGTTTGTTTGGATTTGTTTGGATGTCAAAGGCAAATTGCCAAAGTTTACAAGGTAAGTTTTGCTATATGTCGATAAAATGCCACCACTTATATTCAATGTTCGTCAGTATATACACCCGTTTACGGTAAATGCCGTTTTTGCTGCAAGATGCATTTACACTCTCTAGAGTAACAGTTAACATGTTACAAGGATACATATTTCGTTCGAATGCTTAATGATAAAGTTAGGTGTTTATAGAGTTTGAGGGTAACGTCCGCAGAACATTTCGCCCTTTATATTACCTGTATTCCTTTCTAACCCACGCAGTATTTACACGAGCCAGCGAAGCTTTCATGTTAGATCGGGGTAGGTTTGATTCATCAGCGCGGAGTCGAAAAAAATATTGATCGAAAGTTCCAGCACAAGCGCTTATTTTCTCTTGTATTTATTGTTATTTTCCGTGCGATTCTACAAGAAAAACTTTGTCGTCCATTCATTCTTAATTTGGGATATGTAGGCTGGAAATTTTAAAATTTTAAAAGCAAATCAGTGGAACTGAATAAGCCTGGTTCATAACTTTGGAAATATTTAAAAATTACTTGCCTTCTTTTCAAATTTTAGCATTTACGAGTTGAGATTTACATGGTTATCACAAATAACAGTTTGTTGCTACCAAAACAAAAGCAGGCATTTCGTAATATTCAGAAAGAATACAAAGTTGACTTATGGTGGGTGTTCGATTAACAGAAGATCTTAGGTATGTCTTAATTTAAAGAACGTTTATTATTTGTTCATTGTTTTGTGTTTTCAAATGCAAAAAGTACAAGTCGTCGCATCCTGCTATGTTATTTTTTGGTATAATTGAGCTTCGTTGATTGTTAAAATATAGCAAGGTTATTAGTTTTCGCATTTTTGCGCAACCAATATTGTAAAACGTCCAAATTTTTGTGGCATTCTTTTAAGCCAGACTCACATAAGAAGCAATGAAAAGCTCGAGGTTAGAAGAGACTGCTGATATTTCTCTTTCTTCGTTCTGCAGCAGCTCTCTGTGATACGTGTGTATTTAATTCCCCCCTTTCCTCAGGTGGTCACTCGTTTAAGGACTGATTAGACTGATAATTAATATGCTGGAATATTCCCTGTTGCTCAGAGAGGTCTTTTTTAAAAATAATTACTTTCTTTCAAAATTACGTTCAGGGATCTTTTGGATACGTAATGTCACCGTGGGCAAACTCTACAGAAATTATTTTACAGTGAAAAAGAAACTGTGGTAATGGGTTCCATAAATGATCGTATATTTATTTAGCTAATAGAAAACCGCGCGCATGTATGTGATCTCCGATTGTTATATGCAAAGACTGACTAACATGTTTGACTATTAACTTTTACAAGTAATACCTGAAAAATAAACTCGTTAATAGTCCGCTTGAGGCTAATAACTTAGAAACTACTGGTGAAAGTCTTAATTTTTGATATGTTTTGTCTAATCATCAAAATAAAAGAAAAATGTAGGCGGCATTTAGAGGCAACTATGATTTATGAAAAAAATAAAATAGCTCTGAACCCAGCTGCCGACCGATTTTTGCAAACAAATTGTAAAAATGTTTCCTTTTGCCAATGAAACTGGGTCGCGTTAAAGTTATTCGCCGCAAAAGGTAAAAATAAGGTATCTTTTACGTTTCTATGGCAACAAATATTTTGGTCACGCAAAGCACTAACCTATTCAAACTTGTACTAAAAGTTATTAACGTCGTTTGTAAAGCTGCAGTTTTCCGTAATCTGATGTTTTTTTTAACTATATCTTTCTTTCAATGTTAAAAGCCATCCCAGCCACCGATGATTGCCGGGTACTGGAGTTCAAGCCTCCTATAAATAGCCGAATGCTGATAGGTCACGTGATAAAGAGTTTACTAGTGAACTCTGCAGGTGGATGCGAAGCAAACTGTTTCATGAATGACGACTGCGTGTCCATGAACCTTGGACCGCTGGAAGACGGGAAACGTGTTTGTGAGCTGAGCAATTCGGACCATGACATGCATCCTGAAGATCTGAAGTATCAGCTGGAATTCATCTACATACTTGTATGGGTAAGTCTGAGTACACTCTTTTTTAAAACTTTAAAAGGGCCAACAGACAAAACGAGGAAAACGGATCCTGGTGGATCTGATTAGCAAAATGTAGAGATAGAAGCAGCTGAAAAACAGAAAGGCTGACCGTACGGGTGGGTTGAACTATTGTATTTCCAATATTTGGTTTGGCACGGCCTGACTTCTTCATGGAATGAACTATTGTACTGAACACGCACACTTTCGAGTTTGAAGCTTCAATTTAAAATAAAACGACTGACTATTTGCTTGTTTCACCATTACAGAGTTAGGTAACTTCTTAAAATCTCCCACTTCTAGCCCAGGACCCCTTTATCCAGAAGAAGCAATTCCCATTGATATTGCTAAAGAAAATAAATACACGTTACAAAGGTCAATAAATTCTCAGTAGTAAAAATTATAAGAAACATTAGGTACATGTACAGTATCACGGCCGAGTTAAGTCTATTTATCAAAGGGGCAGTATCACAAGAGCTCTTCTAAGATTTTGTGTAAACTATGCTTGAATTATAAAGCTGCCCTCACTGATCAACTAAATAACTTTTAAACAACAAAAAAGGCATAAATTCACTCTCTAAGATTTGACCAAACCATAATCAATGGTTTTTAGTGATTCTCCTCCAAGTGAAACTGTCAAATGTGAAAACGTCGACTTGACGCTTTCAAACTTCTACCTTTCCAAAGCCAAACCAGTTTCACACAACTTTCGTAACCAGTACAGTGCGTTTCAGCAAGGTTAAGCAACTATTAGTGGACTTCCAATTAATTCCATCGCTTTTATTAGATTTTCAAGTAGCACTAAATCTTGGTGAGACCGCCCCTTTAAGTAATGCCATATACCCGCCATAAAACTTAGTGTTAGCGAAAAGAAAAAAACTTCTGTAGCTTTTTGTGGATCTAAATGACAAAACCATAACTTCATTTCAAACAAATATTTCTCCCCGGTGTTATAATTAAAACAACCGATATTAACTTTGAAAACTAATCAGCCCAACAGCTTTTCAAAAATCGATATCGCAAACAGTCAATTTCCTTCAATATTTAGCTATCTGTACCTTCTTTTGTATCTGCTGTGTTGTTGAAATGTTCCTTCACTGTTTTAAGAGTTTATTTTTATATTTAACTCCTGAATTTGGTGGTAATTTTCTTGTGTCTAAATTTGGCTAATATTGGTGATAATGTTTGGTTCAACTCTTTTTATCACCATCACAACAGAACCATTGTTCAAGCAGCCCGTGTCCTCCAACCCACCGATGTCAAACAGGATTTACTGATAAAGGATATCGTTGCGTATTTAAGAAGGAATCCACTGCAGAAGAGGAGAATGAGACTGGTAAATAAGACGTCATTTTAAACTTAATACAATTCATGTTTGCAAACAAAAGGAAAACTTGATCATTGGTTTTTAGCGTTAATCCCCAAATGCTAACTTGTTTGGGTGTTAACGATATCACATATCTAGATAGCATAAGCTATTCTGAATTAGATATACTTTGACAGCTTATAGCATTGCTGTTATTTCCCCACTTCTCATGAAATTTTTCAGACGTTTCGCTTGCGGATGATAATTTATCAAGTTACGGGCTTGAGCAAGGCGCGTGAGGGAAAATATGTCATATGTTGAAATTTATTTTAGTAACACTGCCAAAGAATGGGAGGTATTTTCCTTTCCAGATGTTGATGAGTGTGCAACTGGCAATCATACTTGTCACCCCGCCGCTGACTGCATCAACACTGTAGGCTCATTTAACTGCTCCTGTCGCTCCGGTTACAACGGAATTGGATTCAACTGCTCAGGTATACAGTCCTTACTTTACTGATATCCATGGAGATATATTTTAACATTATTTCAGCATTCTCGATTATTATTTTTTTTTTCGATGTAATTTTCTTTCTGTAGATATCGATGAATGCACCGACGGTAGCCATAGTTGCCATGCTTTCGCACACTGTAGTAATACTGATGGTTCGTACAATTGCTCGTGTGTCACTGGCTACAATGGGACAGGCTATAACTGCTCAGGTAAGTTTACATCCAGCATTCAAATAATTCTTATTTTTTTAATAATACTTTTTTGAACCACTCTAAACAGTTGCTTACATAATTTGAACTACTCGAGCATGCAAGATTCACGTGATTGGCCATCGCGAGCGAACGAGATGGAGCTATCTTACCCGCTCGAGACTGCTCCGTGCGTCCCGTAAAAAATGGGATTCTCGGAACATTTAAAAAGGCATTGCTGGCTTACGTCTGCGTGCTTGCTTGTTTGTTTGTTTGTTTGTTTCGTGATCGGACCTTGTACTCAATTTGCCCTCCATGGCTCACTGGCTATTGAAAAATAATAATTCATTGGTACCTGACAATCTCATTTAATGAAAATCGATTTTTATTAAATTATTATTGATTTGTTCCTTGGCATTGGATCGCCGTCCGACTTGTTTTCATTCTTCATTAGTTAAAAAATAAGGAGTACCTTTAGTTTTAACTGTCTTCATAATATAATTCCTGCAACTTGCACTTGATTTTGACTGTTACACAATCGGAGATTAGGAACAGAAGTTGACTTGATTTCATGCCGTTAACAATATAGAATGCCGTACCTCTGCTTGCGTTCGTGTTTTCTACAAGATTCAAAATAAGTAGCCTGCTGGCAGTCACGCTGATAGGAGGAAATGACGAGGGTATGGTAAGAAAGCAGTAAAAGCTATCTGTAAAGCGGTCCGTTTGTATGACCGTTGCGGTGTACAGAGAGACTGACTATTACGATACCAGTCTCTACCTTATACTTATTTTCCCACTATAAGCCATATCGGTGTCGTCGCCAGCATATGGTCATCAAACAGCTAGAAACTGCATTTTTCTTTTATTTTATTAACCAGACATCGATGAATGTATTCATGGACATCATGATTGTCACGTGGATGCAAATTGTACAAACGCCGCTGGATCATTTAACTGTGCTTGCATGGAGGGATTTACTGGAGATGGACGCGTGTGCTCCGGTATAAGTTACTTTGGAATTTAACTTGTTTTATGCTATAAAATTTTACTTGAAGAGTGAATTAATGCACTTGGATAGCAAAGTAAGGGGAAAATCTGATCATTTTTCTTTGTTCTGTTTGGTTCTCGCCAGTTTCATTTTCAGTATTGAGACTTGAAATTAGTTTATATACAAGTTTATTACATAGTAAGGCAGTCTTGGGGTAAATCTGAGCTTTGCGATTGGTTCTTTCTAGGTCTTTCTTTGACATACGGACCGTTCCCATGGAAACAGTCAAAAGCCGTGTATGTTTTTGTTTTTAAAAGCTGGCAACTTCAAAATTTGCAGTACAAACGAGTACAACATAATAAACGACTTACTAGCCTAGCTTCAATCATAGAAACTTATTTCCAAATATTCAGGGTACCATAACTAATGCTTTCAACTCCCCTTCCCCATTTCAGCGTTGTCAATGTTGTTACGTGGTCAAAACAAAGTCGGGCGAATTGCAAACCCCAGGAAACAACATTGAGCCGGGGCAGAGGGGGATTAAATATTCTTTACCCGCGCTTTTAAGTCAAGACATTCGCGAAAAATGTGTGATATTCGTTTCTCCCGTCTACTTTTGTCCATGATTGTTGGTCGAGCCGTACTGGGGAAGATTGGCACTTGGTCGTTTTTGTACGGACCTCGCTGCGCTTGGTCCGTACTGACACAACCTCAGGCGAATATTCCATAGTACGACCCTTGCACTTGGTTCGTAAGAGGCTATTATTATCAGGGGCGGATGCAGAGAAAATCGTGACCGATTTCCAGAGAGTTGAAAAACTTTCCATGCCGGAGGCATGGTACGAGCGCCTAAGGTGCAAGCTTCTAGGGGGGTCCGGGGGCATGCCCCCCCCCCCCCCCGGAAAAGTTTTGAGATTTTGACCCCCTAAACTGCCATTTCGGGGGTTTCCCACTCACTGGGACATGATGTTGGCCAGTTCCATTCTCCTGGGATGAAGCCTTGAAAACAGTGAATGCCCGGAAATAAAAATAAATGTTTAGAAACCATTCTTTTGCACTGTCGAGATTTCAACTTAGAAATTTATTTATTTTAATTAATTACCTTATTTTTAATTTATTTATTCATTTATTTTTACCAAAAAATCTGACCAATTTCCGTAAATCGTTGTAAACGGGTGTGGATCCGCGCCTGATTATACATCTTTTTTTGTCCAGATATCGATGAATGCATAAAAGGAGACCATGATTGTCATTTGAACGCAAACTGTGTAAACACCGCTGGATCATTTGACTGTACTTGTAAGCCTGGTTATATTGGAGATGGACGCTTGTGCTCAGGTATAATTTATTTCATAGCTGAACGTATCTCGATTTGCACTTACTAATTCCTGTTATAATTTCTTCTTTTAGCTGGAAATTGTTAGTTAAATCATTATCCTTTTTGCTTGTGTGTGCTCTTGCAAAAGCTGACTGCAGCCCCGACTGTAGGGGTGATATGGCCTGGTCACCTAAATTATTTGTTTTTCTTTTTCACATAATATAGTTGAAGTTTAGTTGAAGTTTTTCCTTTGGCGTAAGACATATTTTAAACAAATTTCATTTCAGGGAATTGGTTAACTGTCAACGATGCTCCCGTTTGTTTTGGGGCTCGCGATGACACATACGGGACTTTTCGCATCAAGGAGAGCGGCCACGTCTACACACTTAAACTCGTTCACGTCAGTGGTGCCGTTGTTTGTCACCAAGACTACCCAGCATCCTATTGGGGTTGCCCGCATCCTACAATGGGGGATAAACAGCTACTAACTCTTATTACGTTTACAAACAGGACTCTTCTTTCGCTTGCAGAATATAATGTTTATGATTCTGGAGCAAAACATTATTCGTATCAGATTGAAGGGATCGGTGTTGACTCCCCCGAGCTAGTGTTTAACAATCTTTCACCCCCGCTTTCTGTGTCCGTTGACGAAGAGTTCCAAATCTGGTACGGGCATGACCTGACCGATACTAGCGAGATAAATAACAGTGGTGAGACATGCGTTGATGTTTATGCGTTGTACGCTTCGTAAACAAGTACGCCAGCAAAGCTTCGAAACATTACATATGATACTTAAAGGGGCTACTCCGTCACGAAGATTTCGTAGATCTTTGGTCTAAACTGCTCTGAAATTAGTGGTAGGCAACTTAATCCATGAAAAACATCATCTTTGAACATTTAAAGGAAGACATGACTTTAATTTGCGGAAAGAAATCAATCTAAAGCTATAAATATTGATTTTTAGACGACGCTCGGGAACAACTTGAAAAGTTTAGCCTTAATTTTTCAAGTTACAATCTATTTCCACCCAAGCCATCCGCAGCCAAAGATGCTTGTTAACAGTTTCAGAGCTGTAATATAGCAATTGTAAATAAAAATGACCCATTGTTTATAGATTTCCTACACCAGAAATATAAATTTTGACTGTTCGAAAATCTGTTAAAATCCGTGACAAGGCCCTTTTAATATATTCATATCACTATTTTTTCTGTATATACCGATCAAGGCCGGCTTATGGTTCACGGCGGTAAAACGTAAAAAAAAAAAACAAGAAAACTTCTTCAAAGATAAGGTTTTCATTTTTAATTGTTCAAGTATTCTCCTGACTTTTTTGGAACTTTACTAAAAAAAGTTCAAAGTGTTTGAAAACGGCGAAATGCGGACTGTCGGCGCCATTGTCAAATCAATTTTGTTCGGGTGTGGAGCATTTTAAAAGTAAAGAATGTCGTTTGAGAGAACTGAAAATATATTTAACAACATGTGCTTTTGTGCACGCGTCTTCACGGTTGATATAGCCTCTCCACAGAAAAGCCACTGCATGTATGTACATGTATAGAGATTTAAAGTTTAATATGTTCTGCTAACCGATTGTTGTTGGACACTTACAAGAATCAAATTCAGTTTTTATAGTAATTACCGTATTTTCTCGATTTAACGCCGGGTCTCCAAGCTGGAGAGCTCACCTATCTATTTAAGGTATAATTAGCTGTAGGTAGATTAGCCAGATACATTTTTGTCACGAATAATGAATAAAAACCGTTGCTTAATGAAAACCGGACTCGAATAAACTGCAGGAGTCAAATAAACGCCAAGTCCACCAGGCCAAGTTTGAAATAAACGCCGGGGGCGTCTAATCGAGAAAATAAGGTATTTTAGTTTAAACTGGCTTTGTGACTTATTTATGTGGTGCATAAAATTTACCGTTCTTATAGCGCGTACAACAGTCCGAAAATATATCAAAAGCGTTTGTGCAATGTAGAATAATAACATAACATAAGTAAAGTCCGCGCTCTGATTGGTCAATTACCCATTTACTATTTGCCCATGGGTTAATTCAGCAAAACAATTTTGTTTTGCACACGCCATAGCGCGAGCAGATGACAGCACTCTCGTCTTCCTCTGCTATCACTGAGCAAAATTAAGAGCTTTTCTCTTTTGATTTTGCTGTAAAATAAACGGTAAACGGCTCAGCGTGTATATAACTCAACTCTGTTGAGTTATAGTTGCTCGCGGGAAGATTGCTATCGCCTCGTGTGACTCTTACGCATTTTTTGTGCTTGGCAACCTCCCCCGTGTAACTATGACTCAAAAGTACACGCTGGGCCGTTTACCATATGTCAATTAAAACAATTTCTACAACTGATAGCTGATAACATGTAATTACATGTATATGGTACGTTATATAATTATGTAATCAATTATATTGGAGGTAATAACAATTATGCAACCGTTATTTATTAAACAGTACTCTCTGAATCACTGATCATCACATCACCATAGTTGGATTTATTTTTGCACTCAAATGTAAGAAAAGCTATTAGCAACCTGAACGGTTAAGTAAAACACCTTAATAGAGAGTAACTGTAACATAATAGAGAGTAACTGTACATTGTGTAAAAATAATCCAAGCAATAGGAAACGTTGTTTTCTTTCACGTTATGTAACGTGTCGTACATATTGTAAAATCTTTCTAATACACGGCTTCTGGGTTATATCAACAACACGTTCGAGACATCAAACTCTGCACCACCTGCTAATAAATAATTCTTAAAGTCGATTTCTGGACCCTGTCTCAAGACTGGTGGTACCAAAAAACAAATAAACCATAAAGTTATCCACAACCGATATACTTTGCAGCTGGCTTGTAAGAGCCAAATATTGTATTTGCTGCACAAGCCTTTGCGGAGATGTCTTAGATTTTCAAAAATTCCTTCTTTTTGTTGACGGAAAACTCGTAATTCTAAAACAGATCGCTACTGCAAAAAATAGCACTCCCGGAATATTATACATATGTTGTTGCTGTATGATAAACATTTAGCTTGATATTTAACATTTAGTTTTAACCGCAAGTACATTGTATCGAAACAGAAAAAAAGTTATTGTTAATTGTTAAAAAATAAAAGTAAGTAAGGAAGTATTCGTAGTGCAGGCGCGTAGGA
This sequence comes from Meandrina meandrites, assembly GCA_963693305.1. Classification (NCBI taxonomy): domain Eukaryota; kingdom Metazoa; phylum Cnidaria; class Anthozoa; order Scleractinia; family Meandrinidae; genus Meandrina; species Meandrina meandrites. The sequence continues at coordinate 33,286,220 of OY855906.1, forward strand.
GACTGGGTTCGAGGGGTTCGAACGAACCCCCTTTGGAGGTCAATAATGGAGGACTGAAAACACAAACTGTTGATTTTCAGCTTTTAGCAAATAGTGGGGGAATGGAAAACAAACTTTGTGAGTGTTGCAGTTTTTAAATTACCCTGCAAGAAAACGCCAAAAGTATCGGGAAGTATTGAATTGTTAAGCCAGTATGTATGTATGAATGTATATCAAGTTAACAAAACGCCGGAAATATTGTTGTTATGACTAAAAATTCCTGTTATTTTACACTCCATCGAGTTTGAAATAATGACGTGCACAATGCTGAAAATAGCATTTCCGAGCCTCTAGATTTCAAAAGATTCTGGGGGGACATGTCCCCTGACCCCCCTAGAGGCTCGCGTCTTCGGCGCTCGTATTTAATAACCATACGAACACCCTTCCAAAAAACTCAGTTACGCGCCTGTAGTGTAAGTGTGATAATAAGCATTTTTGTAATCTTTTTTGTAAATAGTCTGTGTTTGGAATAATAAAAAATCTTAACATGTAAAAAAAAACAGTTTATGGTTTGCGTCCGATAGAAATCAGTGTAAGAACAAAGGCTAGTATCCAAGAAAAATCGCCAAAACAACAGGTGGAACACTTGAGGAAGAAGAGCGGCGTGTTTGAGTCCGTTCAGCAGAAAAAAAAGCAAAATACAAAATGTATCAAACGGGAAATTAAAAAAAAATGACATTACACAAAACGATTAATAGACAACGAAAAAGAGGTTTACAGATAATAATAAAAAAGAGTGCGGAACTTATATATACTACTTTACACACATATATAATGAGGGTTCTAGCACAAATTTTATAACACAATCCTAACAAAGCTTTTTAATCAAAAACTCGGCTCCCATGCTCGCCTCGTTTTTGATAAAAAAGCTTTGTTAGGATTGTGTTATAAAATTTCTGCTAGAACCCTCATTATATATGTGTGTGGTGGTATTTGAGTGAAAATAAGCAAGCATGGAAGTCAGTTGTCGAAAGTGCACCAAAGTATAGGAGTGTCTTTTTTCGGCAACCAAATTTCGACAACCAATTTTTTGGGTGGGTGCACACGAATCGAAGTGTCTCTGTACGGATATGGGAACAACCATTTTTGGAAAAAATACCGTTTTGGGTTGGTTGCACCCGAGCGAGCGGATATGTCACAAAAAAAATTATTTTCTTTTGAAGAAATGTATGCACTGTCAATATACAAAAAGTGTGCCAGAATTATTTTCCATTTGAACAATTATCTGCACTTGTATATACGGCGAGATGGCAGCCGCAAGATTTTCTTCAGATGTTATGCAAATATTTTACGGTCCAATAACTGAAGAGGAAAATAGAAACATTCCTGAACCATTAAAACCTGAACGTGTTCTTACACGTGACGGGTTTAGAATAAGCCAGAGTAATTTCCAGGAATGGCTTCGTGTCTGGTTAATGACAGTATCTGAAACAAATCCAAACAACAAAGATACTTATATGTTTAAAAATGCAAATAAAGAAAAGTATACAAATTTGATCGAACAGGAAATTCTAAAGTTGGGAAGTGTAAAGGTGAGCTTCGGGCTAAAAGTAAACTTTGAAATAGAAAGAAACGGCGAAACGCAAGAAATGTCGCACTACTTTAAAGAGGACCAGCCGCACGTTTTTACCAGGTATGACAAAGAACAGATAGAACAAAAATACGAAGAATTCATGGAAAGAATAAAGGGAGAAATAGAAAACTGGTCATTGCTAGGATCAGGATGGGATATAGAAAGTATAGAGCTAGCATACGTGAACGTAGCAAAATATCAGCCACTGCGCGGAGGAACCTATTTGCCACTTCCAGCCGATCTAGCAAAAAAGAAGGCAATAATAAATGTAAAAAACAAAGACAACGAATGCCTGAAGTGGGCTCTAAGAGCTGCTTTATTTCCTCCACAAGATGGAAAGAACCCCCAAAGACCAAGCAAATACCCCAAAAATGACGGGATAAATTACAAGGGGATAGATTTTCCGACACCGGTAAAACAAATCGACAAGCTTGAAAAACAAAACCCAAACCTGGCAATAAACGTGTTCGGATGGGAAAAAGACACAGTGATAGTGTACAGAATAAGCAGTAAAGAAAAAAGCGTAAAAAGAATAAACCTGATGTTGATTGAAAAAGGCGAGAGACAGCATTACTGTTTGGTAAAAAGAGAAAGCGCTTTGCTGTTCGATCAAAGCAAAAACAGAAATGCAAAACACTACTGCATGATGTGCTTAACAGGTTTCTCAAGAGCGGACTTGCTTGTGGACCATAAAAAGTACTGCAATGGAGTGAACGGTAGGCCAACAAGGATTGAGATGCCAAAAGAGGGGGAAAACATCCTCGCTTTTCAAAATCATCAGAAACAGATGAAAGCGCCATACGTGATATACGCGGACTTTGAGGCACTGGTAAAAAAGATACAAGGCTGTGAACGCTACTCGGAAAGCGAGAAAAAATGCAAAAGTTACACAGAAATGACCGAGTGGCATGAAGCGTGCGGGTATTCATACATTGTGGTGAAAAGCGACGGAGAAGTAACAAGCAAAAAAGTTTACAGGGGTGAGGGAGCGGTAAAGTCATTTCTGGAAAGCATAATGCAGGAAAAGGAAAAAATAAGAGAAATGCTCACCAAACCGAAACCTATAACAATGACGCACAAAGACTGGTATGACTTCAAAAACGCGTATAACTGTCATATCTGTGAAAAGAAACTGGTAAAAGAAAACTATAGGGATTCATTGCCGGTCTACACTATAGGTCTTATATCAGGAATAGAAGAATACCAGGGCCAATACCACAGGAGGTGCTTTTTCAACGAGCAAAAATATCAAAGGAAAGGATTAGAACCATTGTCAAATCATGTAACAAAAGGAGGTAAAGAATTTGAAATGATAATACTGAAAAAGCCGGAGCAAAAGGACAAGTATAAAGCAAAACAACAAACCGACTGTTATTTATGCAAAAAGCCACTGCTCCAAAAGAACTACAGAGACGCGGTAAAAGACCATTGCCACATGACGGGTAAGTACAGAGGAGCGGCGCACAACGAATGTAATCTTAAACTGAGAATAAACCCCAAGACGGACCAGATACCAGTTGTATTTCACAACCTGAGGGGATACGATGCACACCATTTAATGCAGGCGATGGCAAATTTGAAAAAAGAGGTGAAATGTGTCGCAAACAACATGGAGAAGTACATAAGCATTTCGGTTGATGGTTTGCGATTTATAGACAGCTTGAACTTTATGCAAGGAAGCTTGGACTCGTTGGTAGAAGTAATAGTAAAGGGGGTAGAAGAAGCCACATCAGAATTAAAAGACAGAGAGCTGCAGTACAAAAAGAAAATTAAGGAGGCACTAAAAATCACATCAACAATATCAAATGGCAGTGATCTGCTTTACAAAAAGGGAATTTACCCATACGAGTACATGGATTCATTTGAAAAATTCAGCGAAACAAGTCTGCCAAAAAAAGAAGACTTCTACAGCAAACTAAATGACGAACACATTACAGAAGATGAATACGCTCACGCGAAGGCAGTATGGGAGACTTTTGATTGTAAAACATTGGGGGATTACCATGACCTTTACGTGAAAACGGATGTAGCACTGTTGGCAGATGTATTTGAAAATTTCCGTAAATTGTGTTTGCAGCAGTACGGTCTTGACCCGGCGCACTATTTCACATCACCAGGACTATCATGGGACGCACTCTTGAAAAAGACGGGTGTCGAGCTTGAGTTGTTAACAGACCATGAAATGCATATGTTCGTGGAACGAGGAATTCGCGGAGGAATCTCGATGGTAAGCAAAAGACACGCAAAGGCAAACAATCCTTTGGTATCGGATTATGACCCAAGCAAACCGAACAGTTACATTATGTATCTGGACGCGAACAACCTGTACGGCTGGGCAATGAGCAAGCCTCTCCCCAAAAGCGGATTCAAATGGAAACTAGTGATGCCGACAGAGGAGGAAATCCTGAACAAAAAAGAAAACGCCAAGAAAGGCTGGATCCTTGAAGTTGATTTGGAGTACCCGGCGGAGTTGCATAAAGAACACAACAGCTACCCACTGGCGCCAGAGAAAAAGGTCGTGAAAAAAGAAAACATGTCGGACTACCAAAATAATCTGATAAAAGAATTGGACCTGAAAATCCCAAACAGCAAGAAGCTGCTGCTGACACTTGAGGACAAAAAAGACTACGTGGTTCACTACGAAAACTTGAAGTTCTATCTGAAGCAGGGGATGAAACTGAAGCGTGTAAAAAGGGTTCTGGAGTTCGAACAAGAGTGTTGGATGGAGCCGTACATTCGGATGAACACAGAATTTAGAAAGCAAGCAAAGAATGACTTTGAAAAGAACTTTTACAAGCTGATGAATAACTCAGTTTTCGGCAAAACCATGGAAAACCTGCGCAACCGAGTAGATATAAAAATAGTCCGCAGCAATGAGAAAGACAAAATAAGGAAATTGGTCGCAAGCCCTCTGTACGCAAGGCAAACAACCTGGTGGGCATTGACATGCACAAAAGCCGCCTGCTGCTCAACAAGCCGGTCTACACAGGAATGACAATACTTGACAAAAGCAAGATACTGATGTACGACTTCTTTTACAACCACCTGAAAAAGCAGTACGGCGAGAAATGCGAGCTCCTGTACACTGACACGGACAGCCTGCTGCTGAAGATAGAAACAGAGGACGTCTACAAAGACATAAAAGCAAACGAAAACTTCTATGATACATCAGACTACCCGAAGGAACATCCGCTCCACTCAACAGTGAACAAAAAGGTTTTGGGAAAAATGAAAGATGAGTGCGCGGGGACCCCAATATCGGAGTATGTGGGCCTGAGGTCAAAAATGTACTCAGTCATGAAGGCAGACGAAAGCAAAAAGGGAATAGACAAAATAAAGAAAGACTTCCCTGAGGCGGAAATAAAAGAGTGCACCTGCGAAGGAAAAAAAGTGCAGGCAATAATGGCAAAAGACGCAGAGTTGTTCAAAAAAATAAAAAAGAAACATCCGAAAGCAATAGTGTCGCAATGCTGTAACATGATAAAAGCTGATGAAATAAACGTAAAAAAAGCAAAAGGCGTGAAAAAGAACGTTGTGAAGAAACAGATAAAGCATGAACAGTACAAGCAGGTGCTGTTCAGCAAAGAGCAGATGTGGCACGGAATGAACATTTTGCGAAGCGAGGGGCACGAAATCTACGGCATGCATGTAAATAAAATTTCACTGTCCCCGTTTGATTCAAAGCGCTGGATAGCTGACGACGGGGTAAATACAAAAGCTTACGGGTACAACAGTGCAATGGAAGAAATAGAAGCTTTATTAGCTACTACAGAAATGGAAGAAATAGAAGCTTTATTAGCTACTACAGAAATGGAAGAAATAGAATTAACAAATACAGAAATGGAAGAAATAGAATTAACAAATACAGAAATGAAAGAAATAGAAGAAGCTTTAAAGCTCTGGAGGTAATTGTGTGTTTGGAGGCACAACGAGCAGTTCTTCACGCACAAAGCCGCGCTTGGGCCCGTCATGCAAATAGTAGAGAACAGGCTGTTTCGGTTTGGTAAAAGATCGTTCAATGTTGTAAACTTTCAAAGACCAGATTGGATCAGTGGCTCTTTTCACACCACCTTCAAGCTCGCCAGGTTGGTATAAATATCTAACATTCACAATAGAGGGGAGCTTTTTTTCGCTTTCTCCAACAGGTCTCAAATAAGGTGTCGATGGCTTTGCATAAATATTTTTTTCTTTGATGGCAACTACAGGTTTCTTGCCGATAAGGCTTGTGACTTCATTGTTCAGAGCGGCTACAACTTCCGGAAGTCTTTTTACCCACGCCGTGGACCGCTGGCCCTCGTTGCTACGCATTTCAACGGCATACTGGTGTCCGAACAAGCGCTCAGCCAGGGTTCGGTTAAAACGTTCAACAATGGCCTGATCACGGTGAATGTCAACTCGCCCACGCCGAATAAATGTTTTGTGATTTTCCATTTCTTTTGTAACAGCGCCCATGAATTCGCGCCCAGGGTCAACCTGCAGCAGTTCAGGCCATTTCAGAGGTGAGCGTTTATAAATTCTCTTAAAAGCAAGGGCAACTTCATCAGAGTTTTTAGAGGTCAAGGGTTCAGCTTCTTTGAATCGGCTGGCAACATCAACAACTGTGAGTGCATATTTGAAAACTTTGCGCCCACGGGGTAGTTTGTCATGTGGCAAAAAAAGAAGATCCGCCTGATGCACTTTGTTTGGTGTAGGAACGTCGAATTTCGGCCGAGGAATACGCTTCGGTGCTGGGAGGAATATCTGCCAGAGTGCTTGCTTGAACAGCCACTTTTTTGCTGTTTCTTCTGGTACTTTGGCGGCTTCAGATAATTTTTTGATTGCGGCAAAACCTTTCCAGTAGCCCCCAGGACTATAGTATATCTTTGCGAGTTTGGCATCCATCTATAAGTAAGAAATTAAAAAAGTCTAAAACTCTGGATAGCAACTCAGTTGCTGATCCCCCACCACTAAAGGAAACGGAAGGCAGCGTAGCCCAGAGCAAGAGCCCCGGCGCCCACGAACATGAGTTCACCATTTTTCTGCTGCTGGCTTGGTTGATAGAAATCTGAGAACTTGGGTTCTTTGGGAGGTATCATTTGTTTGTCAGGGTGCGCTCTGTTATACAGTTTGAATGCGTAGTCAGTGTTAGTAAAGTTCTGCTTGGCCTGCGCCTTTATTTGCGTGTTAGTCGCAATCCAGTCTAGAAGTTTGGTGCGGTCACGGGAGTATTTGGCGTAAGCCGCTTGATATGCCTCGAGAGCTTTGTCATGTCGTACTTTTTCATCAAGTGCAGCGTCACCTCCGCCAAGTGCCTTTGCAAGATAATTGCCGCCAATAAAAGCAGCAGCATTCAATATAGCCCCACCAGCCATAATCGCGATACTTGCCATTGTGTTATATAACAGAGCAGAGTTTTTTCAAATAATTAATTTACATGCTGGTGGGAAGGATTTTTTGGTCCTCGAGGTACTGTTTGAGCGCAATGCTACCTGCCATGACGGCGGTGAACTTCACATAGTTCATAGCACTGCTGCTTGGGTCAGAAGTAAAATTCTCTCTCACAACCTTTTTTGCGACCCAACCTATGCCGGCGACTAAACCAGTGAGCGTAGCCGCATCCGTGATTGTTTTAACAAGCTTGTTGTCTGACATTATTTTGTAAGTATAGAAATGGAAACATACAAAAGTTTAAATCAAAATTAATTATTTGTCTCTTCTTCCGCGTCCGGGTCAAATATTGTGGCCTTCATAAGATCGCGGACCGTATTAAAAACCTTCACGTTGAAGTCGTACCATATCAGTCCGATTCCAAAAATGGCAGCAGTTGAGATAAGAACTTGGGGAATGTCAACTTTCTTCATGTTATCAACTTTGTTGATATTATACAGGTATAATATTAATTCGTAAATATTAATCTAAATGTTTTACACCTCTGGGCTGTGTCACGCGAGCAGGTTGTGGCGCGCGAATAGGTTGTGGCTCAGGTGTCTTTTTTTTGCTGAATGCGGCTTTGAGCTCTTCGCGTTTGTAATAAATCCCTATAAGTGAAACGACTATACCGGCAACACCAATCCATTGTGTGGTGCTGAGACTGCTATTATCAACTTCGGTATTCTTTGGTGTTTCATATTCTGTTGGCGGGTCTGACTCAGGGGCCGGGGCAGCTACCTTTGCCTTGTTGTTTGCAATTATAATAGCAGCCTCAGCTGCGGCTTTTTTCTGTTGTTCACGGGCCAGCCGCGTTTTTTCAGCAACCGCTTTGCCAGCAGCCACACGCTTGGGATTTTTTACGTGCTTCGGGGTTGTAGTTGGAGTTGTAGTTGTTGCTTGCTGTGTTATATCGACCTGAGGGGTCTCACCCTGCTCGGATTGTTCGGTTGACATTTTGAAACAAAGCGTATATGTTAAGCAAATAAAATAATACTTAGAAATTACTCAGAATTTGTCTGTAATTGTTCAGCAATTGGTGAGGTATGCTCAGGAATTTCTTCTAATTTTGATTCATCCTTTCTCTGCAAATGCGAGTTAAAATCAATGTGCTTAGCCGTTATCAAAGCAGCAGAAATAGGAGCAAGAAATTTTCCATATTTCAAAGAGAGACTGCCGACAAAATCTGTCATTTCTTTGTTAATAATGAAGTCTTCTTTTAGTTCTTTTTTCATTGCATCAACGTCATCTATTTCAATAACCATTTGCAGGCCTCTTGTCAGAAGAGTAAGCAGGCTGTCAACCATGCTTTCGGTTGTCTTGCTGCCAACGAAGGTTTCATATCTCTTGTAGTACTTTTCAACTTCTTTATCAGTCAAGCGTTTCAACTGCTCATGTGTTAATTGCACTCCGATGGCCTCTTTGGATTTCCCTGTTGATACAAGCACGGCCAGCTGCTCACGAAGAGCAGGAATGTTAGGTCCGGGGACGGTTAAGCTTGTTAAGTCTGGCACAATGCTACTACCAGCTGGGCTGCTTGATGGCTCAGCTTCTAATAGGTTCATAATTTCTGCGAACTCTTGTTCACCCATTGTCACTATATACAACTTTTATTTTTTTAATTCAAAAAAGTTAAAAACTCTGGGGTGTGGGGTAGCAACTCAGTTGCTGATACCCCACTGAATACCGTAAGGGTAGCGAAGCGAGAACACGAGATAAGAGAACTTCCGCTCTTTCAGCTTTGAAATCAGATTTTTGTACTCATCGTGGGAGAGTTCGCCGGCGTAATCTTCAAAGATTGCCTTCGTAGTTTTGGCTGAGGGAGTGTAAAATAAAACGATAGCCGCCACGTTTTCACGGAAGGAAGGTGTTATGCTGGTTATCTTCTGGGTCAGCACCCAAACGCTGATGCCGATATGTCGAGCGGAAAATCCAAGATTCACCAGCTGGCCTGTGCGCCCTTTTACATCTTTGGAGGCTGCGCAGTCATCTAGGATTATGAGCGTGTTGGTGCCCTCAAAAAGCCAGCTCACGAATTTCAACCAAATTTCAACCTCATGCTGCTTGCATATAATCACAATCATTCTTGGATCATTTTCACCAATTCGGTGGTAGGTCTTGTTGTGCGCGAATGTTGGGCAGATAAGAACAATGTAGTCGAACTTGCCGCGGAAAGAGCCGTGGATCTGATCCACCACATACCTCGATTTGCCTGAATTCGTCGGCCCCACAATCAGAGCGTTGAAGGGTATCTTGCTCGGATCCATTTCTATTAGTACTGCACAGATTCTAATTACCTTCCTAATATATTCATCTGCGCATCACTGATTACGTAAATGTGACAGTGCACATTGCCCGAGCCGCTTGCTTTCCTCTCGAGCTCCAGCTGTACTCCATCCTTTGTGTTTACAAGTCGCGTGCCGCTTCCGTGCATCGAGTGGTCAGCCATGGAACGCAGATCGATCATAAGCCCGAACTTGTCTTCTGTATAAAACTTTGTTGCATTCATGTGCTGTGTTTTGTTTTCGGCTTTGAGAAAGAAGCGTTTGACCTCTTCCCAAATATCAATTCCTTCAAGTCCGCTGTTGTACAGCCTGTTGGGCGAGCCGTTCACTGTGACACTAACTTTTGTCAGGTCTGGGTTAAAGTATGCTTCTGACTGCCTTGCACCAGCAGTATGGGGCTCGACAAAAAGTAGCAAGATGCCTTTGAGGGACCTTCTCTGAGGGTTAACTCTGAGATTCAGCCTTGTGTCACTGCCTTTTTTAAAGGTAACAATTTCGTCACGCTGGATGTGGTCATATGCAAATTCTTTCCCATTTGTGTACTCGCTGAGGGCTTCATCTGCCAGTGTTTTGCTTCTTATCATCTCGTACTCCAGCTGGATGTTTGTCAGCTTGTATTTCAGTTTTGTTGGATCGGAGCCTCTGACGACCGGGGAGGCTGGTGCAAGTGTCAGTTCGAACACTAGATCGTTGTATAGAGCCTGCGGATAAAAGGTCCCGTGGTCGTTCAAAATCTGGTGGTCAAGGCGTATCCTGTATTTTGATCCGTAAATTTTGTTCAGTTTGTTTTCTGAATCGACGCCTGTGGTCTGCTTGTCACCCGCGTCTGAGCGAATTTTGTTGAGGCCCACACTCTGGATTCCATCTTGCAGCATGTTGTCGCGCTCCTCCTGCGATAGGAAGAGGTCCTCGAATATCTTGTAAATGTCGTAACCAACTGTGTCCTGCAGGATAGTGCCAGAGTACTTCACAACAAGTTTGTCAACTAGCGCCCGTCCAACATTGTCAACAAGAAAGTTGTTGGCATGGCCTCCGCTCAAATCGATGTTGAAGCGCAGAGCAAGTGAGCCGGGAACAATGACCTCATTTTCATTCAGCTTGGGTACCGAAACATAAAGCGTTTCCTGCGGATTGGCTTCTGTGCGCTCGAAAGTGATTCGTTTTACCGCGCGCTCCGCTTTCAACGCACCGAGAGTTTTTTCACTGCGTGTTGGCCGAAGGTTTTCTTGTACACCGTCCATTATTGCAAAGAATATAAAATATTCAATTAAAAAATTTCAATTGTAAATATAAAATAACTTCATCAACTTTGTTGATATTCGATGGCAGAAGGTGGTGGCTTTGGCGAACAAGATCCTCTCATAGATCATACAGATGACCGCAATGACGATGGCGGCGATGAAGACAATGACATCAATGTAGGTAATACAACAGGGCCGTTTCAGCCTGGCTCCTCATCAACGCCCGGTCATGGTGAACAACCAATCAGAAAAACCACGATTAACAGACCCGAAACGCCATCCTGGTTTCCTCAAATCCCCGACGATAGTGCAACAACAACCTTCACTGCTGAGAGTTATCTTGACAAAGAGTTTCCACATGCAGACAAAGCGAAGCTCAAATACAAAATGGATAAAAATGGAAGGCTGCAAGTCGGGTTAATTAAACCAGGTAAGCCTTATTATTTTGTTACAACCAAAATTCAAGGAAAGGAGGAATACCAGATAAATAAAAATCTTACAAAAGAAGTCTTAAAGGCCCTTGGTCCAAGTCGCCGATTAACTCTTCAAAATGAAATAAGAGCTCTTTCAGAAGGTATTAATGAAAATAAAAAAAACAGCAGACGACTCAAATGAAAGCTCGGAGGAAAGAAAAAAAGCTAAAGAAAGAGCAAAACAACAAATTGAAAGGCGCACTGATCTACAGAAAGAATTAGATCGGTTGAAAAAAAGAGAGTACGAGACTGTTTTTGTGGAAACAATACCTTTACAAGAAATCCGGCAACATGAAGCAGAAAGGCAAGAAAGGGAAGAAGAAATACGACAAGAAAGACAAAAACAAGAAGAAATTGCAAACGACGAAAACACGCCACAAGCAGAAAGACAGCAAGCTCGTGAAAGAGTTGATGATTTAGATCAAGAAATAAATGAAATAGAGAATGAAAGAGAAGAAGAGATCGAAAGGTTGTCCTTAACAGACAAATTAAGAGAAAAGGTTAAAGAGATTTTCAAAAAGTATGGCTTCACCGTCACAGCAGTTTTGCTTGCCGTTGGCACGACTATTGGCGTCATTCTGAGCTCTCTCTCAAACGGGCTTAAGGCTGTTGCAAAGGGTGTTGGCAATGGCCTTCAAACGCTCGGCAAAAAAATAGCTGGCATTCTGCCTGGACTACTTGGCTCAATTGTCAGCTTTGTGTTTCGCGCGGCCGGTCAGGTGATCAGCTTTCTTGGCAAAAATGCTTGGCTGTTGATTGTCGGTGTGGCCGTCTTTCTTTTCGAGCAAGTTAAAAAGAGTAGTGAGCGGTGATAAATGCAAAAAGAGCGCCGCCAGCAATAAGATAGACTTTATTATTCTCATGCGCTGTGGGCTTTGCTGTAACTTGTGTTGCCTGCACAGGTTCGATTTTTTCTGGCTGTGCGGGAACGACAGGTGGTTTTTTATCAGAAGTATGACCTATTGGTCTTTTTACTTTTGACGGACCCCCGCTCATGTTTGTTACGCCCACTTTTTTTGTGCTCTTATTCACTTCGTCGTTAACCCCGAGCTTCATCCCTGGCACAGCTTGTTTGAGCTGGTTGTTGTAACCAATCGTACTCTCAGTATTTATCACCATACTCGCAGGCATCAGCCAGGCCCCCGGGCACACAGCAAGGTTAAGCCTCACCTTTGCCTCGTCGACTGCAAGTTGGTACCTTTGAACTGACTTTGCCAGATCGGGTTGCCTTATCGAGTCTTCGACTAGCACAAGGAACTCACTTTGCGCTTCCTTTGCGCGCCCTCCTGACCCCAGAATGCTACTTCTAACGTTCACCTGTGAACCCAAAACACAGTAAACAAACGCCTCTATCGACTGGTTTATTCGCGACAAACCCGCCTGGGTCAGACCTTCTGCTACATTGGGACAAAACCAGTCTGCCTGTCCGTAGGCAGCGTCATCTGGCTCGATATAATAAATCAAGTTACCTTTTGAGCCTGATCCACCTTCGTCTGAGAACTTTTTTGACCCCCCGGGGTAAATGTCTCCCTCTTCTTTAGACGGTCCAATGTTTGACACATAGATGTAAACGCTTCCCAGGCCGTGGTTTGCGCCTCTTTTAAAACGAAAATCGCTTGACGGGTCGACTCCGAACTCATTGCATATTCTTTTGTATGAAGCCACGTCGTATTTGTTGTTAATCTGGTCAAAAGTTGGGTCGCCTGGCAAAGTGCTTATGCTTTGTATTCCCCCCATCTGTAACAATATTCGCCTGACAGTAAAATATATATGGAACTTGTAAAAAGCTCGCACATTCTCTGGCATAGCATAGTTGTTATCGAAAATTTCGCGACTTATACCACAGCCCGTTGTCGCACACCAGACAGCAAAATTCAGCTGCTGTGGCCAATATTTCATATTTGGGCCGGCTAGCCATGTTTTGGACTCTTTCCCTGAATGGTGGGTGAGTTTGGTTTTTTGAAATACCTCTCTGAACTTTGTTGTGAAATACTGGTCCGGTGTTACGTAAATATTCAGTTGGTCATTAAATATTTTTTTCAAACTCGGTGCGGCATCGTGAAAGCCAACAGCAGGGATGGGCAAAGAGTCACCTTTTAAACCACTTGGTGTAAGCTGTTGTGGGAACCCTTCTGATGATTGGCCAACACCCAGCGCACTTTTCATTTCCGGGCTCCAATATTTGCTGTCTGAACCAAAAACGTTTATCAAATTGCCTGGCCCTGCTTTAAAATAAATTTCTGAGGTTCCTGTGTGGTCTTTGGCGAAATCGGTCTGTGGAACAAACTTAGATTTATCGGCATTCGGGTATTTTGCAAGAAAAGTTTTCCATGCCTTTTGTTCTGCTACTTTGGCAATGCTGTTAGCTTCTGGTGTCTGTATCCATTTAAGAAGCGCAGATGCACTGTCATGCTGTGAGGGCTGAGGGGCCTTGTCTTTTGCTGTATCAGCTTTCGCTGCACTTTTGGTTCTTTGCTGCCTCGAATAAGCATCCAACCATCCACCACCACCGGTCCATTCACCATCCATGGTCCTCTTTTATATAAAAGATTTTTATATTTAAACAAAATATTTTTCTCTAATTATAAAATGGTTATTGTCACTGTAAATACAACAGAAAATCCGCATACGGTCTATTTTGACCAGCCTATTCAAAAACCAAGCTATATCCGGCTGTTAAGTTGTTCTCTTTACAACAGCTGGAATAGTTTTGAAAAGGATGGAATGGTTTTTTATAAAAAAGCTAACAAGCCAGATGAGGCAGCGCGTTTTATAAGAATGGGAAACTACTCACTTGATACCATTAGAGATATTTTTGAAAAAGGCTTTCCAGAGAAAGATTTGTTTACTGTAGAAAAAGGCATTACAGGTCGTTCTTTGATAATAGAAGCAAAAGAACCAAGAATAAAAAATTTTGGACTGAATAAAAGTCTTATTAACTTTTTTAATTTGCCTGGGTATAAAAATTCCGAAATGGATAAGGATTATTTTGCAAAAATTGTAATACATGATGATTTAAATCCTAAACATTACTTCGTTAACTGTGACCTTATCGACAAGCAACAAAGCTTGCTAAATGGAAAGCCTTCAAGTCTTTTAGCTTGCTTTGACATACGAGGAACACCGTATCAAAAAATCCATTACCAAAATACACATCTTAACGTTTTGCGCGATGTTTCTGTGGGTAATCACGTTTCAAATATGACGCTTTCAGTGACGGATGAAAATAATAATAGACTTTTAAATTTTAACGGCTGGCCTCTTCAGTTTCTAATTGAAATAAATTAAAGGAAAAAATTTTTTGTAAATATAACCATGGCATCCAACGTATTACCAACTGCACCAGCTTATGAACAAACAGAAACTCAGACAACACTTTATCCAGTTCTACAAACTCAACCAGATAACAATTTTCGTATGCAGAAAGCAAACGAAGTTTTAAAATATTTAAGTGATGAAGTTTCACATTATAGGCTTGTTGCAAAAAAATAAAAGCGCACAAAAACCATTATCAACTACGCTAGCTTTTCTTCTGGCGGTATTAGTGGTTTTCTATCCGCAGGTGGCGTAGCAGCTGCTTTTACAGGCATTGGAATTCCAGCGGCAATACCAATTGGCTGTGTTGCCTCTTTATTTGGGCTAACAGCTGCTGGGCTAACCGGTTTTTACAAAAAGCTAGAGCCCAAACTTATCAAACACTGCAAAATCATGACACTTGCTTTGTCAAAATGCGATACTGTCAACCGCATACTGTCAAAATCACTCATTGACGGTAAAATCAGCGATTCTGAGTTTCAAAGCATTCTTGATGAAAAAGATAGCTATCGAATACAAAAGGAGATTCTTCGGAAAGGAACACTTCCCAAAGAAAATAATAAACAGAGCCCAGACATTGAAAAAATACGTCAGGAAGCCAGACAAGAGGAACGGCTTAGGATGCAAAAAAAGCTTCTTGGCAGCGCGGCCGATATCTCGAAATAAAATTTCAGTCAAAGCGCACACTCTTTCACTTTATTAAAGAATGATTGCCTGCTCCCATATTGTCTGTTAACGTTTTGGCAACAGGCTTTTATTAAACCGAAACTGGGTCTCAGAAAAAGGGCCCGTGAAATTCCTAATCCTGCATAAAATTCCTAAACCTGCGTAAAAATTCCTAAACCTGCGTGAAAAAAAATTTCAAAAAAGTTAGCGACAATCGGAATTTTACGCAGGTTTCGGAATTTTACGCAGGTTTTGGAATGGCAACCCACGCAAACAAATCGTTTGTCATTTCTATTTATTAACTATGATATAATTTGTTGCGGAACAATTTGTGCCGATTTCCTAAGAAAAAAAGATAAAGATGTGTTACAAATGTGACTGACAAAAAGGACATCTGAAGCATATAATATATCAAATTGGAGAAGCCAAAATAAAATCAGCCGAGATTGAGGTAATCACAGCCGGCCGAAACCTTCCACATAAAATAAGCTTAACGCCAACGCTTGGGGGTTTCCCTGCTTCGCCAAGCATAACATTAAAAAAAAAATGCTTATGCGTAAGCAAAGGGAAACCCCCTAATAAATGAAGCATTTCCTGTTTTCGCCTCATAATTAATTAAAGACTTGGTAAGATTTGTAAATATAATATAGCCAAGAGGCCAAAATGCTTGTCCTTTTCCACGCGATTTGCTTTATTTTAACCGAACTTTCTACTCCCGTTTGGCAGAACGAAGTCAGACAGATAACACATCAATTCGTAGAGGCTATGCAAGAGGCACAAAAAAAGTAAACAGGTTCGAACGAGTCCATGTTCTAGAAAGATCGCTCGATAGATCGACAAAATTTCTGTGATCAAATCCTGTTATTTCTCGATTTCTTCTCGTCGCTTCACTTCGCCAGCTTCTGTGGGGGCACAAAAACTTACAGCGCGTTAACTGAGCGTATTTTTTTTGTAATATCTGTTCTGTTTCGTCTTTTTTCGGCCCAAACACTAAATCGTGAGGCGACCGCCATTTTCTGCTCGTCCAAGGGGCCTGGAAAATATAAATATTGGTTTCCGGTCTTTCTGAGAAAAATGTCACGCAACGGCTCCGCACCAACTATTATACCAAGATTTTTTGAAGCACTCGTCGTAATCATCTTCATCATAAATAGGATAGCCGAGATAGTGATTGACTCCATTTCTCCGGCACAGATTACAGAGATAATTTCGCATGCAATGACCACATTTATAACAAAACAAGACCTTTACAATTTGTTGATTGTGATCACAAAATGGTGCTTCTTTGATTGCAGCGTTTACCTCGTCCCAGCCGAGAGCTTTTCGCTCCCTGAGTTTTATTTTAATAAACTCTTTGTAGATTTTTTCACGAAGTTCTGGTGGAAGTGTTTTTATTAGTTCCAATGTTTCCATTTTATATTGTTTTATATACAAGTGCAGATAATTGTTCAAATGGAAAATAATTCTGGCACACTTTGTATTGGGCATACTAGTATATTCGCACAGCCAAGATCAGCTCGCTCCCTGAGTTTTATTTTAATAAACTCTTTGCAGATTTTTTCCCTTTATTCTGTCGGTAATATTTGTATTGCATAGGTAAGTTGGCAGTTATTTTTTTTCTGATGTTGAACTGACATTGTTCTTATTATCCGGCAAAAGAATATTCATTAATTCTTGTGGAGTCATTTTTTTCATTTCGGCAAGAAGTTCTTCTGATACAAGTATTGGCAATTCTTTATTTTCTTCTATTGAGTTTGGCTTAAATAATGGCCAATTTTCTCCCCTTTCTTTGTTTTTTCTAACTTTCGGTTTTTTAGTGCTTTGATCAATAGGACCTTTGTTTCTTCCTCTTCCCATCTCGGCGTATATACAAGTGCAGATAATTGTTCAAATGGAAAATAATTCTGGCACACTTTTTGTATATTGACAGTGCATACATTTCTTCAAAAGAAAATAATTTTTTTTGTGACATATCCGCTCGCTCGGGTGCAACCAACCCAAAACGGTATTTTTTCCAAAAATGGTTGTTCCCATATCCGTACAGAGACACTTCGATTCGTGTGCACCCACCCAAAAAATTGGTTGTCGAAATTTGGTTGCCGAAAAAAGACACTCCTATACTTTGGTGCACTTTCGACAACTGACTTCCATGCTTGCTTATTTTCACTCAAATACCACCACACACATATATAATGAGGGTTCTAGCAGAAATTTTATAACACAATCCTAACAAAGCTTTTTTATCAAAAACGAGGCGAGCATGGGAGCCGAGTTTTTGATTAAAAAGCTTTGTTAGGATTGTGTTATAAAATTTGTGCTAGAACCCTCATTATATATGTGTGTACTTTTCACTGCCAGCTAGCCTTGACCTCGCATCATTCCCTTAGGAATAGTTGATCGCAACAGGATTTGCTCTGCCACAGCCTCTCAGTTGCCAAAAATTTATCCCCAACTGTTAGGGTAAACCCTAACCCTAAGGCCAAATTTTTTAAGTGCTCCGATCTGGAATTTTTTGATTGACCTCGCATCATTCCCTTAGGAATAGTTGATCGCAACAGGATTTGCCCTGCAACAGCCTCTCAGTTGCCAAAAATTTATCCCTAACTGTTAGGGTAAACCCTAGCTCTAACCATAACGCCGAATTTTTCAGTGCTCAGATATGGAATTTTTCGCTTGAACTCCTATCATTCCCAAACTGTGAGTATTTACCCTAACCCTGAAGTGCGCTGATTTGGAATTATTCGATTGATCACAAATCATTACATCATGAATAGCTGATCGCAAGAGGATTTCCCCGCCACAGCATTTCGTTTACCAGAAATTTAACCCCAATTGTTAGGGTTAACCCTTACCCTAAGGCCATAATTTTAAAGTGCTCCAATCTGGAATTATCAATTTTAAACTGCCCCTCCACAACTTTCTAAAGGCGTTTTTAAAAAATGATAAAAGTTTGTCTCTCTTTCAGTCATCAGTTTCAAAAAAAGTTCTCCAAATGTTTGCTTTTCAATCAAACAGCGATCTAATAGCTCAAGATATACAAGAAAAGCAGTACAAAGACTAGTCACCATTAATTATTTATGACAAACTTTATTTTCGAATGTGTGAGCCGCTGAATATGAATTCAATTTTCGTCTAATTTTGGCTTTGGGAAGTAAAAAAAAAAATCGTTAACTAGGCAACAAGTGCTTTATTCTTGCCAGTTTGACGGCTTTCCATTTCTTTCTTTGGCTTCCGTTTTTATTGCATTTCCTAACCATATTTCAAACTGCTATAATTAAAAAGATCGTTAAATTCCCATACAAACTCTTATATTTAGGCTGCTACACAATGCCATGATTCCCAAGGAGCTTGGGTTACCTAAGGGTCGACGCAATAAATAACGATAAATTGACTTGACCTAATTGGCATGTATCAATATTTGCTTGGTATCTGAGTTAAACAAACAATAAATTAAACGAACTCTGTAAAATATATATTTTTTGTAGTTTACCCAGTTAAATAGTTACCAAGATAACCGCTACTTAAATGTTTCTCAAGGCATACTCGTGAGTAAATGTTATCCTATCTGTACCCGCGTTTCACAACACTGAAACAAAATAATCCTCATACAAACCGAGACAGCAGTGTATATTGTTGCCTTGGTAAATAGGGAGATCTCCTACTAAGACATTTAAAAGTATACCTTTTTAATTAAGTTTTCGAGATAAGCTTTGATCTATGACTATATGTGTATCTTGTTGCCTTGGTAAATAGGGAGATCTCCTTCTAAGACATTTAAAAGTATACCTTTTTAATTAAGTTTTCGAGATACGCTTTGAGCTATGACTATATGTCTATCTTGCTGCCTTGGTAAATAGGGAGATCTCCTACTAAGACATTTAAAAGTATATGTTTTTTAATTAAGTTTTCGAGATAAGCCATGAGCTGGCTATATCGTGTAAATTTTTAACTACATCACGGGTGCTTTGAGTTAAATATACAAATAACAGTTTCTTCCACTGCAGTTCAACTGTTAACCTTTCGACTCAGATGAACATTATTACAATGGTGTCTCCTGGTCAAATGTTTTCGCAAAGCGTTTGGAGTTTATCGCTTCAATCTGTTTGGATTCTTGTTTTGGCGGCTTCAAACGGTACTTTTCAAAATTTATTTGTTAAATTTAAACAGGACTACTCTAAACTACTCTCTTTGCTTGTACTTAACTTTATTTAACGAAAAGCGAAACTCTGTTTTGGGTACTCCAGTTGTTTCTCTTTCAGTTTAAAATAAATGTTTCCAACCAGTTACAAGAGTTTGTTTAACACAGTATAAAGATTAACATGAGCTACGTTAGTAAGTCATTTATAGTTTGGAATCTAAACAGGCGAAAAACCCATCATGAGTCAAGTTGTAATTATTTCGTAAGTTGTCAGTTCTGTTTTCTCTCTGGGTTTTGTTGCTCGGATCTTACAAGAAAACAGCCATAATATGTCTATTCAGATTCTCTGACGCGACTTTTTGTAAAAAGGTCATATACATAGAAAATGCAATGGAATTGCGAAAAGCTAACGTATAACATTAGTACAATTGTATTTTTGTTTTAAATTTTTTGGAAAAGTTCTCTCGAAAAGACTACCAAAAAAGTTGGTTAACTTCATTTGGAAGTACTTCCAAGAATGGAAGTCTTAGAGAAGAAGACGTAGAAGATATCGTTTAATATTATAGTAGCATTCAGTTTGCAGAAGTGTTTTAATTCCAATTTGTGATTACCTGAGTTTCTCAGTCGGATTACGACAAAAGAAACGATCAACATGCTGAGCTGAGATAAGTGGAAAGTGACTTACCATGCCTCTGTAGAAACATCGTTAATTAGTTAGAGCGTTTATTCCATAATAGGAAGTGAAATCGCCTTTTTCTTGTTTTCAATTTGCATATGGAAAAAAATAGTAAAGTTCGTGAAAACTTGAAACAGCTGTAAAACTACCATCCCACCGTTTCTTTGTAAAAACTCAAAAAGTAAAGTAAAGGGCAAACAAATTGAGTAACAATTATTTCGAATTTTAGAAATTTTGCTTTCAAGCTTAGCTGAGTCGTTCTAATGTCGGACAAGTTTTGATATCAGACATCTGGTTTTAGTAGATAGATTTATTTGTTTTAGTTACTGGATATATAAGTTTATTTGAACAAAATAGAGAGCTTTTAATTTTAATTTTCTGTACATTAAGCTCCGTAGCACTGTACGTGTGAACTGATGTCTCTTTTTTATATTTCCAAGTCACAGTGCCACCTTTTCACAATCCATCCTTATAAAATTGTTTACACTTTGTCATGAACGATTTCTCATATTTAATTTAGTTAATTGCTCGCTTATTTGTTATAGTCTTTCGATATATTTCGGTCTGTTGAAAGCTTCTAGCATAAATGTGATAGTTTCGCCATTGGCTGCAGTCTTTTTTCTGCAAATTACTAAAGCTGAGTAACTTCTCACGTTCCATTACGTTTGGAACCGCCCGCCTGTGCTTTGAATTGTTTTAAAAGTATTCGGCGTGTTTTCATAGAAACCTATATTAGAGGTAACACCTCTTTCTTTATATATCCCCAGCCAGGATTCTTAAAATATTTAGCCAACCCCATATTGTTTTATAAACATTGACTTCTCTAGCACAAGTCAAGCTACCCACGGACGACTGTCGCGTACTGCACTTCACACGTCCAATAGTTAACCAGAAGCTCGAGGGTCATGTCATAAAAACAATACTGGTGAAATCAGAAATCGGATGCGAAGCAAACTGTTTTAAGAACGATAACTGCATGTCCATGAATTTCGGACCATTGGAAGATGGAAAACATGTATGTGAGCTGAGCGGTTCGGATCACGACATACATCCTGAAGATCTCAAGCATCAGATGGAATTCATCTACAGACCTGTACTGGTTAGTGATCAACCGTCATTATATTGTTTACCGACAAACTATAAATTCTATAGAAGACAGTTGCTGAAGATATCTAATATGGTAATAGGAATGAGTAGAGTCCAATCCGGTCTGTAATCATACGAGTGATGAACAAAAGGTGCAAAACCAGTTAATTACTGCTGTATTTCACCAAGCAAAATAATGAAAAAACTACAGCTAAACGAAAAAGATGAAAACATGTCCAAAACGAGATGAATTTGTAAAATGGTTTTTACGAAGAAAAAGGAGGACGCAAAAAAATTAATCTAAAGGAAAAAAAAGAAACCTCCTGAGAACGGATTTTGTTGATAACATACATCAGTTAGTACAGGTAATGACATGATTTCGAGTGCAATTTGCAGCACGAGTAAATTTTTCAAAGGCTAACCAAATTGCACGACCCGTAGGGCGAGTGCAATTTGTAGTCTTTGAAAAATTTACTAGTGCTGATTTATTCCAAATTGCACGAGAAAAATCATGTGATTACCTGATTAATTTATCTGCAAGTGGATGACAAACAAGGTGTGTTCGGTCGCTTACCTTTCCGAATCGTTGTTAAAACATTGCGGAGTTGCAAAGCTTTGTAAATCCAAATACTGCTACGGAATTTTAAAGCTCTCTATCATGCATTATCAGGTGCTTTTATCCTCATTCAGTTACATGGGAATGAGCTGTAATGTGCGACTTCAATTCAGGCTTGTAATCTTCCTTCTTTACGAGCTGTCGCGAAAGAAAATCCTCGATTGGTAGCCTTCAGTAGTTTCGTAGAGGCTCTTTTGTGCTGCACAAACGTCCAGCTGCTATTAGTTTATACACTGATAATTTTCGTTAAATCGGTCTAACTTTGCATTAATTGATGTTTTTGTTCTCTCCAGACCCTCCGACAGCGGCCGCCATTTTGTTTGGCGCGCTTTCGCGGCTTTCCTGTCTATCAACTTAATTTCAACTTTCTGCACTCAATTTCATCTTTTTGCACTCAATTTCAACTTTCTGCACTGTTTGGGATTAATTGACGTGCTCTCAGCCAATGAGCTTGCTGAAATTTTTGCAGTGTATTATTACGTCAGTTATAGTCTCATTGTTATACTTTTGACTATCACAACAGAACCATTGCTCAAGCAGCCCGTGTCCTCCAACTCACCGATGTCAAACAGGATTTACTGATAAAGGCTACCGTTGCATCGCCTCGAAAACTGGTAAAAACGTCTTCAATTTGTTATAAACGACAAAGAAAAATGACTATTATATTAAAAAATAGTTGAATGTTCCTATTTCTTAACAACTGAGCATGAATGTACATTTGTAAGTGCATTTTGTTCTTGCCACAGACCTTAAAGTCCTTTGTTGAGTTCCCAAGGGTATGAATAAGACGTGTAAATGTTTCTTATAGAGATTTTGATTGAGGCATTCCACATTTCTCAATGTGAAGGTTGATATTCGCTTTCTTCTTTGAAATGTTTAGCCATTTGTCAGTTGTCAGCTAAAGATACAAATATCATCATGATTAGTTCGATAGTCCTTGATGCAGATCTAAGCAAATTCATCAGTTCACCATCTTTATCAGTTAGAATGAACTTCCTTTTATCAAATATGAAGATGACAATATCTTCATGAAGACAATAAACTTTAAACAACATGGCCTTCTACCTTTGATTCATAGTTTTCAGGTCACATGATAAATTCCTTTTCAGATAGGGATGAATGTTCAAATGGCGATCATACTTGTCACCCCGCCGCTGACTGCATCAACACTATAGGCTCATTTAACTGCTCCTGTCGCTCAGGTTACAACGGAACGGGCATTAACTGCACAGGTAAAGATATTTAATACTTAATTTACTAATAAATACTGCTACAAGATAATCCCAATATTATAACATAATTTTTAAGACACCTGGAACACATAAAGCGTTATGTGAAAAAGTCAAAATTTCAGTTGGCCTAATGTGCATGTCAAAATGCCTTGGCAATGTCAAAAATTAAAGATAAAAATTCGACAAATATAAATGCGGGCGAGGGATGAATGACTAGCTAATGGCAGTTTTAGAAAAGTTAAAACAAAACACCTAAATTTGGCATTGCATCTCCCATTTTACGTTTGGGGGTAGCCCATTATTGGACACCCACAAACGCTGTTCAGGCTCCAGTTATTTGCCAAATAAGGCTGGTCGAAAACAGCTAAAGTAGTCGAGTTAACGAAATCAAATATTCAGCTACTTTGTGGCAATGCACGGTAGAACATGGGACATGGTAGAGCCGCATTTGTAAGTACTGTTTCGAAGACTGAAGAGAATAGAAAATTAAGTGTTCAAACAAAAAAAGAACAATTCTCTCGTTTCCTATATATAGACGGACACCTCAGTGTGGGACCGCATTGTAAACATAGATTATTCCCGATTTGTTTCAACAGCTGTAGAAATAACGAGTCACCGCACTCCATAAAACAGACCTTGTAAAGCTTCATTCGGTCGGGTCTGTTGCACAGGAGTGTGGCCTTACCTGCGCTTTGGAGTATTACTTTTTATTTTAGATTTTCTATTTCTCATATATGTTAATGTCTTTTTGTAGATATCGATGAATGCACCGACGGTAATCATAGTTGCCATGCCTTCGCAAACTGTAGTAATACTGATGGTTCGTACAATTGCTCGTGTGTCCCTCTCTACAATGGGACAGGCTATAACTGCACAGGTAAGTTTACATTCAGTATTTCATTAAAGAAACTATGTCACGGATTTTAGCCAAATTTAGGCACAGGAAAATGGCCACAAAATTGGGTGAGATATAAAAAAATAGCCACTTAATAACAGTGACGAAATACTTCAATAACACAGCAAGCACAAAAGAAAGTACAGATGGACAAAACTTGAGTAAGATTGAAACGGATTACGACATGGGTTAATTTTTGAAATACTGTTGGGCTGAACACTTTTCAAAGTTAATCTCGTTTGTTTTTTAACTTAAAATAATAATGCCCGGGAGACATTTGGTTGTGATAAAGCTATAGGTTTGTCATTTAGATCCATATAATTAATTTGTTTGCAGACATAAAGCTTTAAAACGGTATTTGGCAAGACTTAATAAAAGAGGCATTCTTTTTTATAAACACAAGATGCCACTCATTTTGTAGGCCAATTTGAATGCTAGGGTTTAAAAAATGATTATCACGGAACTTTTCTGTTGCAGATGTCGATGAGTGCGAAAATGGAGATCATGACTGTCATTTGAGTGCAAACTGTACAAACACCGCTGGATCATTTGACTGTATATGCAAGCCTGGTTACACTGGATATGGACGCTTGTGCTCAGGTAATAGATTACTTTTGAATTAAAACTTATTTTATCTTATAAAGGAGATACGAAAGGGATTAATTCAGTCGGTTTTTTCAGACCGGGTTTTTCTAGGATCTTTTCAGACTGGGGGGGGGGGGGGGGAGGGGGCGGGGATCTAGCCCCCGAATACAGCCGCTCCTCATTCGCTACCGGGAGCGAATGAGAGGCGGCTGTACTCGGATCCCGCCCACCCCTCCATAACTTCCAGAATATTTTAGCAATCACAATGAAAATTAGAGGTACTAGTATGTCCGAAAAAATCTATCTTGGATTCCACCATCTTCCAAAACGTCAGAAAACCGCTCAAAATTACTGAGAAGTACTCAAAATCAATAAAACGGTGCAAAAAAAAATCTAAAAAGGTGCATGAAAATAATTGCATTAAAGCTAATTTTCGTTAACAGGAGCAAATAAAAATTACAATTTTTGGGAAGCATGTATGTCAAAATTCCGCTGCCATGGTAACGTCAAGTTCCCGACACAACTATTCCCAGATAAATGTATTCCCAGATAACTTTAACAGGGGCTCGCAAAGTGTGGCAGCGTTTTGTTGAATCTTGAAAAAGTTATAAGCGTTCAAAGTCAGCGCGAGCACTTTCCGATTGTTTGAAGGAAAATGAGCTACAATTCTACTGAAACAATTAGATTATTCGCTCTTAATTTCTATGAGGTGATTTACCTGATGATAGAAATCTCGAGTAGTCTACTTGTTAAATAGTACTAAGACATGAAATAGTTTATAATGTTTGTATCCCTTTTTGACCTGCAGATATCGATGAATGCATAAATGGAGAACATTATTGTCATTTAAACGCAAACTGTGTAAACACGGCTGGATCATTTGCCTGTTCTTGTAAGCTGGGTTACACTGGAGATGGGCGCTTGTGCTCAGGTAAAATTTTCTTTTTCATAAATGAAATTTATCTTAGTTCCAATTATTAGTTTTGAAACATACTGCTATATAAAACTGAGGCATTGACCTTCCGCCTAAAATCAGGCCATCTGTTGTGTCTTGCGGAATTGAATAAGTCAAACTGGTACAGCACAACAAGGTTTAATCAAACATGGCGGTTCAATTCAACAACAGGCGCACATGGCATGCGTGCGCATAATAGTAACAAAACCAGACCATCAGGTGCGACATAGCACCATCCACCTGTATCCTCCCATTTTTGTTGATCATTACATGTTATTGTCTCGCTTTGCACAGGCTGGATCGACCACAAGAGTTTCAAAATGAAAATGGACAACACAAAAATGATATTAGCAGGAAACTGTGACATGTGGAGACTATCTAACCGACACTGGGGGTTCACTGCATCGTAAGAGTGACTAACCACTTACTTGTTTCCTGTTTACAGGTTTCAATGAGAAAACTACAATCTATAGTAATATATATTTTTTAACTTTAACAAACTTTATTCTAGAAAACTGGAGAAAGATCAACAATGATTCCGTCTGCTTTGGTGCTGAAGGTAACAGACATGGAACTTTAGTTATGAGAGAAAACGGGTTCATCTACACATTTAAACTCGTTTACAAGAATGGTTCATTGAGATGTTCCCCAAATTTGCCAGCATCATATTGGGGGTGCGATGTACCCACCTTTGGGGACCAGACAATAACTACCGTCATCACATACCCGAACAGGACTGCTCTACCAATTGCGGAGTACACAAGAGATGACCGTTATTGTGGAGCTAGATATCATTCCTATCGCATTGATGGCTTTGATCTCAACTCAAAAGAACTTGTATTTAACAACCTTTCTCCCCCACTGTCTGTTTCAATCGGTCAGATTTTCCATATTTGGTTTGCGGAAGACTTGCATGATTGCAGTGAACATGATAACAGCGGTGAGACTTGCGCTGATGTTTATGTTTGGTACGCTACAGATTAGATCATAGCCACATCGATCGAATAATATATACAAATTAGCTATTGAGGGTTTCGTAAAATGAACATTGTTCAAGCAACAAGACAAACTAACGCTATTTATAATGGTAATAGGACTAAGTGTAGTCCAATTCGGTTTTTTAATCATACGTCGAGCGATCAACTCAGCGGGGTTCCAATTTGTTTAATCATGAGTATGATTACAGACCGAATTAGACGGCACTTAGGCCCGTTCCAAACGCCGCTCCACTCATGTGCCGAACCTAACTAGTGAATTAAGTACGGCAGAAGAGCGGCGTTTGAATCAGTTTGGTCCGGCAGTTTTAATTAGGTTCGGCAAACAACGTTAGGTTCGGCAGGGTCTGCCGCACTATGCGGCATTGGAGCGGCGGCTGATTCATACGGCGTTCTTCTCATGTGCCGAACCTAATGCATAAATTACTGTAATGTATTTTCGATATAACAGCGCTCATGATTGGTCTAAAGTGGAGTGGCGTGACTCGGTCTGACCAGTCATGCATGAGCAGGACGGCATAAAATTCCGGGGAAATTACTTCGCTCACAGGGCTCGTATTTTGTTTATCTTTTAAATATGTTTCAGCTCAAGAGAAGCGGAACTTCATGGGAAAATTTTTTTGGTGGTAATTTCTTTTTGCTGTTTCCCCAATTTGTGAGATCAGATTTGGAGATTAGCATTTGCAAACTAATTCTAGAGAGAAAACCAGTTTAAATAATATAAATCTCGCGGAATGAATTTGCTTTTCCGGAAATAGTATTATTATAGCAAAACTTGCGTAATAGTTTGCTGATTTCGACTGCAAAAACCTTTTATCATCCTCAACGCAGACGTTCAGTCAACATTATTATTGTTAACGACTTGTTTCCGCGAATTAAGTTCGACAAAAATACGCCGTTTGAATAAGCTGTCGCTCCAAAGTCGCTCCAAGGTCGAACCTTACTGAGTTAGGTTCGGCACATGAGTGGAGCGGCGTTTGGAACGGGCCTTAGTCCTATTATCAATTAATCATAAGTATAACAAAATTCGAGGAAAAAATTAGACAAAGCGAAGCCTGTCGAGGGTTTATGATCACCATGACAAAAGAACCACTTTTGAAACTGAAGGTTTAAGGAATATCAAGGACTATTCAGTTACAATAAGAAACCAAATAAAGAACTTGCGCATGTGCAATGCACTAACTTTGTTATTGGACACCTTGTTATTGCACACTTTGTTATTGGACACTTAGCTGTGTGCGCTATAATTTGGTAAACAATAGTGCATGCTAAGGACCAATCAGATTTATAAAATTTTGCTACAGTTATGATGAATAAAGAAATGTATAAAAAGCTCTCTTCCCAAGGGTGGCTCTTTATGGAGGGTGATCCTCCTACCACGGACAAATCGTCCCCATACAAACAGGCCTTAAAACGAAAACTACGATCGAAATTAAAAGGAATACAGAACAGGAAAATATATTTAGAGCCAAAATATTTAGTTGCCTTTCGCGTCCGAAATCCTGCGCAAGTATAGCAGAAGTTTGATATAATTTTGGGAGGTCTGGGATGCCTTTCTCAAGGCTTGATTTCGTCAGATAGAAAACTTGAAAGGACCGAGAAATTGTAATTCATCTACTCGAAAATAGTTACTGATTATATTGAGTTGTCTTTGCATTTGACATCTTGACCTTGAGTTCTTGTCTATGACGATATTTTGCTATCAGATTTTTGGTGCATCTGTAGTCAACATGGGTTTATCAGCGATCAATCTCCGGGGGAGGGGGAGGGACGAGCGAAAATGTAGCGTATAATTGTAACGATGACAAATATTGGCTCGAATGAATCACTTGAATTAGAAATTGATCACGAAGAAAAGCCTGGTTGTCACTAGCGCACAAACATAAGCACGAACATAAAGAGAACAAACACACTTTTTTCTCTTCTGTTGTGCCCTCACTAGGAATCACCGAGACATCAGCATAACATGGCATGTGGACAAGAAAAGCGGACATGTTCGCTTATGTTTATGTGTTTATGTTCGCTTATGTTTATAGTGTGTGATAGTAAAATATGTCTGTAAATAGTGTGAAATAATAATAATAATAATAATAATAATAATAATAATAATAATAATAATAATAATAATATGTTGCTGTTGCCATAAGCGTTATGTTTACGTCGTTATATGCTTATGCGCTGGTAAAATATAATCTAACCTTTTTTTTTAATTTAGTAAAATTATGAAATGCAATTCCAGGGAACTATATTTAGCCCTGTAGGGAAAGAAGCTGTAGGCGTGTAGGGAAAATATTAGATTAACAGGAGTTCCTGTAGCCTCATAGTTTATATGATTGTGTTTTACAAAAACATATTGTACATAACAAAAAATTAAAGGGTTCGTCACGGATTTTAACAGATTTTTGAAAGGCCAAAATTTATATTTGTGGCGTAGGAAACCTAAAACTATTTGCTAAATTTGAGCACTGAAACCGTTAGCAAGCGTCTTCAAAAACCTTTAGACCAAAAATCTGCAAAATTCCCGTTATATAGCTGCTTTAAGCAGTTTTAATGGCGAATATATTGCCTTTGTAATTAACGTTAAACGCATTTTGCACTTAACATGCTTAACCAATGTTTTACTTAAAGTAGCAAGG
Organism: Meandrina meandrites; assembly: GCA_963693305.1. Taxonomy (NCBI): domain Eukaryota; kingdom Metazoa; phylum Cnidaria; class Anthozoa; order Scleractinia; family Meandrinidae; genus Meandrina; species Meandrina meandrites. Next base: position 33,315,032 of record OY855906.1, read on the forward strand.
GAGACTCGCGCACGTCTCCTTGTAATTTGAGTAAATCTGTAATGTATAAAGAACTTTTGGCAGACACTCGCCATTTTACGTGTTAAAGACTTAATAAGTGATTGTAACTAGTCTAGTGAGCGAACTGAGGTTGGATTCCTCAGTTCGGTAGTGCAGGTGTAAATACTGTTCGGACAGAACAAAGCATGATTTGACACCTCGACAAAAATTTCCCTCAGTCGTTATAATAACGATCCTCGGTATTTCGAATTCTAGCTTCCAAGGAAAGGATAATCTGATACAGCTCAGTATATTATTGTTGTGTCATAGCAGTCAGTGTTCGTTATGTTGGAATGTAAGGCACAGTGTTAGCAATTTTTTAATTTACTAAACCACGTATGTGAATATCACTATGTATTTAAATAAAATATCCTTCTATCGTTTGCTTGTGGTCTTTGAGCTTATAGACTAAGAATATGCATGCTGCTGTTAATCTCTACTTTCCTTTTAGCTACTTCTCTGTCCCAATTTAGCTTTCAGTTCAGAGTCACTCCAGACGCATTTTTCGTACTCTGACTGGCTGGCGGGATTTCGCCACTCAATGCTATTTTTTAGGCGGCGTAGCCGTCAATTCATGGTTTTCGCGTGAGACATAGACATAGACATAGACATAGACATAGACATAGACATAGACATAGACATAGACATAGACATAGACATAGACATAGACATAGACATAGACATAGACATAGACATAGACATTGACATAGACATTGACATAGACATTGACATAGACATAGACATAGACATAGACATAGACATTGACATAGACATAGACATAGACATAGACATTGACATAGACATTGACATAGACATTGACATAGACATTGACATAGACATAGACATACTTTATTTAACGTGGACAAGTGCATCAGGCTAATTTAAACTCTCTTAAAAACATTAAGTTAATCAGAAACAAAAAGCCGCGCTAGAAGCGATAAAATATAATCAAAATGTATCAAACGTGAAAATCAGTTTGCCGAATCTTTTTCAAAAAGTCTTTTGAGCCTGCCATGAAACGAATATTACGAGGTAGCATGACGTCATCAAAATTCTAAAATCTTGAATCGCAAGACCCCTGAGTTTTTGTCCTGTATTGGCTATTAGAAGCCCTTGATGTATATCATGTTGAAGGTTTTTAGCTCGATAGCATCCGCCGTATTTAAGATAGAGCATTTTGAATTTCGGAGATTCACGCCACACGACATCAAAGTGGCCGCCAGAAGGCTATCACGTGTACTTAACAAAATGCCTCATCGTGTGATCTTTAAAAATCTGAACAGTTGAGGTTTTGCGAGAAGTGTTTATGTGAAATCTTACTTGTTCATGAGGGTGAACTTATCGCTTTTTATAGCAGAAGTGAATTCCAGATATGTTCATTAACCCTATCCAGACCGGGGGGACGGAAAGTGCCCGCGCTGACTTTGAACGTTTATAACTTTTTCAAGATTCAACCAAACGCTGCCAAACTTTGCGACTTTATCTAAAGTTTATCTGGAAATAAATTGGTAGGAGAGGTTGTTGTGTCGGGAACTTGATGTTACCATGGCAACGTCGTTTTGACAGACATGTTTTCGCAAAATTAACTTTAACCCAATTATTTTCACCTCTTTTAAGTTTTTTGCACTGTTTTACAGATTGTGAGTATTTTGCAGTTATTTTGGGTGGTTTTCTGGCGTTTTGGAAAAATTTTGAAATCCAAAATGGCGGATCCAAGATGGCGGCTATTTTGACATCATGACGTAATTGTCACGTGATGTAATGTCATCATCCGACGTGATGTATATCAAAAGATAGATTTTCGGACATACTATATATCCTTGTGATTGCTTAAATATTCTAGAGGTTACCGAGGATCCAAAAAAAGATCCAAAAAAGCCCGATCTGAATAGTTTCGTATTTACTTTTTTGCTGCGAAGAGATTAGGGAGAAGTCGAGATTTAATTAATTTACCTTCGTAAAGCTTACAATGATACTGAAGACACTCAAAGGACGGTGTATATTCTGTACTGTTGTCTGTGTGTGGTTAGCGAACGCCGTTTCTTTCGCTCTCGTTGAGATCAACAAAAAAAAAATTCACTCACCCTACCGCGATGGAAAGGGTTTTGTCAGAGGCGGTCAGGTGACCAGCTGCAGTCTGGGTCTCTCTCCTCGACGATAGGGGACGAAAAAGGGAAAGGACCTGGGAACGAGGTCGGCAAACTCTTACATTGAGGCTGCTACGCAATGCCATATTATATTCACGGCTCCCAAGGAGCTTGCGTTGCCTGTGGATCGACGCAATAAATAACGAAGATACGAAATACTGTAGCAATATTTGCTTTTTATCTGAGTTAACAAGGAATAAATTGAAAAAACCTTCTCTTTGTAGTTTACACAGTTAAATAGCTACCAACATAACCGCTACTTAAATGTCTGCTCAAAGCCATACGCGTAATGAAATTTTATTCTACCTGTGCCTGAGTTTCACAACACTGAATCACAACAGTATCTCGTTGCCTTGGTACATAGGTAGATCCACTACTCAGACATTCGGGCTGACTATTTGAAATAAATTATTGATAACATCACAGGTGCATTGGGATACATATACAATAAACAGTCTTTTCGACTGCATTTTATTCCAAATTTCGACTCAGATGAAGAGCATTACAATGGTGTCGCCTGGACTAACGTTTTCGCAAAGCGTTTGGAGTCTATCGGTTCAATCTTTTTGGATTCTTGTTTTGGCGGCTTCAAATGGTAATTTTCAAAATTTATTTGTTAAATTTAAACAGGACTAAAACTACTATCCGTGCTTGTACAAAGATATATTTGCCGAAAAGGGAAACTGTTTTTGGTACCTTAATGTCTTCTCTTTCAGCTTTTAATTAATGTTTCCAGCCAGTTACAAGAGTTTGTTTAACACAGTACAAAGATATATCTTATACCTCCAACATTTGGTGATCTACGTTAATCAGTTATTTATAGTTTGGGATCTACATAGGCAAAGTAGTCTTCATGAGTCAGGTTGAAATTATTTCTTTACTTCTCAGTTCAGTTTTCTTGCTCGGGTCTCACAAGAAAACAACCATAACATAAGTATTATTGTATTTCTTGTTTTCTTTTTTAAGAGTTCTAGCGAAAAGACTACAAAAATGTAGAATAACTTCACTTGAGAGTACTTCCACGAGTGGAAGTCTCAGAGTAGAAGACATAGTATAATGTTTTAGTAACATTAATTATGCAAAGGTGTTTTAATTCCGATTTGTGACTATCAGTTTCTCAGTGGAATCATGACTCTATAGAAACGTCAGTAATTAGTTAGAGGGTTTATTCCATAATAGGAAGCGAAATCGTCCGTTCATTGTTTTCAATTTACGTATGGAAAAAATCATAAAGTTCGAGAAAACTTGAAACAGCCGTGAAACAACCTTCCTATCATCTTTGTGTAAAAACGCAAAAAAAAAAAAAATAATAATAATAAGGTAAAGGGCAAACAAATTGCTAACGATTTGTTCGAATTTTAGAAATTTATTTTCAAGCTTAACTGAGTCGTTTCATCTGACAATTTGTGATATCAGGATCTCCAGTTTTAGTAGTAAACTTAGCTTTTTTAGTTACTAAATATAACAGTTTATTTATGTGAATTGATGATTTCGTGTTCTTGTAGAAGGGATTTAATAATTGGAAGAGGGTAATTAAATATTTCCAAGTCACAGTGTCACTGTTTCATAATCCATAGTCCACACTTGTTCATGAACAATTTCTCATATTTAATTTAGTTTATTGTACACCTATTTGTTATAGTCTTTCGAAATATTTCGGTCTGCTGATAGCTTCTAGCATAAATGTGATAGTTTCGCCTTTGGCTGCAGTCTTGTTTCTGCAAATTACTAAAGCTGAGCAACTTCTAACTTTCCGTTACGTTTGGAACCGCCCGCCTGTGCTTTGAATTGTTTTAAAATTATTCGGCGTGTTTTCATAGAAATGTAAGTTAGAGCTATCACTTCTTTGGTTTTTTATCCCTAGTTTGGATTCTTAAAATATTTAGCCAACCCCATATTGTTTTGTAACATTGACTTTCTCTCAACAGCACAAGCCAACCTACCCATGGATGACTGTCGCGCACTGCAATTCACACATCCAATAATTAACCAGAAGCTAGAGGGTCACCTCATTAAAAGAATACTGGTAAAATCAGAAATTGGATGCGAAGCAAACTGTTTTGAGGACGATGACTGCGTGTCTATTAACTTTGGACCACCGGAAGACGGAAAACATGTATGTGAGCTGAGCAGCTCGGATCACGACATACATCCTGAAGATCTGAAGCATCAGATGGAATTCATCTACAGACCTGTACTGGTTAGTAATCGACCGTCATTATATTGTTAACCGACAAACTATAAATCAAGTATAAATTCTATTGAAGACAGTTCCTGAAGTCTGTTCTTTGAGCATATCGAATATGGTAATACGATTGAGTGGAGTCAAACCTGGTCTCCCGGTCTTTAATCATACGAGTGATGAACAAAATCGGACGACCGCGTAGCGGGAGTCAGATTTGTCTAGTTATCGAGCATGACTTCAGACAGAATTGAACGATACGAAGTCCTGGTCTATTGGCAATTAATTGTAAGTATAACAAAATTGGAGGAAAACATTGTAGACAAGGCGGAGCGTGTTGACGAAGGAAACGAGGCAAAACCAGTAAAATGTAAAACGATGTTTACGAAAGAAAATAGTGCATGTGCAAAAAATAACTTAAAGGAAAAAGGGAACCCCCTGAGAAAGGATTTTGTTGATAACATGCATCAGTCAGTCAGTAATAGTCTCTTTGTTATACCTTTGACTATCACAACAGAACCATTGCTCAAGCAGCCCGTGTCCTCCAACTCATCGATGTCAAACAGGATTTACTGATGAAGGCTACCGTTGCATCGCCTCGAAAACTGGTAAAAACGTCTTCAATTTGTTATAAATGACAAAGTAAAATGACTATTATAAATTATTATTAAAATAGTTGAATGTTCCTATTTCTTAAAAATTGCGCATGAATGTACATTTGTAGGTGCGTTTCGTTAATGCCACATGCCTTAACGTCCTTCGTCGAGTTCCCAAGGGTATGAATGAGACGTGTAAATGTTTTTAATAGAGATTTTGATTTAGCCATTTCATATTTGTCAATGTGAAGGTTGATAGATGTTTTCTTCTTTGAAATATTTATCCATTTGCCAGTCGTCAGTCAAAGACAATATTGGCATTGAATGCACATATCACTATAATCAGCTCGATGGTCCTTGATGCAGATCTGAGCAAATTAATCAATTCATCATCGTCTTCATCAGTTAGAATGAACTTGCTTTAATCAAATATGAATGTTTTAATAAACTTCAAACGACATCACCTTCTACCTTTGATTCATAGTTTTCAGGTCACATGATAAATTCCTTTTCAGATGTAGATGAATGTTCAAATGGCGATCATACTTGTCACCCCGCCGCTGACTGCATCAACACTGTAGGCTCATTTAACTGCTCCTGTCGCTCAGGTTACAACGGAACGGGCATTAACTGCACAGGTAAAGATATTTAATACTTAATTTACTGATGAATACTGCTACAAAATAATCCCAATATTATAATATATTTTTTAAGACACCTGGAACGCATAAAGCGTTAGGTTAAAAAGTCTAAATTTCAGTTAGCCTAACCTGCATGTCAAAATGCCTTCGCAAAGACGTCACAAATTAAAGATACAAAGTTCACAAATATAAATGCCGGCGAGGGATGAATGAGTAGCTAATGGCAGTTTTAGAAATGTTGAGAAAAAAATCCTCTAAAGGTGGCATGGCATCCCCCGTTTTACGTTTGGGGGTAACCCATTATTAGACACCCACAAACGCTGTTCAGGCTCGGTCCAGTTATTTGCCAAATAAGGCTGGTCGAAAACGGCTAAGGTAGTCAGGTTAACCAAATCAAATATTCAGCTACCTTGTGACAATGCATGGTTGAACACGGGGCGTGGTAGAGCCGTATTTGTAAGAACTGTTTCGAAGACTGAAGAGCATAGAAGTGTTCAAACAAAAAGGAATGATACTCTCGTTTCCTCTATATAAACGGAGACCTGAGTATAGGACCGCATTGTAAACACAGATTATTCCCGCTTTGTTTGCACAGCTGTACTAATAACGAGTCACCGCACTCCAGAAAACAGACCTTGTGAAGCTTCATCCGCTCCGGCCTGTTAAGGCCTGGCCAAACAAGGGCGCAAGTAGACGCAAGTTGAAAACTTCCGTCTACTTGCGTCTCCGTTTGGCTACGACTTGCGTGCACTTGCGCTGACTTGCGATGACTTGCGTTCACTTTGGTCGAGATCAAATTTACAAGCAAGTCAACGCAAGTTTTTCACCGTTTGGCCACCCTATGCAAGTCAACGCAAGGCTTGCTGTTTACTCCAAGTACTATATTAAAGCACGCGCAGTAGCATTTAAATGGCTTATTTTGACAAATTGCGTGCACTTGCCAGTAGGCTTACGAGTCCTTTTGGCCAGCCAGCGCAAGTCTGTACGCAAGTTCAACTTGCGACTACTTGCGTTACCGTTTGGCCAGGGCTTTACCTTCGCTTTGGAGCATTAAGTTTCTAACATATGTTAATGTCTTTCTGTAGATATTGATGAATGCACAGACGGTAGCCATAGTTGTCATGTTTTCGCAAACTGTAGTAATACTGATGGTTCGTACAATTGCTCGTGTGTCACTGGCTACAATGGGACAGGCTATGACTGTATTGGTAAGTTTACATTTAGCATTTAATTTAAGGAAACTGTGTCACGGATTTTAGCCAAAATTAAGGCACAGGAAAATGGCCACAAAATTGAGTGAAATATAACAAATAGCCGCTTAAAACAGTGAGGGAATATTTCATCAACACAGGAAATACAAATGAAGGTATATTGAAGAAGATTGAAACGGATTGCGACATGGGTCGCTTCAAAGCGAGTGCTTGGCAAAACTTAATAAAATAGACTAAACTGAGCATGGCACAGTCTCTTTAACAATTACGAGATGCCACTCATTTTGTATGCTAGGGTTTAGAAAATGATTATCACGGTACTTTTCCGTGGCAGATGTTGACGAGTGCGAAAATGGAGATCATGATTGTCATTTGAATGCAAACTGTACAAACACCGCTGGATCATTTGACTGTACTTGTAAGCCTGGTTACACTGGATATGGACGTTTCTGCTCAGGTAATAGATTACTTTTGAATTGAAACTTACTTAAGGTGGGGGTAAAGGTGAATTTGAGTGAAATTTTAAGAGGTTTAAAGAAGGGATAGAAGAAAGAAAATTATTTTTGGAACACCACCAGACAGTTGACCCCAACGCAAGAGCACCCCAGGTTGTCAGGGGACTGTTTGGGTGTCCATCTACTAATTTTTAACGTCAAATTCTAATTTTAAAATTACATTAAATCTTTTTATTTCTTATTTCTCCAAATTTTACTAATCCTTTGAGAAAAACTATCTCTTTCCAAAAATCCCCAAAAGTCCCCAAAAAATTTACAAAACACCGCTAAACATAGCTTTGTGGGATGAGAGTGTTTGAAACGGGAGCGAGATATTCGCATTAAACGCAAGTTACGCGGTGGAAAAACGGGCTTCAGGCGAACCCCCGCCTTAATCTAATAAAGGAAAATACATAAGGGATTAATTCAGTCAGTTTTTTTATGGATCTTTTCAGACTGGGGGGGGGGGGGGGGGGGGGGGGGGGATCTAGCCTCCGAATACAGCCGCCCCTCATTCGCTACCGGGAGCGAATGATTGGCGGCTGCATTCGGAGGCTACGGTGGATCCCGTCAACCCCTCCATAACTTCCAAAATATTTAAGCAATCACAATGAAACTTAGAGGAACTAGTATGTCCGAAAATCTATCTTTTGATATACGTCTCACGTCACATCACGTGACAATTGCATGATGTCAAAACCACCGCCATCTTGGATCCGCCATCTTGGATTTCAAAAGTTTTCCAGAACGTCAGAAAAGCGCTCAAAATTACTGAAAAGTACCCAAAATCAATAAAACGGTGCAAAAAAAAACTAAAAATGTGAAAAGAATTGCTTTAAAGTTTATTTTCGTTAACAGGAACACAAAAATTAAAAATTTGGGGAAGCATATGCATGTATGTCAAAATGCCGTTGCCATGGTAACGTCAAGTTCCCGACACAACTATTCCCAGATAAATTTACAATTACTCCCAGATAAGTGTAAGATAGGCTCGCAAAGTTTGGCAACGTTTGGTTGACTTTTGAAAAAGTTATAAGCGTTCAAAGTCAGCGCCGGCACTTGTAGTATTTTATCTTGAAGAGTTAGTATGGTAAGATGAAGCAAAATATGTATATGTCTGATTTTATGAAAACGGGGTCAGCGTTATTTTCAGCACTCTGTGTGAAATTGGCTGTAAACGTTTTTTCTCGCTAGAAACTATCTCCAAAGTAGACGATATAAAAACTAAAGGAAATGTCATTTTTTTTCTCTCTTTCTCTCTTCTCCTTTGACTTATTAACCTTTTCGCACTGTTTAACAATTTTTTTTTTCGTTTCTGGGCCCTCTTTTAAGCCTACTAAGGCACCAAAGGTACATTGCCAAAGAGACCGGGGAGACTTTTCTTTGACCCCATTTTCATAAATTCACGTATATATATAAGAGAATAATCCGGTCAGTGTTTTATTCTTGTTTTGTCTCGTCCTCGTTAGGTCCATTTTCAATATCTCTGATTATAGAATTCTACAAATATACTGATACAAATGCTGTCATATGTTTGGCAGAGCTGTTGCACACTATCAGCCATAAGTGTGCAATTATTTTTTGATTAATCAATTCCCTAAAAAAGACTAAAATAGAGGGAAATCATAATTAACTGCTACACGAATTTAAAACTTCTAAATTACTGAATGAACTGATGTGCGTGAGTACACAACTGAAAGTTTCAAATGATAATTAAGTTTACTCGCCATTTCGCTAAAGCATGAAGTTTAAAACAGGTTCCTATTATAGAATAATTTATTTAGAAATTATTGTTTGACGGAAAATGAGCTAGAATTCTACTGAATCAATTAGATTATTCGCTCTTAATTTCTATGAGGTGATTTACCTGATGATAGGAATCTCGAGCGTATAATCTAGTTGTTAAAAAGTACTCAGACATGAAATAGTTTATAATGTTTATACCTCTTTTTGACCTGCAGATATCGATGAATGCACAAATGGAGACCATGATTGTCATTTAAACACAAACTGTGTAAACACCGCCGGATCATTTGTCTGTTCTTGTAAGCCGGGTTACACTGGAGATGGACGCTTGTGCTCAAGTAAAATTTGTTTCTTGATAAGTGAATTTATCTTAGTTCCAATTATTAGTTTTGATATATACTGCTATATGAAACTGAGACGTTAGCCTTTCGCCGAAAACCAGGCCATCTACCTGTATTCCCCCAGTTTTTGTTGATCCTTGCTGTCCCCGTTTGCGCTGGCTGGATCGACCATAACAGTTTCAAAACAAAAAATGAGAACACAAAAATGTTAGTTATTTCCCAGACATTAGCAGGAAACTGTGCCATTGGTTACTACTAAAATCGACAGTAGGAGTTCACTGCATAGTAAGAGTGACTTACCACTTACTTGTTTCCTCTTTACAGGTCTCAATAAGAAAGAACAAAATCTAATAATATATGTCTTTTTAACTTTAACAAACTTTATTCCAGAAAACTGGAGAAAGATCAACAATGATTTCGTCTGCTTTGGCGCTGAAGGTAACAGACATGGAACTTTAGTTATGAGAGAAAACGGGTTCATCTACACATTCAAACTTGTTCACAGGAATGGTTTGTTGAGATGTTCCCCAAATATTCCAGCATCATACTGGGGGTGCGATACAAACTTGTTTGGGGACAAAAGACTACTTACTGTCATAACATACCCGAACAAAACTGCTCTACCAATTGCGGAGTACACAAGACATGACCGGTTTTGTGGATTTAGATATCATTACTATCACATCGATGGCTTTGATGTCAACTCCAAAGAACTTTTATTTAACAACCTTTCTCCCCAACTATCTGTTTCAATCGGTCAAATTTTTCATATTTGGTATGGAGAAGACTTGAATAATTGCAGTGAACATGATAACAGCGGTCAGACTTGCGTTGATGTTTATGCTTGGTACGCTACAGATTAGATCATAACCACATTACGGAATCGCGGCCATTGAAACGCATCGATCGAATAATGTGCAAATTAGCTCCTGAGGGTTTCGTAAAATGAAAGCAACAAGATAAACTAACGCTATTCATAATGGTAATAGAACTGAGTGGAGGCGAATTCGGTGTGTAATCATACGTCGAGCGATTAACTCAACGGGAGTCCGATTTGTTTTATCATGAGTATAATTAGTACGGGGGTAATCAAATGGTGACGAGTGAAATTAAGAAATAATTTCACGCGCGTTTTGTCAAAATTCTAATAATTCCCGAGCCTTCAGGCGAGGCAAATTATTAGAATAGTAGTATTATTAGAATAGCATACCACTTGGTTACCTTTTAATATCATGGATGACAAATTATGCTTACAATCGTAGTTTCGTAACTTGTTTATTATATCGTCATGACGGAACCGGCCGGTAACGACGCCCATGTAAAACGCTCAAAAATCCGCTCAATGCCATTCATGTTATCGCTAAAAGTTTTTAAAACGACCAAACAAACTGGCTAAGGTGAAATTCAAACGAAAATGTGCAAAGTTTCAGCTTCAAGATCATCTTTTAAAATCCTGTACGTCATCTTGGCACTGAGACACGAGAAACGTTACCATGGCAATTCTATAATTTCACATGTGAAATTATAAATTAGCGATAAAATTTTGCGCCAAAATGAAGGAGTAATTTGTCACCCATGATATTACGAATCGAATTGGACGGCACGAAGTCCTATAACAAAATTCGAGGAAAAATTTAGACAAAGCGAAGCCTGTCGAGGGTTTATGATCACTGTGACAAAAGAGCCACTTTTGAAACTGAAGGTTTTAAGAATATCAAGGACTATTCAGTGGCATTAAGAAACCAAAAATGAAATTGCGCATGTGCAATACCACTACACTAACTTTGTTATTGGACACCTTGTTATTGCACACTTTGTTATTGGACACTTCAGCTGCGTGCGCTCTAATTTGGTAAACAATAGTGCATGCTAAAGACCAGTCACATTTATAATTTTTTTCGTTAGTTATGATTAATAAAAAATGTATAAAAGCCTCCCTGTCCCAGGGTGGCTCGTTATGGAGGGTGACCCTCCTACCACGGACAAATTGTCCCCATACAAACAGGCCCTAAAACGAAAACTACGATCGGAATTAAAAGGAATACAAAACAGGAAAATATATTTAGAGCCAAAATGTTTAGTTGCCTTTCGCGTGTGAAATCCTGCGCAAGTATAGCAGAACTTTGGGACGTCTGGGTAACCTTTCTCAAGGCTTGATTTCGTCAGATAGAAAACTTGAAAGGACCGAGAAATTGTCATTCACCTACTCGAAAATAGTTACTGATTATATTGAGTTGTCTTTGCATTTGATATCTTGACCTTGAGTTCTTGTCTATGACGATATTTTGCTATCAGATTTTTGGTGCATCTGTAGTCGACATGAGTTTATCAGCGATCAATCTCCGGGGGAGGGGGAGGGGGAGGGACGAGCGAAAAATGTAACGTATAATTGTAACGATGACAAATATTGGTTCGAATGAATCACTTGAATTAGAAATTGATCGCGAAGAAAAGTTTGGTTGTCACTAGCGCACAAACATAAGCACGAACATAAAGAGAACAAACACACTTTTTTCTCTTCTGTTGTGCCCTCCCTAGGAATCAACGAGACCGGTATAACATGCTATGTGCACAAGAAAAACGAATATATCAGCTTATGTTTATGTTTCTGCTTGTGTTTATGTTGCTGCTGCCATAAGCGTTATGCTTACGTCGTTGTATGCTTATGCGCTGGTAAAATCTAACCTTTTTTTATTTAGTAAAATTATGAAATGCAATTCCAGGGAACTATATGTAGCTATGTGGGGAAAGAAGCTATAGGCGTGAAGGGAAAATATTAGATCAAAATGAGTTCCTATAGCCTTATAGTTTATATGATTGTGTTTGACAAAATCGCATTGTATATAACATATAAACTAAAGGGGCTTTGTCACGGATTTTAACAGATTTTTGGACGGCCAAGATATATATTCGTGGCGTAGGAAACCTAAAAATATTTGATAAATCTAAGCACTGAAACTGTTAGCAAGCCTTTGTGGATGCGAATGGCTTAGATGAAAATGAATTGCAACTTGAAAAATCAAAAGTTGCTTACCACTAATTTCATAAGTAACAGTTTGTACTAAAAATCTGCAAAATCCCCGTGACGTAGCTGCTTCAAGCAGTTATAATGACGAATATATTGCCTTGTAATTAACGTATCACGCATTTTGCACTTAACATGCTTAACCAATGTTTGTACTTTAAGTAGCGAGGGAGACTCGCGCAAGTCGTCTTCTTGTGAGTAAACCTGTTATGTATAACGACGTTTTGGCAGACACTCGCCATTTTACGTGTTAAAGACTTAATAAGTGATTGTAAACAGTCTAGTGAACGAACTAAGGTTGGATTCCTCAGTTCGGTAGTGCAGGTGTAAATACTGTTCGGACAGAGCAAGGCATTATTTGACACCTCAAGAAACATTGCCGTCATGATACAACTGTGAACTCAGCCATTTCAAAAAAGAAGCTAAATCCTTAAAATCACGATCATCGGTATTACGAATTCTACCGAAACAGTTTTGTATATATATCATTGTTGTGTCATAAGTCAGCGTTGGTTATGTTGCAGTGTAAGGCACGGAGTTAGAATTTAATTTACCACGTATGTGAATGTCACTATGCAATTAAATAAAATATCTCCCCTGTCTCGTATTTAAAACGTTTGCTTGTGGTCTTTGAGCGTATAGACTAAGGAATGTGCATGCTGCTGTCAATTTCTACTTTCCTTTCAGCTTCTGTTCCGCCCCAATATAGCTTTCAGTTCAGAGTCACTCTAGATGCATTTTCGAATTCTGACTGGCTGGCGGGATTTCGCCACCCAGTGCTCTTTAGGCGGCGTAGCCGACCAGTTTTTGGTTTTCGCATGACGTCACCAAAATTCTAAAATCCAGAATCGCCAGACCCCTGCGCTTTTATCCTTTGCTGGCTCTCAGACGTCCTTGATATATATTTTGTTGAATGTTTTTTAGCTCGATAGCGTCCGCCGTTTTTAAGATAGAGCATTTTGAATTTCCGAGATTCACGTCACACGACATCAAAATGGCCGCCAGAAGGCTATCACGTATACTTAAGAAAATGCCTCATCCCGTGATTTTTAACAATCTGAACAGTTGAGGTTTTGTAAGAAGTGTTTATGTGGATTCTTTCTTGATCAAGAGGGTGAACTGACCGCTTTTTAAAGCAGAATTGAATTTCAGATATGTTCATTAATTTCTGGCCGCCTTGTTGGTGCCCCTCTGCATGGGCACCAACATGGCGTTTTCATACTGTGCTCTGTAAATTTGTGTGGAACATTTTGACGGATAACTCGAGTACGGAATACCGTACAAACCTGAGACTTGGAAAAGCAGAATATCGAGCAATTTCCTACATCCTGTTAGTAATATTCTTGATTTTTTTGGACTCAATAGTTTTGTATTTACTTTTTTGCTGCGAAGAGATTAGGGAGGAGTCGAGATTCAATTAATTTTCCTCCGTAAAGCTTACAATGGGACTGAAGACACTCAAAGAACGGTGTATATTCTGTACTGTTGTATGCGTGTGGTTAGTGAATGCCGTTTATTTCGCTCTGGTTGAGATCAACAAAAAATTTTCAATAACCCTACCCCGATGGAAAGGTTCTTGTCAGAGGCGGTCAGGTGACCAGCCGCAGCCAGGGTCTCTCCCCTGGACGATAGGGGAGGGGAGAGAAAACGGAAAGGCACTGGGAACGATGTTGGCAAACTCTTACATTGAGGCTGCTACGCAATATCATATTTTAGTCTAATTTCCAGAGGTGAATATAAGAATGGAACATACATTTTGATTGGTGGAAAAGCTCTAGTGTATGATGCTATATTCACCTCGCTAGGAGGTTGCCATCCAGGCAAGTAAACATGGCAGCCTTTGCTGAATGAAATTTTCGTTCACTCTGAAGAATTCACTCCAAATCCGGAGTATTCAACACAGTTGAAATTTTGAAAATTGTCTGCCAAGGCTTTTGGACCGAAAATATTTTCAAGAGATGATTCCCAAGGCATTAGAATTGATGGTAAACACGGTGGTTTTGTAGATCGCACGCGGCCATGAGAAACTCAATGCGATCGATTGACCCAAAATTATTCAGTTCTCTTCAGACCAGAGCTGCTCGACTCATTTCAAGAGGATTTAGACAATTGTTCAGAAGTCGCCAACGACTAATCAAAGGTACTAGATATCTGACTTTTTCTTAGTGTTTGTTTTGTTCCGTTTTATTGCTTAAACTAAAGTGTAAATTCTGATTTACGATGAATTAAACTTGTTTACACGTATGCAAGCGAATTTGTGTTTGTTGTTTCCGTGTTTTAGTTCTTTATTTTGTAGTTCTTGATATTCACCTCTGAAAATTAGTCTCTGAAAATTAGTCTCACCTCTGAAAATTAGGCGAATATTCGCCGAGATTCACTTCGCCTTCGGCGAATAATTGGAGGATTGTCATAAGAGAGCTTAAGCACAGACGTTTTTGAGCCACGGACGGCAGCCGGAAATGGAAACTTCTCATCACCTGCTCATCTTTGGCGCTTATTGTCAGCTTTTTGTTCATAAATTCGAGTTACAAGTGCGAAAATTAAAGCTTTCTAACTTATTTTTGGAAGTAAAAGTTCGCCAAAACCTATAACATTAGCCTTCCGGTTGCCGTCCGTGGCTCAAAAACGTCTGTGCTTAATATTCACGGCTCCCAAGGAGCTTGGGTTGCCTGTGGATCGACGCAATAAATAACGAAGATAACTTTACCTTACTGTAGCAATTTTTCTTTTTATCTGAGTTAACAAGGAATAAATTGAAACAAACCTTGTAAAATATTTCTTTTTGTAGTTTACACAGTTAAATAGCTACCCAAATAACCGCTACTTAAATGTCTGCTCAAAGCCACACGCGTAATGAAATTATATTCTACCTGTGCCTGAGTTTTACAACACTGAATCACAATAGTATCTCGTTGCCTTGGTACATAAGTAGATCCCCTACTGAGACATTTAAAAGTATGTTTTTAATCTTACTACGTTTTCAAGATAAACTCTGGGCTGACTATTTCATGTACATTATTGATAATATCACAGGTGCATTGAGTTACATATACAATAAACAGTCTTTTCCACTGCATTTCATTCCAAATTTCGACTCAGATGAAGAGCATTACAATGGTGTCTCCTGGACTAACGTTTTCGCAAAGCGTTTGGAGTCTATCGGTTCAATCCCTTTGGATTCTTGTTTTGGCGGCTTCAAATGGTAATTTCCAAAATTTATTTGTTAAATTTAAACAGGACTAAAACTACTATCCGTACTTGTACAAAGATATATTTACCGAAAAGAGAAAATGTTTTCGGTACCTTAATGTTTCTCTTTCAGTTTTTAACTAATGTTTCCAGCCAGTTACAAGAGTTTGTTTAACACAGTACAAAGATGCATCTTAAACCTCCAACATTTACGTGATCTACGTTAATCAGTTATTTATAGTTTGGAATCTGCACAGGCAAAATACTCTTCATGAGTCAGGTTGAAATTATTTTTTTTAGTTTTCAGTTCAGTTTTCTTGCTCGGGTCTCACAAAAAACAGCCATAACAAACATTTCTTTTTTAAAAGTTCTAGCGAAAAAACTACAAAAATGTAGAATAACTTCACTTGAGAGTACTTCTACGAGTAGAAGTCTCAGGGTAGAAGACATCGTTTAATGTTGCTAAACGGACCGTGATTGGTGCAAAGTGACGTACCATGATTCTATAGAAACATCGGTAATTAGTTAGAGCGTTTATTCCATAATAGGAAGCGAAATCGACCTTTCCTTGTTTGCAATTAATTTGCATATGGAAAAATCGTAAAGATCGAGAAAACTTGAAACAGCTGTGTAACTACCTTTCTATCATCTCTGAAAGCTCAAAAAGTTAAGTAAAGTGCAAACTAATTGCGTAACAATTATTTTCGAATTCTGACAATTATTTGTGGTATCAGGCTATCCGGTTTTAGTTGTAATTTTAGCTTTTTTAGTTACGGGATGTATAAGTTTATTTTTGTGAGCTGATGGTTTAGTTTTTGTTATTGTAGGAGGGACTTAATAAATGGAAGAGGGTTATTAAATATTTCCAAGTCACAGTGCCACTTCCACACTTGTTCATGAACAATTTCTCATATTTAATTTAGTTAACTGCACACGTATTTGTTATACTCTTTTGAAATATTTCGGTCTGCTGATAGCTTCTAGCATAAATGTGACAGTTCGCCTTTGGCTGCAGTCTTGTTTCTGCAAATTACTAAAGCTGAGCAACTTCTCACTTTCCGTTACGTTTGGAACCACCCGCCTGTACTTTGAATTGTTTTAAAAGTATTCGGCGTGTTTTCATAGAAATGTATGTTAGAGCTATCACTTCTTTAGTTTTTTTATCCCTAGTCTGGATTCTTAAAATATTTAGCCAACCCCATAGAGTTTTGTAACGTTGACTTCCACTCTAGCACAAGTCAAGCTACCCACGGACGACTGTCGCGCACTGCACTTCACACGTCCAATAGTTAGCCAGAAGCTAGAGGGTCATGTCATTAAGAGTATTCTGGTAAAATCAGAAATCGGATGCGAAGCAAACTGTTTTAAGGAAGATAACTGCATGTCTATGAATTTTGGACCAATGGAAGACGGAAAACATGTATGTGAGCTGAGCAGTTCGGATCACGACATACATCCTGAAGATCTGAAGCATCAGATGGAATTCATCTACAGACCTGTACTGGTTAGTGATCGACCGTCATTATATTGTTAACCGATAAACAATAAATCAAATATAAATTCTTTAGAAGACAGTTCCTGAAGTGTGTTCTTTGAGCATATCGAATATGTTAATAGGACTGAGTGGAGTCCAATCCGTTCTGTAATCATACGAGTTATTAACAAAATCGGACGACCGCTAGCGGATTTAATCATCGAATATAATGACGAAGGCAAATGTGCAAAACTAGTAAATTACTGCTGTATTTCACCAAGCAAAATAATGAAAAAACTACAGCTAAACTAAAAAGATGAAAACATGTCCAAAGCGAGATTAATTTGTAGAATGATTTTTCGAAGAAAAATGAGGACGCAAAAATTAATGTAAAGGAAAATACGAGTGAGGAACAAAATCGGACGACCGCATAGCGGGAGACCGATTTGTTCAGTTATCGAGCATGACTTCAGACAGAATTGAAGGATACGACGTCCTGGTCTATTGTCAACTAATCGTAAGTATAACAAAATTGCAGGAAAACACTGTAGACAAGGCGGAGCGTGTTGACGAAGGAAACGGGGCAAAACCAGTAAATGTAAAACGATGTTTACGAAAGAAAAAAGGGTGGGAAAATTATTCTAAAGGAAAAAAAGGAACCTTTTGAGAACTAGTCTCGTTGTTATACTTTTGACTATCACAACAGAACCATTGCTCAAGCAGCCCGTGTCCTCCAACTCACCGATGTCAAACAGGATTTACTGATAAGGGCTACCGTTGCATCGCCTCGAAAACTGGTAAAAAACGTCTTCATTTTGTTATAAAGTAAAATCATTATTATGTTATGAAACAGTTGAATGTTCCTATTTCTTACCAATTGCGCATGAATGTATATTTGTAAGTGCATTTCGTTCTTGCCACATACCTTAACGTCCTTCGTTGAATTCCCAAGGGCAAAAATGAGACGTGTAATTGTTTTTAATAGAGATTTTGATTGAGCCATTTGATATTTGTCAGTGTGAAGGTTGATACTTGTTTTCTTCTTTGAAATGTTTAGACATTTGTCAGTTGTCAGCTGAAGACAATTTTGAAATTGGATGCACATATCACCATGGTTAGCTTGATGGTCCTTGATGTAGATCTAAGCAAATTCGTCAGTTCATCGTCTTCATCAGTTACAAAGAACTTCCTTTTATCAAATATGAAAATGACAATAAATTTATAGGAAGACAATAAACTTCAAACGACATCGCCTTCTACCTTTGATTCATAGTTTTCAGGTCACGTGATAAATTCCTTTCCAGATGTAGATGAATGTTCAAATGGCGATCATACTTGTCACCCCGCCGCTGACTGCATCAACACTGTAGGCTCATTTAACTGCTCATGTCGCTCAGGCTACAACGGAACTGGATTCAACTGCTCAGGTAAACATATTAAAAAAAAAAAATACTGAAGGAAATGGGGTGATGATGGAACCACACTCCTAAGGTTTTGTTTTAATAAGGCAGATATCTCTGAGCTTTGTCTACAAGATGACATTTTTTTTTTTGGTTGTAACGAAAATGACGCAAACTGCTATAACATACATAGCAAATTAGAAAAGCAAAAAACGCGAAAAGTGGGATGGCATTTTATTCGTCCGAGGGTAATAACCCATTATTGGACACCCACACACGCTCTTCAGGCTTCAGTAAGCTGCCAAATAAGGCTTGCCCAAACCGATAGTTGGATTAACGAAATCAAATATTCAGCTACTATGTGATAGTTATTCCACAAGTGCACGTTGGATATGAGATGGTAGATAGCCAACGAGGCGCATAGCGCCCAATTGGCTATAACGATCTCGTATCCAACAAGCGCGAGTGGGATAATTGTTTTATTAAAAACGCCTAAAAGAATTGCAATATTTGATCTCCTCAGCTGTTTTCGTTGACGCGTATCGCCTACGAATGGATATTTGAGGTCAATGATATATCAGCTCATATACCATTGTCTATTGACCAATCAAAACTCGGGAATTGCAATATACCATAACTAGTTTTTATTAATGCATGGTAGAACACGGGATATGGTTGAGCCGCATTTGTAAGTACTGTTTCGAAGACTGAAGGAATAGAAAATTAAGTGCTCAAATAAAAAAGAATTATACTCTCGTTTTCTCTAAACGGAGAACTCAGTGTTTTACAGATTGTCCCCCCTTTGCTTGCAGCGACTCGATAAAACAGACCTTGTGGAGGATTCATCGGGTCGGTCTGTTACTGAGGAGTGTGGCCTCAAATAAAAGTACGAAAAACTCCAAATTATTCCTTACCTTCGCTTTGGAGTATCAACTTTTAGTTTCAATTTTCCTGTTCCGTAGATATCGATGAATGCACTGACGGTAGCCACAGTTGCCATGCTTTCGCAAACTGTAGTAATACTGATGGTTCGTACAATTGCTCGTGTGTCACTGGCTACAATGGGACAGGCTACAACTGTACAGGCGAGTTAACATTCAGCATTTAACTAAAGAAACTGTCGCGGGCTTTAGCCAAATTTAGGCACATGAAAATTGCCACAAAATTCAGAGAACCACCAAGCGAGTCTAGAAGAAATACAATGAGATAAATATTTGCATCATTAAATGGGAACTCGGAAAAAAACCGAGCGGTTTTTTTCCGAGTTCCCATTTAATGATGCAAATATTTATCTTATTGTATTTCTTCTAGACTCACTTGGTGGTTGGATGGTTGCATCTCAGATATGCCTTAATGTGACTGCGTGATGCAGTTATGAGTCATTAGTATCTGTCCTGATTAATTGACTATGTGACCGCGTGATGCGGTTCTAGTCATATATCCACATTTGACCCTTGCTCACCATAGAGTCTCCAGTAGCTCAGTGGTTAGAGCATCGGACTAGATCACGGAGGGTCGTGGGTTCAAATCCCATCTGGTGCTCGGTTTTTTTCCGAGTTCCCATTTAATGATGCAAATATTTATCTTATAAAATTCAGAGAAATATAAAAAATAGGCAATAAAACAATGAAGAGATATTTCAATAACACTTCTCAAACTCATTAATTATTCATGAGCTGATGACCCAATCAGCTCGCATCAATTGGGTCAGGTGCATGTATGTTGATACCCAATGAACATACCGATCAAGACACGGTAGATTAGTTCAAAAACTGATCAGGACACTGATCAAGAAACTTGAATTTTAATCAGTCTTAATTATAATTCTAAATACAGCATTTTTCCCGCTTAAATCATTGCTTACAACAACAATACAGCAACATATTATTCCTTCTTAGACATCGTTACATTAATTGTACAGTTTTTGAATTTTCCTTTCTGGAAAACAACATCCGTTAAAGATTCGTCCAGCTTCTCTGTGGTAGAACATGTAGTTGCACTAACAACACTTGGACCTAGGATCTTTGAAACTTTAGACACATTTTCTTCTGTAGGCTTTTCGTACTGCAACAATGCATTAGAACGATGCCACGACCTTTCGCGAATCAATTTTTCTTCAACCCCAGAATTGAACAGGGAGGAAACACAAGTAACGCGCAAACTGTGAGCGGTTTTGCGTTTAAAGCCTGCCGCGTCGCACATGTCAGGCAAAATCTTGTTCAAGCTGTTGATGCCTACGGGCGCTTTATCGAATGCGAACCTAGTTTTTGATGGCTTAAAGTAAAATGCAGTAACTTCCTTTGCATGAGTCTCAACTAACCCTACATACAATCTGAATATCTCAACAAGGCACGGCTCGTGCTTTTCCTCAATAGAATGACAAACGTGCTTGACCACTCGCGGCACATACTTTAGATCACAAAGACCTCCATGATAAGTTTTAGAGGCATTTTCTTCAAACTTAATAAAATTTGGACCAATTTCAAAGTTGTTTACAACAATATTTCTTTTGTCACTAGCGTCCAGAGGATTCAAAGTTTCTGATCCATTTTTCTCCTCCAAATAACGCTTGAGGGCACAAGTGATACCATAAACAGACTTGGGAGGGTATCTTTTACCGGACTTTTTAGCTACCTCCATCACAAATTTTGACAACCAATAGTTCAGCGACAGAGCGTCCATCCCAGCAATATCTACACTCACAGCGGTAACCTTGTGTAAATCGTAGTCCTTGAAGAGACCGCCACAATCTAATACCGGAACTTTAACCTCTCTCAACCTCTGCCATTCGGCAAAAATGTTCACAGCCCACTTGTTTTTATACTTAGTTGAAGCTGGAACAGCATCATTCA
Source organism: Meandrina meandrites (assembly GCA_963693305.1). Lineage (NCBI taxonomy): Eukaryota > Metazoa > Cnidaria > Anthozoa > Scleractinia > Meandrinidae > Meandrina > Meandrina meandrites. Next base: position 33,336,369 of record OY855906.1, read on the forward strand.
CCAAAACATTTTCTTGAAAAGAGGTTTTTGGAACTCGAAAACGTTCTGATCTGGACTCGATCTCCATCACGCGGCATAATGTTAGTTTATTAAAAATTCAACCTTTAAAACTTGCCCACATGGCCGCATATAAAATATTCATTTCATTTACCATATGAATAAAAAACAGACAATAGCCTATTGAGCACGTCTACTAATTACCTATTCTTCGAAAAAAATTCTCATGCTAGTTTGAGAAGCCAGCTCAAAAACTCGTGCTTCGTTTTTCATCAGGGGTTCCAAACACCTCGAAACAATAAAAGCAGTCCGCCTTCGGCGTCGTGCTTTCATCTGTTTCTCGGTGTTTGGAACCCCTGATGAAAAACTCGCACTCGTTTTTGATCTATTACTTGAAGGATAATGAGCTAGAATTCTAGTGGAACAATTAGATTATTCGCTCTTAATTTCTATGAGATGATTTACCTGATAGAAATCTCGAACTTATAATCTAATTGTTAAATAGTGCTCAGATATGAAATAGTTTATAATGTTTGTATCCCTTTTTGACCTGCAGATATCGATGAATGCATAAGAAGAGACCATGACTGTCATTTAAACGCAAACTGTGTAAACACGGCTGGATCATTTGCCTGTTCTTGTAAGCCAGGTTACACTGGAGATGGACGCTTGTGCTCAAGTAAAATTTGTTTCTTGATAAGTGAAATTTATCTTAGTTCCAATTATTAGATTTGAAACATACTGCTATATAAAACTGAGGCATTAACCTTTCGCGGAAACTCAGGCCATCGACCTGTATTCCCCCATTTTTGTTGATCATAGCATGTTATTGTCCCGGTTTGCGCGGGCTGAATCGACCATAACAGTTTCAAAACGAAAATGGAGAACACAAAAATGTTGGTTATCTCCCTGACATTACCAGGAAACGGCGACATGTGCTGATTAACAAAACCGACAGTAGGGGCTCACTGCAGCCTAAGAGTAAGTTAACACTTTCTTGTTTTCTCTTTACAGGTTTCAGTAGGAAAACTAAAATCTCTTAATATATATTTTTTTAACTCTACTAAACAAACTTTATTCCAGAAAAATGGAGAAAGATCAACAATGATTCCGTCTGCTTTGGTGCTGAAGGTAACAGACATGGAACTTTAGTTATGAGAGAAAACGGGTCCATCTACACATTCAAGCTCGTTCACAGGAATGGTTCCTTGAGATGTTCCCCAAATTTGCCAGCATCATATTGGGGGTGCGATTATAACTTGTTTGGAGACAATAGACTAACTACCGTCATCACATACCCGAACAAGACTGCCTTGCCAATTGCGGAGTACACAAGAGATGACCATTCTTGTGGAGCTAGATATCATAACTATCACATTGATGGCTTTGATGTCAACTCAAAAAAACTAGTTTTTAACAACCTTTCTCCTCCACTGTCAGTTTCAATCGGTCAAATTTTTCATATTTGGTTTGGAGAAGACTTGCATGATTGCACTGAAGATGATAACAGCGGTGAGACTTGCGCTGATGTTTATGCTTGGTACGCTACAGATTAGATCATAGCCACATTACAGAATCGGGGAACGCATCGATCGAATAATATATACAAATTAGCTCCTAACGGTTTCGTAAAATGAACATTTTTCGAGCAACAAGATACACCAACGCTATTTATAATGGTGATAGGACAGAGTGTAGTCCAATTCGGTTTGTCATCATACGTGGAGTGATTAACTCAGCGGGAATCTGATTTGTGAGATTTGTTGGATCATGAATATGAGTACGAACCGAATTGAACGGCACTTAGTCCTATTATAAATTAATCATAAGTATAACAAAATTCGAGGAAAAATTTAGACAAAGCGAAGCCTGTCGAGGGTTTATGATCACCATGACAAAAGAGCCACTTTTGAAACTGAAGGTTTAAGGAATATCAAGGACTATTCAGTAACAATAAGAAACCAAATAAAGAACTTGCGCTTGTGCAATGCACTAACTTTGTTATTTGACACCTTGTTATTGCACACTTTGTTATTGGACACTTAGCTGTGTGCGCTACAATTTGGTAAACAATAGTGCATGCTAAGGACCAATCAGATTTATAAAATTTTGCTATAGTTATGATGAATAAAGAAATGTATAAAAAGCTCTCTTCCCAAGGGTGGCTCTTTATGGAGGGTGATCCTCCTACCACGGACAAGTCGTCCCAATACAAACAGGCCATAAAACAAAAACTACGATCAGAATTAAAAGGAATACAAAACAGGAAAATATGTTTAGAGCCAAAATGTTTAGTTGCCTTTCGCCTGTGAATCCTGCGCAAGTATAGCAGAACTTTGATATAATTTTGGGAGGTCTGGATAACCTTTCTCAAGGTTTTATTTCGTCAGATAGAAAACTTGAAAGGACCGAAAAATCGTCATTCATCTACTCGAAAATAGTTACTGATTATATTGAGTTATCTTTGCATTTGACATCTTCACTTGAGTTCTTGTCTATGACGATATTTTGCTATCAGATTTTTGGTACGTCTATAGTCAACATGAGTTTATCAGCGATCAAATCTCCGGGGGAGGGGGAGGGACGAGCGAAAATGTAGCGTACAATTCTAATGATAACAAATATTGGCTCGAATGAATCACTTGAATTAGAAATTGATCGCGCAGAAAAGCTTGTTTGTCACTAGCGCACAAACGTAAGCTCGAAAAAAAAGAGAACAAACACACTTTTTTCTCTCCTGTTGTGCCCTCACTAGGAATCACCGAGACATCAGCATAACACAGGCTACATAACATGCCATGTGCACAAGAAAAACGAATATGTCAGCTTATGTTTATGTTTATGTTTATGCTTGTGTTTATATTGCTGCTGCCATAAGCGTTATGCTTACGTTGTTATATGCTTATGCGCTGGTAAAATCTAACCTTTTTTATTTAAAATTATGAAATGCAATTCCGGGGAACTATATGTAGCCATGTAAGGAAAGAAGCTGTAGGCGCGTAGGGAAAATATTAGATCAACATGAGTTCCTATAGCCTCATAGTGTATATGATTGTGTTTTACAAAAAATATTGTATATAACATATAAATTAAAGGGGCTTTGTCACGGATTTTAACAGATTTTTGAACTGACAAAATTTATATTTGTGGCTTAGGAGACCTAAACATGTTTGCTAAATATGAGCACTGAAACTGTTAGCAAGCTTTTGTGGATGTGAATGGCATAGATGGAAATGAATTGCAACTTAAAAAATCCAGGCTAAATTCTTCAAGTTGTTTCCGAGCGTCTTCAAAAACATCAAGATCTATAGCCATAGTTTGATTTATATCTTCCTTTAGATGTCCAAAGATAATGTTTTTCATAAGTTAAGTTGCTTACCACTAATTTCATAACACTTTAGACCAAAAATCTGCAAAATCCCCGTGACGTAGCCGCCTTAAGCAGCTGTAATGACAAATATACTGCCTTTGTAATTAACGTATCACGCATTTTGCACTTAACATGCTTAACCAATGTTTGTACTTTAAGTAGCGAGAGAGACTCGCGCACGTCGTCTTCTTGTGAGTAAATCTGTTATGTATAAAGAAGTTTTGGCAGACACTCGCCATTTTACGTGTTATAGACTTAAAGGGGCTTTGTCACGGATTTTAACAGATTTTTGAAAGGCCAAAATTTATATTTGTGTCGAAGGAAACCAAAAACTAATAGTCCATTCTTAGGGCCGATTCGCACTAGCGGACAAGTTTTAAATGTCATAACATTTTTGACAAAAACAAAATTGTCGGGACAAGTCAGAAACATTTCGAAGAAAAACAAAAGGTGTAATTATTATTACAATAGCTCTGCACGTGGTTCTGGCATCCTGGTACATTTCTCGGCACGGTCGTCTTGTACAAATATCAAATAATCAGGCAGGTCCACGTGGTGAAAGATTTTAAAACGATTTGCATTTGAAGTGCGCGTGTAGTGATGTTTTTGTGCTGACCTGCGGGGAAAATGTGGCAAGTAAACTATTTCTTTTCCCGTCCATTTATCGGTACAAACTGCTTCCCTCCGCATTCATTTGTTCCAACCCCGGTATTACCATCCTTCCACGACCTCACCTCACGCAAACATGTTTTGCCGCCTATCGCGGAAAAATTTTACGTGTTGTTTTTTGGTACAATCCAGACCAAACACAATAGCCAATCAACAACGTATTGTTATCTGGTATTATGAGGGCGTTGGAATGCGACTTGTCATGACTTGTCCTGCCTTGAGGCAGGACATCGGCCCCTTTGAAGATTTGTCCGTTTTGACAAAATTTGCACTTGTCCGACAAGTCGTTCGCACTTGTTTTTGCGATTGTTTGACAAAATGTATCGCGCGTGCAACGCGGACCAATCATAAGACAACTGCTTCTTTGTTTTCCTGAATTGTTTGACAAGTTCTGGGTCTCGAAAAACGTATTCGCACTTGTTTTCTGTAACAAGTGACACATAAGTGATGAAATCTACCAATTGTTACAAAATTTGTCCGCTAGTGCGAATTGGCCCTTATTAACAATTGCTATTTTAAAGCACCAAAACTGTTAACAAGCGTCTTTAGCTGCAGATGGCTACGATGGAAATGGATTACAACTTGAAAAGTTTAGCTAAACTTTTCAACTGAGGCATTTACCATTGCCGAAATGTGGTGACCATCGCCATCCACCTGTATCCCCTCACTTTTGTTGATCATAGCTGTGATTTTATAGTCCCAGTTTGCACGGGCTGTATCGACCACAACTGCTTCAAAATCAAAAAAAATGGAAAACAACAAAGTGTTAGTTATCTCCCAGATATTAGCAGGAAACTGTGACACAGTGACTATCAAAATCGACAGTGAGGGTTCACTGCATATATCGTATAACTGAGTTAACACATAGCCGTTTCCTCTTTACAGGTTTCAATAAGGAAAAGTTAATCTTGGACATATTATATGTGCTTAGTTTAACAAACTTTTTTTCAGAAAACTGGAGAAAGATCAACAATGTTTCCGTCTGCTTTGGCGCTAAAGGTAACAGGCATGGAACTTTAGTTATGAGAGAAAAAGGGTTTATCTACACATTCAAACTCATTCACAGGAATGGATTCTTGAGATGTTCCCGAAAGTATCAAGCATCATATTGGGGGTGCCGTGTACCCTCCTTTGGGAACAAGAGACTTCTTACCGTCATCACATACCCTAACAAAACTGCTCTACCAATTACGGAGTATAGAAGAGATGACCGTTCTTGTGGACATAGATATCATTCCTATCGCATTGATGGCTTTGATCTCAACTCAAAAGAACTAGTATTTAACAACCTTTCTCCCCCACTGTCCGTTTCAATCGGTCAAATTTTCCACATTTGGTTTGGAGAAGACTTGCATGATTGCACTGAAGGTGATAACAGCGGTGAGACCTGCGCTGAATGCTTATGCTTGGTACGCTACAGATTAGATCATAGCCACATTACGGAATCGCGCCAAGTTGAAACGAGTTGATCGAATATGCAAATTAACTCCTGAAGGTTTCGTAAAATGAAAATTTTTCATGCAACAAGATAAACTAACGCTATTTATAATAAAAGGGCTGAGTGGAGTCCAATTCGGTCTGTACTCATACGAGTGATTAACAAAATCTGACGACCGCGAAGCGGGAGTCCGATTTGTTTAATCACGAGTATGATTACGAACCGAATTGGACGACACAAATTAAAGTCCTATTACTTGTTAATCTTTCTTTTCAGCGCATCTGTTACGAAATTCAATATTTTCGCTTGATACTTTGGCTTTTCTATCTTCTAAATTGATTGAAAATCAGTTTTCTGTTTGGGACGTTTTTGCTATAATTCAGAAGAAAACACTCGCCGGCGGCTTGCATGGGCTCGTGTTTTCTAAACGTTTCTCGAGTTGTGTTGATAAAGTATGACCTGGTTTCTGGCCTTCTTCTTTTCAAGATCCCGGGACGAGGACGTGCGATAAAGCAAACTTTCAGGGTGATTTGTTGAAGCGAAGTGAATAGGCAAAACACAGCGAAATTATGCAAAAATTCTGAAAGATTAATGATCACGTAAATTTAATTTCGATTAATTACAAGGACTCGACTGCATTTTGCCGTGTTTTACTGTAATGAGTAATCTCGGTGAGGACAAACTTCTGAAATTTTAGCAATGGCCAAACGTTTTAAAACTAGCACTTGAGCTCAGCTGTCTTTAGACTTTTGTTTCAATATATTTGGGCTGGGAGCACAAGCAAGAATGACTAACTTGACAGGTCTTGACAGCTGAGCTCGAAAATATGCCATCATCACCCAATCACCACGTAGAAATTTGTTCATCTGACGTCATCATTGATCAATCACCGTATAGGCATTTATCACACCTCTCGATACCCACTTGCGGGCATTCTGCACAACTCACGATATCACTTTGCACGCTCACTTTGGAAAAAATCGAGATTTTCTTTACATACGAATTTTACTACGCGGGGACTTCAAAGATGCCTCCTCGGGTTTTTAGACAAAGCGAATACTGTTGAGGATTTATGATCACTATGGCACAAAAGACATTTTTGATACTGAAGGTTTTAGGGATATCAAAGAGTATTTAGTCATGATAAGGAACATTCTCGTCCCCAGAGAGGTCTCGATTCTTGGCGCGGACCAGAAGCATCGCGGAATCTGGTGACGAGAATGAAGAACGCGCGCATGCGCAACACGCTAACCTTGTTTTTGAACACATAAGCTGCGCGTGCTCCAATTTGTTCAACAATAGGGCATGCTAAGGACCAATCAGATTTATAAATTTTTGCTATAGTTATGATTAATAAAGAAATGTATAAAGAGCGACCCTCCTACAACGGACAACTCTTCTCCATATAAACAGGCCCTAAAGCGAAAACTACGAATTAAAAGGAATGCAAAACAGCGAAATATATTTAGATCCAAAGCTTTTATTAACGCAAACGCCACATTTTCCGTTCGAAGCATAAAGTGTTCAGTTTTCTTTTGTGTGTGAAAATCCTACGAAAGTACAGAGTGTTTTTACTCACGTGACTAGCGGCCATGTTGGTTTAGCAAATCATAGCACGTAAGCATAAGCATAATGAAATGAGCAGAAACATAAGCACGAGCATAACAAGATCAAACACGCTTATAAGCATAAGACTAGTATAGGCACAAGAAGAACGAGCTTGTGCGCTTATGTTTGCGTTTATGTTTATTCTTTAATATGTTGCTCGTACATATATGCTTAGGTCGTTATGATTATGTAGGCATGTAGGGTAACAATCCGTAGGCGTGAAGGGAAAATAGTAGATCAAAATGAATTCTTCTAGCCTCATGGTATATTGTTTATACCATATTGTATAACACATTGTGTATAACACATTGTGTATAACACATATGAATTAAGTAGATGTAATGGCGTATATATTGCCTTTGTAATAAACGCATTTTGCACTTAACATGCTTAACCAATGTTTATATTTTGGTAGCGAGGGAGACTTGCGCACGTCATCTCCTTACCGAAGATGTGGTCATGGGAGCGTGGCTCCTACCCTTAAAAAAAATCAGTGCGCGCACCTGTCAGTTTTTATGACTTTTTACACTACGTACATTAAAAACAACTGTTGCGCGGTGATTTGAGAAAATTTGTGGTGAATAAAGAAGTTTTGGCAGTCACTCGCCATTTTACGCGCTAAAGACTTGACTAGTGAATGTAGATAGTCAAGTGAATTATTCCTTATGTTCCTTACCTCAGTACAGTACAATGGGGCATGTTTAAATATAGTTCGAACAGAACAAAGAATCATAAGACACCTCAACATAAGAATGCCGTCGTGATGCAACAAACATACTGTGAATTCAGCCATTTCAAAAATGAGCTAATCTTCATAATCGCGATCCTCGGTATTTCTAATTCTAGCTTCCAAGGAAAGGATAATTTGATCAACATCGAAGCCGTTCTTTATATTATTGTTGTGTCATCGATTGTGTTCGTTATGTTGGAGTGTAAGGCACAGTGTTCGTTTGTTGAACATTAAAGTACAACGCGTAATTGACTAACAATGTATGTTTAGGTATCAGTAGATGGGTAGGTAGGTTGGTAGGTAGCTTAAGTCTGCATACGAGCCTAGTGGCCCATCAGGCCGGAGCGTATCCCGGTTTCCATAGCATGAAGCGACTAGCTGACTAACTATACCTTAACGCGATGCTTGTCTAGCGCACTAACCATTAGGCCACCGCGCCTACTATGTACGTATGTGACTATCACTATGCATTTAGCACTGTCTAAATAAAATATCTTCCTTGTCTTTAAAACGTTTGCTATTGGTCATTGAGTTTATAGACGAGAATTTGCATGCTGCTGTCAATCTTTACTTTCTTTTTGGATACTGCTTCGCCCTCAAATAGTTTTCACTTCAGAGCCACTCCAGACGCATTCTTGTAGCGTGCGTACGTAGTTGGCGGGATTTCGCTACCGAGTCGTCAATTAGAACGGCAAAGCCACGAGAGGATCGGTGAGGATTCCCCGCTAAATCCGCCAACTAGGTCCAGCTACGTAGTTACAGTTGAATCCCGATGACTCGAACCTTTAAGGGAAATCGAAAAAGGTTCGAGTTATCGGAGGGTTCGAGTTATCGAGGGTAAAATTAGTAAGAAAATTAGCTGGAGGGGAATCGAAAAAGGTAAGTGTTAGCGGGAGGTTCGAGTTATTGAGGGTTCGAGTAATCGGGATTTAACTGTAATTCGGATAACGTCAAGTGAAATCGATTGATGAGTTGCCATACATGTACCACCACGGAGCACCGTATTTACTCGATTAAACGCATCCTTTGATTAAAAGCCGGAAGCAAAATTACCAATAAATGCCACTCTCGATATACCCTGCACCCAATCAGAAGAATGCGGAGTTTATTAGAGGATTACAAGGAGAGAAAAAAAGAAAAAAAAAAAAAAAAAAAAAGGAAAATTAACATAATCATAATTAAAAAAGATATTATTTTGAAATGTAAACGTTGCCCTCGAATAAACGTTGGAAACGCCAAAAATTTAATAAACGCCTCGTGTTGAAGACAAATGTACGAAAAACTAAAACCGCAGTTGCAGGTTTCACAGCCAGGCCACATCTCCCAAATTTCATCCTTAAAATCATTTACATAATATTTGTGATTCATAAATAACGCAGAAATTCATTTTTGTTTAAGTTATTTGACATCCAAATCCTTACAACTCCCATGCAAACTAGTTAGTTTGCGTCTGGTTTGTCCCATTTTCAAAATGGCTTAATTTACTTGGAAAATGTCTATTTGACGGCAGTTGGTCCGTCTGGAAATTGTTCATGGGTCAAATAAAAGGATAGATAACGCCATTTAGCGAATAAATCACTATCCAATGGATGTCGTAGTTTGCTTTGCCAAAGCTTATCCAATGGATAGCGATTTATCCGGCAGATAGCGTTATCCATCCATTGAACAACTAGGCACAGATCTCTTAAGACTGTGAACACTGCTCTCTGGTCACTTCATTCCGCGGCGGTGTGCGACAAATACAGAGGGCAGACCCCAGTTAGCCTGAATAGCGCTTCGGTTAGCCTGAACGTTATTTAGCAGATTATGATTTATAGGTCCCGATCAGAAGCATATCACCTTTCGAGGTCTGCATTTGCTTCTGTCCCGATTTATTGGTCTGCATTTGTCGCAAACTAGTCCAGTCCCGAACTCTCTCTTTTGCCTCATCCTCCCCCCCCCCCCCCCCCACCCCCTTCCCCCTCCCCCTATATAAGGCGCGGAAGGCGGAAGGGAGAGTTCAAGATCTGGACTGGTCTCACAGAGGTTCCGCGGCCCGTCCATGCAGCCGGAGCCAGGCGTTCTTCTCTTTCGTAGCCTGGGTAGAGCGAGTGACGTCAAGGATAAATGAAAAAGAGAAGAGACTAGACACGAGCCGAGTTTCGCCGAGTTCGCCGAGTTTTGTTCAACATGGAGGAGAGGTGAAGAAAACAACAGCAAGTTTTTCTGAGTTTTTACATGGCCTGGCGTGTAGCTCCGTAATAATTCTATCCAATATGATGCAGCAACGTTTAAACGGCTTGAAAAGCCGCAGCGATGACTCAAGACTGCAAGCTGCCAAAGATCTTCAGCATTATGTGTCGACTGAGCTTCGCGAAGCTTCGGCAGAGCAGTACACGAGTTTTATGGACGAACTGAATCATCATATTTTCGAGATGGTTTCCAGTTCTGATGCTAATGAAAAGAAAGGGGGAATTATGGCGATTGGTGAGTAACATAACTCCCCTTGGAAAAGAAACTTTGGCTTTTAAATACAAGATTTTATCGATATTAGCAGCATTATTTTCCCAAATAAACACCGTATGTTTTGATATCAGCGCGCCCGGCCAGTTACAATTCTTACCATACGCTCTATTCTATAGAATTTCCTGTTTTGTGTATAGCGTGAGTGTATTATGGTCAATCTAATGGAATTAAGATAGTAGGAGTTCCAATCCTCTCGTCGTGGACTTTATGATCTGATCAATGCCCAGGAGTACAACTTTAATAAAACACTCCAGCTGTAAGTTATATACTTCACAAAATTCTACGAGGAGTTTATAATATAATTTCTTGAAGAGGGAATTCTGCACTCAATGTTCTGTCTTGGGCTGATGTGATATAGATTGTGCACAATAAACCTGGCATTACTATCCTATCAGACAAGCAGTGTCCCCATGTACTGATGTGGGAACAGTTCCCCATTAGACTACTTGTAGTCGGTCTTTTCTCTAAGGGTCGGAGGAGCGCTTTTATATCGGGAACTGGGCGAACCACCAGGCGGTATGGATGGGAGAGGCTTGGGACGAGACGAGAAAAAACCGGCTATGGACTCTTTTGTAATTTTTGAGGATATGCCCGTCAGCCCAGCAACGGAGAAGCTGATTGGCCAATTTAAATTGTGCGCGCGGAATGGCGTCAAGGATCTCGCGATTAACTGCTTTTTTATTTGCACGCGCGCTGCCTTAGCTCATTATAAACTTTGCTTCAAGACATTAAGAAAATTCCGCTCCATAACAAGACTAATAACAAGACATTAAGAGGCGCTTGGTTGTATTGGATGAATTTTCAAGCTCATTTAAAGGAACTTCGTGAAACAAAACACTGCGTTGGCGTGTTGACGCAAACACATAAGATCCGTAACGCCATTGCGCGCGCGCAACTTTAGATTGCGCACATTGGCCAATCAGCTTCTCCGTTGCTGGGCTGACGGATATCCTCAAAAAATGCATAAGAGTCCACAGTCTATTTTTCCTCGTGCGCTGTTGTCTCGCCACAATCTCCCCGTCTCGCGTCTTAAACCCTAGTTTACAGCATTCCCTTTCTGAATTTCGAGAGAAAAACAGACTGCATGCAGTCTACCCATGTACACAGTAACTTTCAGGTTCATTTTCTCTCCAGCCTGGCTATATTAAGTTAGTTAATGTACTTGTTTTTCTTTTTAGTCGCTCTTATTGGCATTGATGGCGGGAACACCACAAAAATGAGCCGATTTGCCAATTACTTGAGGAATCTGTTACCATCCAACGATCAGGTTGTGATGCAAATGGCATCTAAAGCAATGGGTAGATTAGCGCTGACAGGGGGGACATTCACTGCTGACTATGTGGAGTTTGAGGTGAAGAGAGCCCTGGAGTGGCTAGGAGGTGATCGGAATGAGGGTCGGCGGCATGCTGCTGTAAGTACACTCATACAGCTAAACAGTTACATGTACCATAATTATTTTTAATATACACTGTAGCTGTACTTGTTTTTAAAAAAATGCCTCTCTCTTCCATAGAGGCCTCTTTGCTCTTTTTTATGTGGGCTGGGAAGTGGGGAGATGTGAAAAGAAAGTGCAAAGAGCTTGGGGAAGGCTTCTTTTTTGCAAAACTTCTCATTGAAAGTATATGAAAGTTACTTTTCCTGTCAAAACTGGTATAAATGTGTTGAAGGATGAGGGCTTAGATGCTGGGGTGGTCAGTCTCTTGATTTAACAACTTTCTTCTGAACTACAGGTCCTGGTACTAAAAGAACTGGCCTTGAATGCTCCAACATTTTTCTTCCAACAAGTTCAACCTTTCTTTGAGAACATTTCTAATGCTGTACGGGATCCAAAGGTAAGTGACACTGCTCAGCAAAACATTAAAATTTTTTATAAAAGGACTCGGGTCAAAATAATTTCGACCTGTATTGTGGCACCTTCTGTGAGAGTTTCCAAGGTGCTTACATGTACATAATTATAAAATATGTTTTTAACTATAAAACTTCCACGTACAGTACATGTATGTGTTCTGTTACATACAGTGTATACATTGTATTACATACAGTAATATTGAACCACCACAACAGCATACAATGTAATAATTATGCATGTAATGATCTGCCTTGGATGAAATTTGCAATTGTTATATTATTGTGGATATTTTTATAAATTAATTAATAGTTATTACATCATTTTGCTACTAAAATTATTATAATTTCATGTTAATAATTATGCAACCAGTGTTACATTATAATTTATATAGTTTACATGTAATGCCTTAATAAGCAAGATCCTTGTGGTTTGATCTCATGGATGTATGTACTCATCTGTTACATTTACAGCAAGCGATCAGGGAGGGTGCAGTAGAAGCGCTGCAGGCCTGTCTTGTTATTTTGGCTCAGAGAGAAACAAAGGAAATGCAGAAACGTCCAATATGGTATAATGTAAGTTCAAACCACTCATTGCCCTATCAGCAGCTAGCACTTTGAAACACAAAGTATATCCTAAGTTATCACATGACAACCTGTCTGCTCTCAGCTTAATGACACATCAAGTGTATACATTACAAATGTACATTTATTTTGTATGTGCAGAATCTTACACATGTTTTGTATATTTTTGCTGGATCATGCTACATGTACATGTACCTCAGGAGAACTCGGAAGTTGTGTGTTTGTCTCAATATTTAATTCTGATGATTGTTTCCAATTCATACCGATAAAAAATTCTGCACTGAATGCATTCCTCCTCACACTTTTGAATTTACCTGATAATTATTACATGTATCTCCCTGTCATTGTACACAAATTTATGTTTATTCTTTCTTGATTACTTGTTGACGTTCGTTGTGTGTACAGCAAATTTACTCAGAGGCCAAAAGAGGGTTTGAGGACAACCTTAACACTAAAGAAAAAGGAGTTGTGCTTACAAAAGATGACAAAGCTCACGGATCTCTACTTATAATGAATGAACTGATAAGAAGTGCAAGCATTGAAGGGGAGGTCAGTAATATTGCTGTTGGATCACGTTCTACTTAAAAATACATGAAAATAATTTATGATAATCATACTATCATGGTACATGCATCAACATGAAATTTGTATAGTTTAACAGTGCTTTCAATAAGCACCGACGGCCGCCGAAAAGTGTCGGCTACTTTGCTCGGAGAAGTCGGCTACTTTTTCCCGTAAATTGAAGAAACTAGAGAAAGATCCTTTCAAACCTTATTGATGCAGTCGGCTACTCTATTTGAACTAGCTGCCTACTTCAAATTTTATTGAAACCCCTGGTTTAAGTTTACAGTAGCTGAAAGTAGAAAGAAGATTAATTTCCCATTAATGTGTGTCAGCTTTTTAAACTTTGAACACAGTATTTTTCTTACATGTTAAGCGTCGGGTTGTGAGCCAAGTAAACTCACTGATCATTGTTTTAGTACTGTTTTTGGTTAGCTACATGTACATGTACAACAGTACATTGTCACTTGAATCTGGTTGGTTCTCCCACTGTTTTCTATTCACTGATAGAAGAGGATCACCGATGTTTAGCTCTTAACAGGGAAATAATATTAGTGTGATTTTTGGCTTAAAATTGCATACAATTGTAAGTTCAGAGTTAAGCATGCAAAATTGGGTGGTCATGAATAGTTCTACATGTACATTGTATGTCATAAGTAAAAAGGTGTATATTTTCGTGACATTTTTATTATTATCACAGTGTTGTTTTGTTTTGTATTGTAGCGTGCCAAACAGGAACTGGAGGAGATCTACTGTGATCAAACACAGAGTCAAGTTAGTCTGGATGATCTGGGCATCACTTCTCCCAAGAGTAAGTTTGCTTTACAAACTGGCTACCAGCACCAGAGATCATTGGCTTTACTCGGCGGGGGAGGTATGACTGAAACCATGTGCCATAGTAAAGTGTGCAAAGAATTCATGGATGACCAGTTTGAAGAGGTGAGGAAGTTTAACTGTTTATCTGTCAAGAGTTATACTGCAGTGTATGATTATTTTGTTTTACAAAGTGTGCGTAATAATTAAACAGCAGTATATTTTGTGGTTCAAAGGGCATTTCTAAGTTGACTTTTGCCTCATTATTTTCAAAACGAAACAATTCATTTGAAAGTATTATAATTGATTTGCATGAATTCAAAATGGATGCGCAGGTGAATCGCATTATCATATGAATGATTTCATGCAAAGTCAAAGACTCCTTTAGGCAGAATTTGAACGTCGACCCACTGCTAACTGTATTATAATTAATTTTTTTTAATATTTCTCTGAATTTGTTCTGTATAAAAGGTTTGCAAGTTGGTTTTACGCTACAAGACAACACGCAACAGCTCTATCCAGCAGATGTTGCTGACTATTCTTCCCAGACTTGCTGCATTTCAACCTAAAAGATTTGTGAAGAAGTGAGTTCAAATATTACCCAACATTTGCACTCAAAGATTACAAGTCTTCCATGTTCCAAGATACCACCTTTACTTTCAGTTCTAACTTGTAAGGTTTCCAAATTTTAAATTGCATGCCAAACAGTGTCGGACGTTTGATCTTCACTATTACTCTTTAACATTGCGATTACCTCCCATATGACAACACTGTTAAATATTGATAAAAATAATACACTGTAAATTATTTATGACAGTCTTAGTTTATAACCAGTCAGTATCTTAATCAGTTAACATTTTATTTTTGTTGAGTTCAAAACAAAACTCATTTTTGCACCCGTACAATTTTTATATCCCGTGATTGTAAATGTTACTTCTGTGTTTTATTAGATATTTAAAGGAGACCATGGAGTATCTTTGTTTTGCCCTCAAAAGAGTAAGTAGTATTGACCATACATACATAAACCCTCTTATTTTATTTTATTTTATTTTTTTACATTAGTAGTAGTCATACTAGATGTGAAGCACAGTGGGCTAATCTTACTGCTGGATTGAAGGATCTGGGTTTAAGACTGGCCAGGGCTTGCAAGACACTGTTAAATACTCTCACAGTTCCTCTCTCCAGACAGGAGTATTGGATACAAGCAAATTAAATTTTGGGGGGTGGGGGGGGGGGGGGGGTGACCCTGTAGTGGACTTACTTTCTATTGGGGAGGGGAGGGGGTAGAAATACCCCAAGTCATTCTTGCTACATGTACATGTAGTTACAGTAACTGGGGTAAGCTCTGGCTTGATGGGCCTGGCACTAGGTTGGAATTTTGTGGACTTTTTCCTCTTTTTTTTCCTTTTGGCAAATGTGTAACAATGGATTTTATTTGACATCACATGTGCTTTGTGTCATTTTAATAAAAAAAATAGTTTAACAAAAATAAAATTTAATGATTTTCAGGAAAGAGAACGGTCTTCTGCCTTCAAGGCCGTCGGCTTGATAGCCATTGCAGTGCGACAAGATATTGAGAGGCACAGGGGGCCTGTGTTTGAACAAGTGAAAGTTCTATTTCCTATGAAGGATCTTGGACACAAGTAAGAATAAAACAAATACAGTCAAACCCCTATTAAGTGGCCACCCATTAAGCAGCCACCCTCTTTTAAGCGGCCAGTTACTAAAGTCCCGAAACTATTGTCAGTATAATACAGGAAATAAAACCCCTTCTAAGCGACCGCCTCTATTAAGCGACCGCGGCCACCTTTTTGCCATCCCAATGAGCTTTCTTCTATTGTTTTTACCCCTATTTAGTGGGCAGTAAGAATGTAATATACGATGTTTGGGTTTATTTTCAACAAGATCAGACAGTGGCGGCTGATGAAATAATTCAAACACAGGTTTATTATCGTCTTCATGTGGTTCCATTATTCCTGTTCATGCTATTTTATATTGAAATAACGTATTACTAACCTTTTCAAACAGCCTTATGCTTATTTCTAATGAACCCCAAATAAGCGGCCAACCTCTTTTAAGAGGCCAGTTGCTATTTCCCCGAGGGTGGCCGCTTAATACGGGTTCTACTGTACACTGATCTCTGCTGTCTTTTTCTTGCACAGTATCCCCTCAGTTGGCAGTTCACCTAATAAGTTCAAGATAGCCAGGCTCCAGTTGTTCAAAGGGTGGATAATGCTATCCTCCGGATAAATCGCTATCCAATGGATAGTCTAGTTTGTTTTGCCAACACTTATCTGCTGGATAGTGATTTATCTGGTGGATAGCGTTATACATGTACACCCTTTGAACAACTGAGGCCAGAACTACATGTAACATGATATAATTCTTACTGCTGTCATATGGATGTTGTAGCTCAATGTTATCCTTTGTTAAAATTTTATTTTCCGTTTAACCCAACTCATGTTATCTGTTACAGGCGTCAGAAGGCAGTTACAGTCGATCCAATGGTTTTTGCATGTGTTGCGATGATGTCCAGAGCTATTGGGCCAAAAATATCCAAAGAAGTTAAAGACTTGTTAGAGCCAATGCTGTCTGTTGGTTTGAGGTACCCTGATTTATTTGTGTATTATTTTTTTATTAGCAATACAATCAAAACTCTGTTTGGCCACACCAACAAGTGTCCAGCAGGGTTTCTAAACAAGCTGGCGACTACTTGATAATTATGTTGCTCATTACTCTGGATTTAGGAGTCACCTCAGTCGCAACAAACAAGAAAACATGTCACAGCTGCCTACTCTTCCAGTTGCTGATGCCTACGTGTACTTCAAAACATTTGCTGGTCCAGTGAAAGTTTAAAAGCAGTTAGATTAGTAACAGTAATTTTATTAATGCATGTACAATTGTATGTTGCTATGTTCATGTATACATGCTCCCAACCTGCAAGATTACAAATTGCAATGTGCAAACTGCCTACAATGATGTACTACCTGTTGACAGGTGACAGGTCTTGAATATTAGCATGCACAGTCTCCATGTACATGTATGTATACATGCACCAGTTATTGTCAGAAAGTGAAATGTTTACAATTATCAAAGTAGTCAAATGTGATTATATATTATTTGCTTTGCAGTCCAGCCCTTACAGCATGCCTCCATGATTTAGCTCACCAAGTACCACAACTAAAAAAGAGTATTCAAGGTATTGATTTAAATGCCACAAATTAAAAAGCATTATTAATAATTATTAATTGAAATTAATTTATGTTAAGATTGGTAGCATAGCTATAGCTAGGTGCTTGCATGTAGTTCATTTAAATAATAGTTTCGTTAGCTTTTCCGCATTATTACTGTCCTGGCCTTTGAATGGTACCAAGGTTGGAGTTGACCTTGTTTTGATACAGACCTCACTGCTTTTGTTTTGCAAATCAAGTTGTTCTGACGCTAACTAGTGCGCATTTGCATGAGAAACGCGTCTAGAGGTTTGTATCAATGCAATGTCACCTCCAGCCTCACTACCATTCAAAGGCCAGGTCACTGAACAGGCAGCAGTAAAATGGCCTATTGCATGACCTGCTGCTTGCAACAAATCAGACAGTTGATCAAAACATTCATTATAATAACTCTTTCTGTCTCTCAATTTGCAGATGGCCTCCTCAAAATGTTGTCCATGATCCTGATGAACAAGCCGTCTCGCCATCCTGGGGCACCCAGAAGTGCCGCTCCCACCCTCACTCCATCAGGTGGTTTTCATTACTGTTCCCTTGATGAATAATGCACAACACACAAGTTGCTGCAATAATTTTTTTAAAGAAGTTTATGAAGGTGTTAAATTTTTGTTAGTTGCAGTTTTTAATAAGTGGGCATTATTTTTGCATACTGTACCAAATTGATAAACTGACAGATGTCAACTTTTAGATCCAAGTATTTTTATCCACTTTTTTATCACAGTCACTGTATTCTGTATTTGTACAGTGTACATGTATGTATCATGCATAGTGCATGAACACTAACTTTTTTGTTTTACTTGCAGCTTCTTCTCACTCACTGTTTGAGTCTCTGGATGTAACAAGCACTGTGTTAGCTTTGAGGACCCTGGGAACATTTGATTTTGAAGGTGCGTGATCGCATGATAGACTGTACATGTACATGTATTCATACATGTAATCGAATACAAACTGTGTGATTGTGTACATCACTACTGGCAGGTCGCCCACTACCTCTCGGAACGAGTTACTTCATTGGTTCCGAACACAATACATAACAGGTCATAACAATGCCCCTAGCCCTGGATAACAATAGAGGTAGTGTTTACAGCGGGCAAATAGAGGTTCCAGAGAGGTAGTGTCTTACTGCTACTGGCAGTCGATGTTTTTTTTATTCTTAACCCTACAACCCTTCAAATATTCTCCCTAACCCCAACTCTCCCTTGAAAACACATTATAGTATAACCACATGACATACATCTAATAATAATTATTAGCCTTGCTGTGATTGATGTGGAAGTCACTTATTAAAGTTAGTCGTAAAAAGATGCATTGTGTGTGTGATTTAACCTCAATTTTTTTTGTTGTTTAGGACATTTGCTTGCCCATGGAAACCTTGTTCGTCATTGTGCCGATACTTTCCTGGCAAGTGAACACAAGGATATTCGCATGGAAGCTGTTAGAACCTGCTCTAGACTTCTGTCACCGTCTCTTCATGTAAGTAGGGAAAAAGGTGCCTTATTTAATAGTTATGTGGCAAGGTGGGTGGTAAAAGACTTTTAAAGTAAAATAGGTTCACTTCTCATAGAAAGACAGAAGAATGAGCAAGCTGAAGGATGAACTGACAGGCAGCTGGCAGACAGACAGACTGTACAATCAGATAGACAGACAGACAGATAGATAGACAGACAGAAAGACAGAGTGTACAGACAGATGGACAGACAAACAGACTCCACAGACAGACATGCAGACCTACAGACTGACAGACTGTAGGCAGACTGTATAGACAGACTACAAAGACAGACAGACTTATGAATGGATGAATGGATGGATGGACGGACAGATGGACAGACAGACAGACAGACAGACTGTACAGACAGACAGAGAGACAGACAGACAGACCTAGCCATCATATACAGTAGACAGGTAAATCATGCATAGATCAGATAGACAGACAGATGGATGAACTGACAGGCAGCTGGCTGACAGACAGACTGTACAATCCGATAGACAGACAGACAGAGTGTACAGACAGACAGATAGACAGACAGAAAGACAGAGTGTACAGACAGATGGACAGACAAACAGACTCTACAGACAGACATGCAGACCAACAGACCGACAGACAGGCAGACTGTACAGACAGACTGCACAGACAGACAGACTTATGAATGGATCCATGGATGGATGGATGGATGGACAGGCAGACAGACAGACAGACAGACAGATGGACAGACAGACAGACCTAGCCATCATATACAGTAGACAGGTAGATCATGCATAGGTCAGATAGACACAGACGGACAGGTCTGTAGACAGATTGTACTGACAGATGCATGCATGAACAGAAAATATGTTGTAGATAGAAATTTCAGATGTAAATGTCAGATGTAAGAAGTGTATCATATTACATACACTAACTGTTAGTGGAAACTGCACTGTCGAAGCTACACTGTATACTGGTCAGTCAGTGATTCAATAATCGTAATTCAAATACAGTACCTGTATCATTCTCTGCAGCCTATGGTCGTTCCCAATGCTGCACTCCATCATGTCTCAATTAGCGCTAGCTCAACACAAGTTGTATCTGAGGTGTTGTCAAAAATGCTCATGGTTGGAATCACTGATCCAGGTACAATTGCATGTGTGTTGCATAGTCTTACATGTACATGTAGGTAGTCCTGGTTTGTGGGTAAATTAAACATTACTACTTAGTGGGTCACCATTCTCTGGATTTTGCATTCATGTATACTGTTGTAGTTACTGGAATACTGTAAAAGGGCAGTAAAATAATTGGTCAGACAGAAAATAATAACAAAATAATTCACACATGCTTTTGCATACTTTGTCAATGAATATGAGGATTGAGAGCTTTGTTTTTCACAGTGCATGTACTGCCAGTGGCTTCCTAACTCAATATAAGCTGAAGCATGGGTGCGTGGTTCAAAAGACAAGCTTGCCTGTTTGCTATACAATCATTCATTTTTATTAAAAACTTGCTGTCTCAGATTTAAATCAATGTTAATTTTCCATTGTTACTGATTCTTGCTGCAGACTCAGACATTCGTTTCTGTGTGTTGTCTTCATTGGATGAGAGATTTGATGCTCACTTGGCTCAAGCAGAGAACTTATCAGCTTTGTTCGTGGCCCTTAATGACGAGGTAAGAATTACTTGTACAACTGTACATGTAATTAATTAAAATAATTGCTCCAAAGTTGATTTTAGTTGTGTACATGTCAGTAAAGCAGGATGGCATTGTACAAGTACAGTGTACAGTGTAAAAATGAAAACAGAATGTATGTTAGAATGACTGCACATATAATACGTTCCCTGAGTTTGGAGGTACATGTAAGGGTAAGTCTGTATACAGAGCTAGTGGCCCATCAGGCTGCAGCTTATCCTGGTTTCCGTAGCATGAAGCATGAAGCAACTAACTATTTCTATTTCTATTTCTAGTCCATCGCAGGGTTACCCCCAGCAGTAAATTTACCGGTACCCATTTAAATCCAGTGCAGTTACCATTAGGCTACTGTGTCTGAGTTTGGAGACTCAGTAAATTTTTATCTTCAGCAGAGGCGGAGATGATTGACATCCATCAAAACTCAACTTTTCCTCTAGACCATTTGCTCTGAAGGTTGCATGATTGTGATTGATACCCACTGTACGCAAATAAGAAATTATTATAAAGTTTTGTATAATTCACTCTTACATGTTGACTTTTTCTTCTTTATAGGAGTTTGAGATTCGAGAGCTTGCTATCTGTACAATTGGCAGACTAAGCAGCTTGAATCCTGCTTACATCATGCCATCATTAAGAAAAACTCTTATTCAGGTAAACCTTGTACCAAGCATTATAACTATTCTTATTTTCTTGGGACTACAGCACATACACACCATACTAGTTATTAAACTGTTAGAAATTCTAAAACACATTAATTTTATAATGATCCATGGTTTTTGAAAGGATAGAAAACATAATTATTGTGGAATGACTTAAGTAAGGAAATAAATAAAAAAAAATCAAGTAATAGTAATTACACTTGCCTGTGTTGTTGAACGTACATTCTGTCTAAATATAACGATCAAGGCTCCTTACTTTCTTAATTATTTAGTTTATACAGTGATAAAATTAAACGATTAAGTGTACAATTGGGCTTGATCTGTTTGGATTCGGAATTTTGTCAGAAACGTTTAATATTTATTTATTTATTGTATTTTTTTTTTTTCAGATACTGACTGAACTGGAATACAGTGGAGTGGGTCGTAACAAGGAACAGAGTGCTCGTATGCTGGGACATTTGGTGTCAAATGCGCCAAGGCTTATAAGACCTTACATGGAACCAATTCTTAAGGTCTGAACAAGTCTGTACATGTAGTGTTTTAGGACCTGTACATATATAGTGCACTTTATGTTGATTGTGTTATCATTTTTTGTTACACACATGTAGTGTGGCTAAAGTTAAGCTTATTGGACTTTCAACAGGCACTGATTCCGAAGTTAAGAGACCAAGATCCTAATGTAGTCATCAGTGTATTGGCTGCAATTGGAGAACATGCTCAGGTAGTTAGCTTTTGTTCAATACATGTACATGTAATTAAACAGCTTATTAATGAAGGAAATCTTTTTATAGCTTCTTAGAATGTATTCCTTTTTTATTTGATTGAGCCATCGCATAATGAGAGCCAAAATTATTAAGGAGTGCTGTGCATGCCCTCGAATAAGCACCATTTACAACAGATGGCATATACAGTGTATTCAACAATTTTATAAAACCCAGTTCAACTTTCGAAAGAATACTTGCATGCGTAGTAGTACTATGTTAATAATACATGTATTTCAGTAATAATGTTTTGTTTTGTCTGTTTAATATTCAGGTCAGTGGAACAGAGATGAGCAAATGGTTGAATGAGCTTTGTCCCATAATTCTTGACATGCTGCAGGATGCATCACTGATTGCAAAGAGAGAGGTACAGTAATTTAATTTACAACATACTGTACATGTAAAAAATCAAGGATTAATCATAAAGGAACTGATAGGTACATGCATGTACATCTGTGTGAATTGTGCAAGGAAACCTTACAGTTATAAGGGAAGCAGAATAGTGCAGTGGTAAGAGCACTTGCTTCCTACCAATGTGGCCTGGTTTCAATTCCTTGACCCCGTGGCTATGTGGGTTTTGTTTGTTGTTGGTTCTTGTCCCTGCTTCAAGAGTTTTTCTCTGGGTTCTTAGGTTTTCCTCCCTCCACAAGACCAACACTCTTTAACTCCAATTTGATCAGGAATTCGAGAGCCACAGGTTTGTCAGTCACAAGACTCTTATGTGCAACCCTCATTAAGGAAAGTCAATTTATTTATTAATTATTATTTTTAGTTTATGTTTGATTGCTGTTTTGGATTTTAATTTTAGACGTTTCAGGCTATAGCCTGCTAAAGTGTACCTCTCAAGATTTTGGTTAATACATGTACATAGATCTATTGTCTATACAGGGCATCTGATAGGGGGCGGAAAAAAAAAACAAATTATGCGGAAATTTTCAGGAACATTATGCGGAAGAAAGTGTTGATTATGCGGAAAACAACGTCGGATTATGCGGAAAATTTTCGGCTCGCTTCGCTCGCCAAAAATCACATCTTTTCATGCACCCGAAATCAAGCTGCCCCCGAAGGCGAGAGTCTGCTCGCAGGCTCATTTTAAACAAAAATATATATATATATTAGTATTTGGGCTTTTCCAGTTATTTTCATTTGTATTTGGTGTGTTATGAAATTATCTTATCAATTATGTGATGTTCAATGAAAATAACACAACCGTTATTTTGTTGGCTGAAGTTGATTTTCTTCTTATGCATAAACAATACAATTCAAGGTGCTACGTGATCTACTACAACATTGCACGTTGAACAAAATAACAATCCATTATCTACATAGAAAACTCCAGGATACTGGTTCACTCAATCCTTTGCTGCCATAATAGACTTCCAACAAAGTCCTTCGTCTTAGCTTTCATTATGGCACCTCGCTCACAGGCCACTTTGCGGCCTCAAGCTCGCTTCACTTAATTCGTCGCTCATCTAGCCCGTGAGGTCAACTTGTGGCAAGTGTACAGCGAAGATGGGATCCTTCTTCTTGGTCTCTTTGATGACAAATTTATCCATGTACTGTAGGTAACCACAGAAGAATTCTCGATAGACCGAACGAGCGAGCGAAAGAAGCGAATAACTGGTGTCCAGGCCCATCACGAAAAGACGCGTGGAACGCCTGGAGGTTAAAAATTGCTCACGATCGAAGCGCCGAGTTTTCGTCGCTATTTTAGGAGAAAAACTGTGCCAAAATAATAAATTTCTTTGAAATTTATGTTTGTGAGGATGGTAAACAGCTGCTTAATCATTAATATGAAACAAATTTCTCTGTTTTATGCGGAAAATGTTCTCAAGATGCGGAAGATGCGGAAGTAAGCGAATTATGCGGATCCGCACCACCGCATCCTGTCAGATGCCCTGTCTATATATGGTCATAATAATTGTAAATGTGTGTTTGACCAACAGATTGCCTTATGGACTCTTGGCCAGCTTGTTGAGAGTACAGGGTAAGGATGCTTCATATTTCTCAGCCTGAATCAATGGCCTCTTCATCATTGAAATGAATTCAACTGATTATTTAACAGTAAAAAATTATGATGAGTGAAAAAAAAAATGTGACTTGCAGGGCTGCAAATAACGGCCGGTCAACGGACACTGTCTGGCCAAGATGACTATTTGTGCGGACAAAATTTCGGTTTGGCGGTCATTTTGACCGGTCACGTACAAAATAACTAGAAAAATTAATTTATTTGCATTATTTTTGGAAATTATAAACAGTTAAATCATAAAATATCTTAGCAGCTTGCAGTCACTAAAACGGAGAGTGCAGATGAGACGATCACGTTCTGCGGCTTCGTGAAGTTTTAGCGGTAACATATGCTAAACGGACAACAATGAATATCACATCAATCACCGTCTAGTATTAACACGTAGTTACAGTTTCAGTTGTCGGGCAGGCCGGGAAAATAGCCAGCACTCGAAAGTGGTTTATTAAATATCTGTTGAAAATGGTTATATACATTTTTGCTTCGAGTTTAGCTGGAATTTTTCGAAGGATCGGTAAATCCATTTAGTGAACAATTGACCGCAAAAGATTTTGCTTTTTCGTTGCTCACAGTGTCACTTTACCGCTTTGTTCTGAGTTGTGTTTATCGGTTAGAAAATTACTTTCACCAGTGGTGCTTTAGAAAATACAAAGGAGTATTTTCATTAACAATGAAAGTAAAAGGTTTCCAATGTTCATTTTGTGGAAGGAACTCTGCAGTCAGGCTCGTCTCTTCACGCCACTGTGATTCGTAAATAAAGTTATCATAGATCTCAAATTACCGTTTTTCTGCACCAAGATAAATACTAACAGTGCTATTGAATTATTGACAGTTTCAGTTGAACAAAATGAAAACCTATCTTCTACCAGAGGTTTAAAGATATTTCAGATTTTCTACAAAGTCTCGTTGTTTTTGCAAGCTTTTAAAATGATGACGCGCAGAGGTGAAAAAAAATATGGCGAGTAGAACGTAGTCTGAGGCCATTGCTTGTGGAAAAAACCAAAATGCAAATAGCGAACATATTTAGTGATACTTTTATCGATTAAAACTTTTATGTGACGAATTTTCATGAGCATATTTTTGGCTTAATAGGCTATTTCAAAAGAAATATTTTCAATATTTTGACCGGTCAATAACGAGACGTGACCGAGCTAAAATTGGTTTGGCCGGTCAACAAGACCGGTCATTATCCAAAAATTATTTGCAGCCCTGGACTTGGATATAAAGTGAAATAAATGATGAAGCATTCTAAGTTGAACTTCACCTTTTCAGAGTATGACACTCAAAAAAAAAAAAAAGATAAAGCATATTCTTTTTTCTCCGTGTTCAACTTGAGAGTGCTCCTTTTTATTCCAGTAAAAGAATTAATATGTTAATATTAATATCTAATGGACTGAATGCAGCACAAATTCTGATTAACCCAGGGGTCAGGAATGAGTTTGAAATTTATCCTTTTGTACTTAGTATGGGTACAGTGTACATGCAGCGTAGTAATGGCCTGAGATTGAAATCTGTGTTTGTACAGTAATAATTAATTACTAACATAGCACAACATACGCTGTACAATGTAAGATTCTATCATAAGTTACATAAATCATGGATGAGATTCAGAATCATTTTCAGATGTCTAGTATATGGATATGACTTTTAAGTTCTTCTTTATTCTTTAGGTATGTTGTAGAACCATACAGGAAATATCCGAACCTTTTGGAAGTGTTGTTGAATTTTCTGAAGACAGAACAAGCACCAGGGATAAGGAGAGAGGTAACATGGTTTCTGAGCTAAAAGTACATTGACTTTGTGGTAAAAATAATTAAATAAAATTATATAATTATTATTGCCAGTGGCTGAATGGTTTATACATTAATAATAAAATTTTAGACAGCAGGCATGCACTCTGGCCTGTGCAGTGTTCTTTTGTCATGAGACTTTTGTTTGATGTGTGTGGTGAATTGTTGAGACTACCTGACAAAATTAATAATAAGAGAATAAAACAAATCATAGTGGGTGTATGGAGTTTTGCATTGAGATGCTACAGAAACAAGTGTTGAATGCCAGCAGTTAACATGAGCATTAATACAATTTCTTCCACTCCCTATGTGAATTTATTTTAATCTAGGCTACAGAACTTACATGTAGTGTTTGTTGTCTGATTTTGTGTAGGCTATAAGAGTGCTTGGGCTCCTTGGGGCACTTGATCCTTATAAACACAAACTCAACCAGACAGGAGGGGTGCTAGTGGATGGTGACTCTGCTGCCATTAGTAAAGACATGACTGACAGTGAAGCAGGTAAGATTTTTTTCATTTTTCATTATACAATAGGTCAACGGGGTGCAAAGAAAATGATTTTCCAGCTTGCCCTTCGGTGAAGCTGGAACCATTCTGTGCTATCCCGAATCGAAGGCCTTTGGTGAAAGAGGTGAAAAATCCAAAATGTCACTTGTGATGCCTTACATGTAAATCCCCTAGCCCAATGCCAACAAAAATTTCTTTAGAAGTATTAGCCCCAAACCATCAGGCAGGACTTCCTTTGCACACTAGTCAGCCAGGTTTGCCTTCTTGTTTGCTTGGCTTTTTTATTTTGTGATTTTGAACAGAAAACATAGCTTTAAAACATTCTAACGTTTTTCCCTCACTCTCTAACAGGTAACTTAGTTTTGCCTTAGAACGGATCAATATCAAAATGTTTTAATTAGTGGTTGCACAATTTTTTTAAGATACGTTTTCCTGTGCATGGTCATATTGTTTATGTTTTATTCACAGCTGACACAAACACCAGTGAAATGTTAGTGACAATGGGAAGTATTCAGTTAGAAGAGTTCTACCCTGCTGTGGCTGTATCGGCACTCATGAGGATAGTCAGGGACTCCTCCCTCTCCAGTCATCATACTATGGTCATCCAGGTGTGTTAATTGCATGCTCTGCCGACATGTAACCTTCAATAGTAAGCTTGGTGCTTTCAGTGCGCACTGACAGCCAAAAAAGCATCAGCTGCTGTTATCCACTAAATTGAAGTATAATCAGGAGTTTCAATAAAATTTGAAGTAGGCAGCTGGTTAGAATAGAGTAGCCGGCTGCATCAACAAGGTTTGAAAGGATCTTTCTATAGTTACTTCAATTTAAGGGAAAAAGGAGCTGACTTCTCAGAGCAAAGTAGCCAACACATTTTCGTCGGCTGTCTGTGCTTATCAAACGCACTGGGTATTGTAAATAATGAACGTCTCTTTCAAACAGTCAGCTGCCCATTTCAAATATTTTATTGAAATTATCTAGTCAGCTTCAATTCCTGTACTCCAATTTTGTTTTCGTTTTTGGATGAACAGACGTTAAAACAATGAAAAAAATAAAGTCAGAAATGAAATAAAAGATTCCAACTCGAGATGAGCCTTTGCTAGTTTGCAATGATTTGAAGCATTATTTTATTCGTTGATCTTCATTTTATGTTGCCATTGCTGATATCATTGACAAATAAAATTATAAATAATTATATTGCTAATACTTATGTCATCCATCTTCTTTTTTGTTAGGCTGTGACATTTATTTTCAAGAGTTTAGGAATGAAATGTGTCACATACCTCTCTCAGGTAACTCAGCAGTGATTTTATAACTCCCTAATAGCCTGTTTCAGTGGGAAAAAAATCACTTAAAAAAGTTGCTAGCTGGACAAATGCATACAACACAGTAGACGCATTTCACGTTTTCTTAATAATGACATTAGAACAGATAGTTACTGGACAGTTTATCATCTTCAGATGAAACAAGGTTCGATAAAGTTTGTTCATTTATTATTAATTTTTATCTAGTTTGTCTAAATGCAGCAAAGCATAATAACACAAAAGATAAAATTAATAGTTTCTTGAATTTCCAAGCACATATATCATGTGCATGTTTTGTAAGTGTGTTGGTACAAGATAAGGCGAACTTAAAGGGACACTGTCACGAGCATAACTTCAAAAATTCAACAGCCCTAAAACATGTTTACATCATTGGAAACCTATTAACAGTGGTCAACTTTTCTTAAAACTACTACATGTATACAAGTGTACTGAAGCTAAATAGAGAGTGATATCACTGTGATACCATCGGGAGCTTTAGATAGATCTCAACTTGAAAAAGTCAGCCTGACTTTTTCACGTTCTGTCCTTGTGGTTTGGAAAAACTGAATGATGAAAACTATTTACGGTCACCCTCATCATTAAACAATTTACTGGATATCCTTCCCTTTACGTTCTAGGAGCATTTCCTGCATGGTTGAAAGTGCTTACTATAGTCGTAATTTTGGTGCTGTTTTACTGAAAAAGCCAAAAAATGTCTGAGACAGTGTCCCTTTAAGAAAGCATGGAATGTGTTGAACAGTAATTTTCATCTATTTTAACTTATTGTTGTTGTTCAGTTAGTAGTTGTCACAATAAATGGGCTTAAAAACTTAAGAATTCTGTCTGCTTATCCCGCGTGTACAGCATACTGTGCAGTGAATTCAAGAACATGTAATATGTCATTTTCTTGACGTCTTCTTTTCTTTTTTCAGATCATGCCTTCATTTCTGAATGTCATCAGAACTTGTGACTCCTCATTTAGAGAGGTATTGCCAATTAAACTGTATTGTACTGTAGCTTTAAATTATTAATTGCCTGAATGTTTACCTGTATGTCACAATTTTTATTAATTTGTTTTATACTAGCCTGCGAACGCAGACGTATTTCCGGCTGTCGCTTGTCTCCGCCGTAAACTAACGTCGACGTTAGTTTACGGCGGAGACAAGCGACAGCCGGAAATACGTCTGCGTTTGCAGGCTAGTTTTATACCAGTATCTTCCATAATTCATTGAAAAGTCCTGTTTTGGAAATTTATAATTTAATTATACTTTTTTAATTAAAATCCTACACATAGGTCAAAATGTGTGTAAACATTACTTGTTAAATATAACTGTTGTCAATGAGTGATTTTGCTAAATGAGTGAAATAGTTACTACACTATTAGATACTATTAGACACTTCCGTTTTCTTTTCTTCAGTTTTGACTATACGCACTAACTGTTAGATATTATTTCATGGGTTAAAAAAAATTACCGTAACATATTTTTTCTTATTGTTGATTCCTTGTAGTTTGTACTTCAACAACTTGGTGTACTGATATCAATTGTAAAACAACACATCAGGAACTACTTGGATGAAATTTTTGGTCTGATTAAGGTTTGTGTATTCACCAGTTAGTTACATGTAATTGTTGTTTACAAGTAGCTTTGCACTTGTCAAGTGTCTTGCCAAGTGTATTACAAGTGTGACGAACATTGGTATTGATTTGGTTTGCTTGTAATCATGTGCTGCAAGGTATAGATACTATTTTCAAAATAACATTGTCGGATTGAAGCTTGAAGCTTCAAGACAAGGCAGAAAGGAAGTATGGGCAAAGGGGGCATGTTCCACACATGCTGAATGGTAATGGGAGATGGTCATATAGCAAAGCGAGACTGTTTGCATTTCCTTTCTCTTCAGACCTGTGACGAAAAGATCATTTCTCACCGCGTTTACTTTTAAATGAATAATCCAAATCTCGAAACGGAGAAAAAAAAAACAAATACTTCACATGCAAAAATATGAACTTGTAGATTTGCGCAACGCTTATATGCAAATTCCAGTAAATACCCATGCCACCATTTGGTCTCGACTTGTAGGCTTGAAGCATTAATTGGAATAGCTGTAAATATTTCCACATGTTGTATTGTCAGTGATATTTATGCAGACATAAAGTTCACTGGGGTGGATCCAGGAAATTTAGAAAATGGGGGCAGAAAAAAATGGTGAGAATGCAACCTCACCCCATACCCACAACACAGCTCTGATCTGCTGATTGCACAATGCAGGTGCCACTCGAAAGGTGGCTGGTCAAATTTGTTTAAACAAGTTCACCAAGGAAAAAGCCTGCAGCAATTTGACCCCTCCCCCTCCTCCCCTGCCTGCGCAAGTTATGTTATGGGTATGTTTGTAAAACATTACTCACTGACAACGTTTTTTAACTGTAGTAAAACGCTAGTAATCATTTTAATCGTGATCATTATCTTGTATTTTTTGACGTACCAGTAAGCTATATTGTTTTTCTCTCGATCTTTGTGTTTCCAGCAATATTGGATTCTTAACAGTCCGATGCAGACAACTATTATTCTGTTAGTGGAGCAGATTGTTACAGCTTTAGGAGGAGAATTCAAGGTAAACTATTCACACTTCTAACTTATTAATGATCAAGTCAATTTGATTACAATAACTCTTGAAAATTTGATTGTTTATAAGATTGCCATTTGCTGTTTTTTCTTGCTGTAGATCTACCTTCCTCAAATCATCCCTCAGATACTCAAAGTGTTCATGCACGACAACAGTGTACAACGAAGTGTCACAACAAAGGTTAGTCATCTCCAGCCCCTATGTACTGCTTTATTATAATTATTTTTTGTGTAATTTTTCTAATTAATAACTGCCTTGTTTAGAGTTAAAGCTTCCATGATCCAAAGTGGAATGTTGCAGCTTGTAAACCATTGAAATGTTTTAGTGATGTTCAAAAAGACTACAGTCAGTCATGGGAGACAAGGTGGCCTTATGGTTCATGCACTGGACGCCGGATCAAGTGGTCTGGGTTCGAGTGTAGTGGCCGGGGTTATTGTTGGTGTTGTGTTCTTAGGGTGGCCAAGACTTTATAGTTATACTCTCATAGTGCTTTTCTTCACCCAGGTGTATAAATGGGTAATGGCAAAGTTACTGCTGGGAGTATAACCGTGTGATGGACTAGCATCCCATTCAGGGGGGAGTAGAAATACTCCTTTTCACTTAATGCTACTACATGTAAAACCAGGGTACGCTCAGGCCACTAATGAGGCTCGAATGGAGACTTTACCTTTCCAATTGTGATCGGCTTTATTCGAGCTGCGATAATTATAACATGTTTACTTATGTTAGCTGTTAAAAAGCATATATGTTTTTTTTTATTCCACAGCTGTTGAATGCTCTTCAAATGTTTGGCTCCAGTCTGGATGATTATCTTCATCTTCTTGTTCCTCCTGTTGTGAAACTCTTTGACTCTTCTGATATCCCGCTCACTGTCAGAAAGTTAGTGAAATGCTTCTCTTCACATTTTAATGATACTGTTCCTGTAAATACGTACATCTGTTTGGTTGACAATGAGAAAAGCAATTACAGGTTAATTGTGGTTGTGAACAGATCAATCTTTTCCTAATTCTATAATATTTACATGAATTTGTTTGGTCGTGCCACAGAATCACATTATTTTGTACTGCAGTTTTCACTAACTAAAGTGAGTTGCCGTGTGACATGACTTTCCTGAAATGAATGTTTTTTCGTTTTTTTTTTTTCTCTCAATATTTTCTTTCACAACTGAAAATTTTACAACTGACAGATATGAACTCCAGACATAACAAAAAGATACACTGGCACACTTTTTGCGACCGTACATGACATTACTGTATGCCAAATGCTATACTTACCTACAAGTACATACAAGACTAACAACTAAACATACACATTGCAATGAATGTGGAAACATAACTGCGTCAGCATTAAGAGTACTCAGGCCAAGTGATCATGGTTTCAAGTTTGAACTACATGTTTCAGATGACCTGTGTTAGCAGTTTCATTGTAGTCGAAACTGGAGGTCATCCAAAACATATTTTCAAACTTAAACTGTGTGTTTACAAGTCTTTTAAGAATATCCAATTATCCTGTGTAGAGTCTTATTTCATAAGAATGGAAATGTCATAATTTTTTTATTACCTTATGGAGATTTTAAATATTCCAAGCTGGGAAGAAAGTGTTAGTGCAGGTAGCATTGTTTTATAGAATGCTGTGTGCAATAACATACTCTTTGCTGCTTGCCTAACCATGTTATTTTCAATGCTGTCTGTTATACAGTGTTAAACAAGGGAACCCTTTCTTAGCTGTACCTTGTACTTTGTATGTGTGATTTGTTTTGTGTGTGTGTGAAGTTCTGCAGCTGTCAAAGTGCTTCTACTGTATATTTTTCATGATATACACAATGTATGGTTTTTGCAATATTTTGAATGAATGTTTGTCTCCGATCTGTTACCGATCATCTTGCTCCACCTGTTGTGAAACTCTTTGACTAATCTGATTTCCTACTAACCGTCAGAAAGTTAGTGAAAATAATGCTTATTTTTATATCTTAATAATACTGTTCGCGCATCTGTTTTATTGCCAATTAGGAAAACAATTACAGATTAATAATTTTTATAGCGGTTACCAAAAATTGCGTTCACATACACAACGGCACCAAATTACCTTTACATGTGAGTCATGAGAAATCAAACACTGGGCACACTGGGCAATTAAATTATTATTTTTCAAAAATGAAGGAAGTTGCATGCAGTTAAACCAGGGTAGCTCCAAGGGATTGCCTTTTTATTTGTCCTGTTTAAACATAAATGTTATAATATTTTGCGGTCATTTAACTGTATGTTGGTAACATTCTAGGTGTGCCTTGGAGACGCTGGATCGCCTCAGTGAGTCGCTGGATCTCACAGACTTTGCATCACGAATCATCCATCCCATAATCAGGACTTTGGACTCGACTCCTGATCTGCGCACCACAGCCATGGACACTCTGTGTTCTCTCGTGTTTCAACTCGGGAAACAGTATTCTACTTTCATCCCTACGGTTCACAAGGTTTTGGATTATCTTTCTATTCATAATTATTACCTATTGTTGTAACGTCTAATACGGTTATCATGCATGTATTCTTAGCCTGCAATACAGGCGTTTCAACTGACAAGATTGGATAATTTTGTTCATGTATTTAACCTTGGAGAGTGTTGAGACCAGCGATCCCTCTTCATTTAGACTCATTCCTGCTTTTTAAGACACTTTTTTTTATTATTTTCTCCCCAAGCCTCCCCTGAGTTTAAACCCAACATGGTGCTCGCCCGATCAAAAAACGATCGCTCGCTGAAAATGCGTCCTCTTCTCTCAACGTACATGAAAGTGCCTTAAATAAATAAATCAACTATGTTTAACGAGGGTAGCACATAACAGTCTCGCGACTGACAAACCTGTGGCCCTCGAATTCCCGATCGAATTGGAATTTGGAAGTGTTGGTTTTTGTGGAGGGAGGAAAACCGGAGAACCCGGAGAAAAACCCTCGGAGCAGGGACGAGAACCAACAACAAACTCAACCCACATATGACGCCGGATCCGGGAATCGAACCCGGGCCACATTGGTGGGAAGCGAGCGCTCTCGCCACTGCGCCATCCCTGCTCCCCCTAGGAAAACAATTACAGATTAATAATTGCCTTCTTTTGTTTCAACTGTTGTCTAATTATTAAGTAGCAGCAGCAGGCATTTACACTGTAAGCCGACTAGCGGTTTAATTGTAGTCGAAACTGAAGGTGGATGCTGGTCATCTGAAACATGTTTTCAAACTTAAAACTGTGTGTTTTTCAAGGTTATCCAATTACCCTGTGTAGAGTCTTTTTTCACAAGAATGGAAGTGTAATTTCCCACGGAGATTTTGAACGGTGCAAGCTGGAAAGACGGTGTTATTGCACACAACATTCTTTGATAAAATGCTGTGTGAGATAACATACTCTTTGCTGCTTGCCTAGCCATGTTATTATCAATGTTATTTGTTATACAGTGTTAAATAAGGCAACCCTTACTTAGCTGCATATTGTACTTTCTACAATGTATGTGTGATTTTTTTCTGTCAAGTTCTACAGCTATCGGAGTGCATCAACTCTTAATTTTCTCATAATATATGGTCTCTGCAATGTTTTGACTTAATTTTGGTGTGGGTCGACGCAGAATAAAATCATAGTTAATAGAGGGAAATGGTTAGGAAGCCCGGCAAACATCAAAGGAGCAAACAAAGAGGCCAAGATTGAGGTTGGAAGGTCCATGACAGTGCACATCTTTTGTTTTGCGCTCATACACTATGGATGAATTACGTAATCGCAATGTTTCTATTGGTTACTGAACACACGTAACCACCTATTGTATTTTGTCAGGTTTTGTGCACGGTCAACCCCCACAATAGGGAACAAAAACCTTTAACAAAGAACTTTGCCAGGCTTCATAACCATTTTCCTGTATTAACTATGATAAAATGAAGGTGTTGGAGTTCACGGAGGTCACATTATTTTCACAATGCACATGGCTAGCAATGAACTAATGTGTTTAATGGAAATCAAAGGCATATATTATAGACTCTACCTAGCTATTGGTAAAACCTGGCCCATGTGGAACTCCTTAGCATCACTGGCCTTTAGAGATAGCCATTCACCACAAGCTTAAATCTTCTTCTCTAAAACCTGTAGGTCATCGTGAAGCATCGGATTCAGCACCAACGCTACGACATCCTGATTTGCAAAATTGTAAAGGTTGGTCTGGATTGTTTGTAAAAATTACAGTGGAGCACCGTACTGGTGCCTCTTAGCAAAGTTTTTTATTAACTTTTGACGATTTGGCATTTTTGTCAACGTCGTGATGGCTTTTTTTCAACTAATCAATCAAAATACATGAACGGAGGAAGATGGGGTTGCCAGTTGTCCGACAAGCAAACGTGTCGCATCACAACTCTGCCTCTCACAGTTGGCCATTGCATGGCCAGCCTAAACGAAAGCCATCCTAGAGTTGACAAAAGTCGACAATTGTGGCAGTGATCTCAGTTTCTGTTTCTGTTTCTGTTGGTTTATGCAGTGCGCATGTTTATTTATAGAGCCCGTTTCTGTTGGATTGGGAGAATGAAGTGGTGTCACGGCGCCAAAAGGCTGGCCGAGGTAACTTGGCGGATGACTCAGCCACTAATGCCGCCATTGAAGCTGCAAGCATCAAGAAGCTGACATTCAAAGCAGACAGTCTACAAAGGGTAATGTTTAACACGTCAGATCGCCCCTACATTTACAATTACTTGTCTTTGCTGTGTGTCTGAAGTATCAAGCTGTTTAAATTGTGCTGTTTTAAGTCAAAACTAAATCTCTCTCGGGAGTGAGTAACCTTTCCATTGTACTTTTTTCCTAGGCTTGGGGAGCGGCACGTTGTGTGTCTAAAGATGACTGGATGGAATGGCTGAGACGGCTGAGTGTAGAACTTCTCAAAGAGTCCCCCTCCCCTGCGTTACGATCATGCTGGGCAACTGCACAGACTTACCCTCCCCTTGCTAGGTAAAAATGCCACCTCCACGTACATGAATGTTGGCAGAATACTGCAAAAGAATTTTTTATTCCTAAGAGCAAGAGTCAGAAGAAACAAAAGGAATTCTAGTGAAAAAATAACACTTTTATTGCCACGTTTAGTCGCGTGAGCGCCGAAGTTTCAAAGGCAATTTTACAGTTGCCTGCTCAGCGACATGGCTTTTGAATGGTAGCAAGGCTTGAAGTGGCCTTGCATTGATACAAAACTCTGCTTTTCTTATATAAATGCCAACTTATTTAACATCAGAATAACTTGTTTTACAAAACAAAAGCAGTGAGGTGTGTATTAAAACAAGGTCACCTCCAGCCTCACTACCATTTAAAGGTTAGTCACTGAGCAGACAATTATAAAAATGGTCTATTTCCCACAAGAGTAATCTGCACGCTTCCAATTGTTTCTTAAACAAATGAGTTGAATGGGTTAACCTTAGTGCCAAGGTTAGAGCTTGTACATGCGCCGAGCCGCGTGAAACCATCCCTTTAACTGATGTTATCCCTTCAGTGCCATTTTTGTCTGTCCACTCCAATCACTCTTACGTTCGTATTTTTCAGGGACCTCTTCAATGTTGCTTTCGTGTCTTGTTGGTCAGAATTGCACGAGGAGCTCCAGAATGAGCTGGTGAAACATTTGGAGATGGCCTTAAAATCTCAGATCCCAGAGATAACCCAGACTCTTTTGAATCTTGCGGAGTTCATGGAACACACGGAAAAGGTGATTTGTTAAAACGATTCTCATTGTATTACTGCTTCAGGGATATCATAGATCATGACAGTATCAGGAAGAAAAAAAAAAACAGAATTCTTGAACTATCCACTGACATGGGACGTCGTCTTCGGTTCTTTACATTTAAGGGTGCACTGCCTCTTAATAATGATCTACTAGGCGAACAGGCTTCCAAATGTCGAGCATACGCAAAGGCACTGCATTACAAAGAGGAGGAATTCCATAGAGGGCCAACCACCGAAACTCTTGAGGCACTCATCAGGTCAGTGATAAACATTTAATTTCTCCCTTTATTGAAGTTAGTAGATTAGCCAAAACTGCAGGCTGTGCGTCGGGAGTGAAAGCTTGACTAACCTCCCGATAGCTCAAACCATAATTCGTTTCCTTGGATTTTCGTCACTAATACCCCATTCACGCCAACAAAACATGCTTCTATATAACCAGGTTTGATAAAATGAAAATCAGTTACAGAAAACGGACAGACTAACTCAACTCGTGTTTTCATTGTGCTGAGTTTTAAGTCGACAAACATCAGTTCTAAGCAACTTCAAAGAAGAAAACAATATTTTAAACCTTGTTTAACTCGAGAGCTTTTAAACACGTTTTAACTTTGATGTGAATAGGGTGTAAGTCGAACACTGTAATTTTACCCCTATTTCTGGAACTCCCGATTGCTCAAACTGATTGTCGTTTCCTCGAAGCTTCGTGAGATCGGAATTTCACTGTAAATTTTTTGTGTTTGTTTCTATTAGCATTAACAACAAGCTACAGCAACCCCAGGCAGCTCATGGTGTCTTGGTGTATGCTATGAAGAATCACGGAGCCGATGTGGTAAGTAATATATCACACGAGAGAGAGTGTTTCATCACATTTCCAAACACCGAGAAGAGAGTTGGAAACACGGCGTGAAGGGGAGTATCTTTTAACGAGCTTCGAGGTTTTGGAAATGAGATGAAACACTCCCTCGAGTGTTTGGTATAATTATCTTCTCAATCGAAACTAAAACTACGGAGAAAGCGGAGAAGTAAATCGTAAAAATCTATGCTTATTAAGATCAAATTTCCAAGCCACCGTCACGATTCTGATTTTCTTCATTCTAACTAGATGAATTATTAATGAGTTTGAAAAGAATCGATAAGCACTAAACAGACAACGCAGACATGTAGATTTGAAAGGATCGCCCAATTAACAGAGTCTGCAGATGCACGAATGTGTGAGGAGGTACTGGGCGTTACTATAATTTATTTTCTATTTGTCTTGTCTGTTAAGAAAATCAAGGAGCGCTGGTATGAAAAACTCCATGACTGGGAACAAGCTTTGGAAGCTTACAACAAGAAGATGATTCAAAACCCTGAGGAAATCAACCTCGCTTTGGGGCGAATGAGATGTCTTGAAGCATTGGGGGAATGGTAACTAGCTTGTGACTGGATGTTCAGTGTTTTTTTTGTGAAATCAGTTTTCAGTCGGAGAGTTTTGCAATGAACACTCAAGCAACTACAGAGCATTTTCATTTAGTGCTTATACTTTTCAATTTTCACGTTCCGATAAAATTTATGAACCATTTCCTCATGTTTTAGGGGCTTAAAAGACTGTTGTACAAGTACTTGATAATAATTTTATAGCCTGGAACTTTATTTTGATTTGAGGCGTTGCTCTAAATATAATCAAATCAATCTTTGACTAATATATTAATTCCAAACGGACGTGAGGAGAAACCTGAGAATTGTTAACCAGGCAATGTTGTTGATGCAGAGAAAGATCTAATGCTCATCATTTCACGAGAGTGGGACAAAAAAATCTGAGTTCCTGAAGGGAATCGAACCCTCGACC
Organism: Meandrina meandrites; assembly: GCA_963693305.1. NCBI lineage: Eukaryota > Metazoa > Cnidaria > Anthozoa > Scleractinia > Meandrinidae > Meandrina > Meandrina meandrites. Next base: position 33,374,087 of record OY855906.1, read on the forward strand.
TCCCACACACCGGGCGGGCGCTATATTCACTAAGCTACGAGAACTCATGGTGAGCAAGGCCCTTTGACTAGGTTCAACCATACACTTTATTCCAAAATGGCGGAAAATACATTTTTCTTTTGTCTTCATGTTAATTGGCCCTGTATATGTGACACGCGTCCTGCATGCTGCTTCGCCGCGGTCAAACGTCTGTGGCTGTTGTTGTTTTCTTATTTCGAGAGAAATCATTCACGTCAACATGGAAGCATCAGTAAGGATATGCAAAATAGCTGCTGAGTGCAAATATATTTCCAGTTCTCTCAAACAAGATTCTCAACTTTAAAAATGCTTCGCACCCGAACAAAATTGCTTTGACAATGGCGCCGACAGTCCGCATTTCGCCGTATTCAAACACTTGAAACTTTTTTAGTTAATTTCCAAAAAATTCAGTTTATCAGGAGAATACTTATCAAGTATCAAACTTTGAACAGTGAAAATGAAAAACTTCTCTTTGAAGTAGTTTTCTTGTTGGTTTTTTTTTACGTTTTACCGCGGTGAAGCATGTTGCTAGGATCAGCAATGTCGATAGCATACTGTATGATGATAAATAAAGAGAGATGGTTGATTCCAATCCTGTTTTCAGGGGTGAGCTTCACCAAGTGGCTGTTGATAGGTGGCCGGTGGTGAGTGATGATATTAGACAACAGATGGCTAGAATGGCTGCCGCGGCTGCGTGGGGACTGGGTAAGGCTATATTAAAATGTGAGGGTGGGAGGACAGGAAGGTAGTGGTTTAGTGAGCCTGTATGTGAACTTTACTGTTGTTGTTCATGTAGGAAACTGGGACAGTATGGAGGAGTACACGTGCATGATTCCCCGTGAAACTCAAGAAGGAGCCTTCTACAGAGCGGCTCTGGCTTTGCATCAAAATCACTTCCAACAGGCACAAGCTGTAAGTCCGTTTTGAGTAATTAACAGTGTAGTTTAGCAGTAGCAGTAAACTTGTTTTCCAATGAAGCACCCAATCAAGTTTACATTTCCTCTGGTTTTTAATTTATCATTGAATTATAATTAAACACGCTTCGGCTTAAAGGCAGGGCAAACATGTTCACAAAAAAGAACGTCTGTAAAATAATTAATGTTTTTGCTAATATTATTATATTTCCATTGTTCTTTTTTTTTCTTTTCCAGTGCATAGATGCAGCCCGTGATGTGTTGGACACAGAATTAACAGCAAGAGCTGGCGAGAGCTACAATCGAGCTTATGGGGTATGACTTATACGGTCGCTTTGCCTTTTCTGTTATTTCTTGCATAACACCGCAATAATCTCCCAGAATTTAGAAAAAAAGTGATCGGTGTACACTATAGTAGCTATAACACTGTCTTAATGCGTGACTTTCTTTGATGTATCTGAGAGAAATGTGGCGCCGTTGATTTTTTCAGGCCATGGTCAGTGTACAGATGTTATCAGAACTTGAAGAAATTATCCAGTTTAAACTTGTGCCAGAGCGCAGGGAAGCCATCAAGAGAACATGGTGGAACAGACTTCAGGTAAGTTCTGAACAGGATCTTAGTTTAATCGTGAAAATTTCCTCTGCACAGTCTGCTTGGTGATGCCGTGTATGATAGTATCCCATTCTTTTACATGTCTGCGCGTGTACGTGCATGCTTGCGTGCAAGAATTGGGGTAATAAAGTTATACATGTCTAATACAACATGTTTTACCTCATTATAGATTCGTTTGGGTTTTGGATTTTGTTAACAGTGTGTTGCAATAAATTTGTTCCTGTTGTCTCTACAAGTTCCGTGTCTTCGTGTGGTCGCGCTAATTTCCTTCATTTTGAAATTTAAGCACCTCTTTCGCGTTAATTTCTTTTATTGGGAAATAATTTTTCCTTCACTTCGCGTTAATTTAACACGAGCGTTAATTTCCTATGCTGAATAAGGTAGATCTGGGCCCTTCTCGTTGTTTGCAAGACCTCTATTGCCAGCTTGGAATACTAAATGAAGACAATTCGTATGGGTAATGGTGACGAGTGAAATTAGGAAGTAATTTCGCGCGCGTTTTGTCAAAATTCTAATTATTTCCCGAGCCTTCAGGCGAGGGAAATAATTAGAATTTTGACAAAATGCAAGGGAAATTATTTCCTAATTTCACGAGTATACCATTTTAATATCATGGGTGACAAATTACGCTTACAATCGTAGTTTTTTTTAACTTGTTTATTGTATCGTCATGAACGAACCGGCTGGAAACGACGCCCGTGCACAACGCTTAAAAATCTGCTCGACGCCATTCATGTTATCGCTAAAAGTTTACAAGACGACCAAACAAACTGGCCAAGGTGAAATTCAAGCGAAAATGTGCAAAGTTTAAGCTATGAGATCATCTTTTATAACCTTGTTCGCCATTTTGGCACTGAGACATGGGAAACGTTGCCATGGCAATTTTATAATTTCACATGTGAAAGTATAAATTAGCGCTAAAATTTCGCGCCAAAATTAAGGAGTAATTGTCACGCATGATATTATTCTCTTAATTTTTTACTGAACAGGGCTGTCAGCGCGTGGTGGAAGACTGGCAAAAGATTCTTCAAGTTCGTTCCCTGGTCCTCTCCCCACAGGAGGACATGAAGTCCTGGCTTAAGTACTCAAGTCTGTGCCGGAAGAGTGGTCGGCTGGCTCTCAGTCACAAGACTCTTGTCATGCTGCTTGGAACAGATCCGTCCAAACAGGCAGATCAACCTTTACCAACGACGTACCCGCAAGTCACGTTTGCGTACATGAAGCATATGTGGAGAGAAAATAAGAAGGCAAGGAAACTGCTTCAACTCGTTCTCTATTTTCCAATTGCCCATAGTTCACTTTGTTTGCCCCCAAATTTTGCATAAACTTATTGTGTTCAAAATTTGGGGGACAAACAAAGTGTATTATTGGCAATTGGAAAATAGAGAATTGAGTGCGTTCACATGATATGCCTGTTTCACTGTAGTATCACAAAAACAACACTGCGAACTCCACAAGGGTTTCCTTTACTTGTTCGTACATTTTGTGATGTCGGCCTGTTGCTATCAGACAGACACACAGACAGACAGACAGACAGACAGACAGACAGACACACAGACAGACAGACAGGCACCTTTATTTAGTTATAAGGCTCAGGATAGTCCTTTCAAGGGCTTAAAAGCAACCTGCTTTCATTAGGAGCCTTCAGAACAAAAACACTAAATTACATATGCAACATAAAATATACTATTAAAATTATTAACAATCTGAAGCTCTGACTGAAACATTTGCTACAGCAAGACTTTTGACCGAGACATCTACTGTTTTCTTTTAGGATGAGGCTTTCCAGCATCTCCAGCACTTTGTACAAAGCACGTTACACCAACAGGCGCTGCAATCACTGTCACCTACAGATGACGGACAGAAGAGGGAGGAGCTACTCAAACTTGTTGCCAGGTAACTGATGGTACATGTCATATTCTGCACGTGTTTCTCCCCGCTGTTGTTTTTTGGACCGAAATGTTTATTTATAGCTGAACTGCGTGAACGATCAGTTGTATATTCCCTTTAAAACAGGTGTTATTTGAAGCTTGGCGATTGGCAGACAGCTCTGCAGGGATACAGCGAGAAGTCCATACCACAAATCCTACAATACTATGCTGCGGCCACGGACAATGACAGGAACTGTTACAAGGCGTGGCACGCTTGGGCTTACATGAACTTTGAAACTGTGTTGTACTACAAGAGTCAACAGTCATCAGGTGCTGATGGTGCGGGTAACGGAAACATATGTAGAACACCGCCTCCCACACAGACATCCTCTGTAAGTCTAACATGAAACTTTACACTTTTTGAAACGTTTGTACGTTTGTTTTCGGGACGGAACCAAGAAAAGTTGCCTTTGGCCGCGGATAAAAAGCATTGCAATTTCTCTCAATCAATTAAGGATATTAATTGTCGCAAATTCCTAGAACGAACAATATTGGTGTATAGCAAGTGGTTGTTAATATCTTGAGTTTCGAATGGATTGGATTGGTCTGACAATCATTGTTATCTATTGCAGATGGTGAATCCAGTGATAACATATGCAGTGCCCGCAGTAAACGGTTTCTTTAAATCGATTGCCTTGTCCAGCGGTAATTCACTTCAGGATACCCTCAGGTGCGTATCCGCTGAACAAGTGTTGCAGGTTCACGAGGAGTTGAATGAGCCAACAGTATTCGTAGCTGAGGTTGCTAAAGTACTAAGAGGGTGATCCTACACCTTTGGGCGATTCTGTATGGTACAAACTAACCCAGCCCAGCGGAGTTTTTTCCTCACAGCACCTCACAGCAGAATTCAATTTTGCCAGCTTTCACGAGGCGAAAACTAAACGGTACCTATTTGGAAGCGAAGTTAAGGCGAAGTCTTTTCCAGGAACAAGACATTTAATTGGCTTTTTCAATTGTCTTTGCTTCATTAGACTGTTGACGCTGTGGTTTGATTATGGTCACTGGCCTGAAGTTTATGAAGCTCTTGTTGAAGGAATCAAGACCATTCAGATTGACACCTGGCTACAGGTGGGTTTGGTATCGGCTGCAACTAGCTTCTTAACAAAACCCAATACAAAGAAGCCACAAGATAAATTCGCTTTACACATAAACAAAATTTTTATACCTAATCGTACCTTTCTGGTACGCTTTGGCGGCATATCAGGCGAGTTAGGTCAAAGCATGGTTCGTATTTTGGCGAGAAGCAGTCGAGCCAAATTACCCATGGCTAGACCAAACGAGCCTAATATGCCGCCGAAGCGTGCCAAAAAGCTAAGGTACGATAAGATCGCGCTTCTGGTTGGATACTTGCGAATTTGGATACAGTGAAATTATTAATTGTGCAAGAACAATGCTTCCTGGAGGAACATGCGCGTATGTATCGATGCTAGTTACTGTTACTCCTGGAGTGGTTGATTGTAAAATTGTAAATTGCAATTGTAAACGTTGTGTATAGTTGATCCCGCTTCGAAATAGCTAGTTTTTAAGCATGCCACTGAAACAGATGATTACTCATTGACAAAGGATTATTTTTATTGATGTTTTATACTCCAGGTTATTCCGCAGCTGATCGCCAGGATTGATACTCCCCGTCAACTTGTTGGACGACTTATTCATCAGCTACTGACAGATATTGGCAAACATCACCCACAGGTAACTCACCCATGTGCCAACCTGTAATCACCAATAACAACTCTACAGACAGTGTCATCAGCCTAGCGTTCTTTACAAGTCAAATGTCATAAATCGATACAATAGGCAAGAGAACGCCCAAGGCGTACATAGGGGACTTGTAGCCTCTTGATTGAGTTACTATGTGTCTGGCCTCTGTGTTGGGAAACTGTTACTTTGAAACCACCTTAATGCCCGGGTGTCCAAGACGACAGAAAAATATTACGGCCTTTCTGAGCCTTGGGAACGTAACATAGCAAGTATACAGGCTGGATTTTCACAGAAGAATAAATAATGAAATAAAATTGCGCAGCATGACTGTTATCAGCGGATAAGTACACTGTAGTCTTGAAATACGAAGGAATCAATAATGTTACATGCATGCCTACACTTCGGAGCAACTAACCACCTTGTGTAATACTTGTGTACAGGCGTTGATCTATCCTCTCACTGTGGCTTCTAAATCAGCAAGTAGCGCTCGTCACAACGCAGCCAATCAGATCCTAAAGAACATGTGTGAACACAGCCAACAGCTCGTGCAACAGGCAGTTATGGTATGTTCACTGCGGCTTAAGTGACTCTTGACCCATTTCCTCCTTCAGTGCCAGGCTACAGAACATTTACTGTCTGGTTATATACATTTAGTGTCTGGTTATAACATCTTGAAAAAGGGTTGTTTGTGATAGAGTTTTTCCTACAGTGTGTAGGTCATAGCAAGATGTTTAAATGAGACAGTGGTTGTTTGGCATTTGCGCGAATTTTGTTTTGGTTGAAGGGGAAATAAAAGATATGTTTGTTCAACTGTTAGACAGGTACTACAAAAATTCCAACTAAAAGATTTGAATCCAAATGTTGTCATTTTGTTTTAGCCGTCAAATCTTTAGGAAAGTTCTCACGTTCGAATTATTTTCTTCCCGTTCCGACCTAAGATTAAATAATTCTTGCGATCTCCTGAGATCTGCTTCTCTGGAACAATATTGATATTTTTTTTTCAGGTCAGTGAAGAGCTTATCCGAGTAGCTATCTTATGGCACGAGTTGTGGCACGAAGGACTCGAAGAAGCATCAAGACTTTACTTCAGCGAGGGTAACGTTAAAGGAATGTTCGGTGCGTTAGAACCGCTGCATCAGATGATGGAGAGAGGACCCCAGACACTCAAAGAAACTTCCTTTAACCAGGTACAACTAAATAACCAAGTTTAGGATCACTTGCATCTAGACTTTTAGACTTTATCATTTTCGTTCGTTCGTTCGTTCGTTCGTTCGTTCGTTCGTTCGTTCGTTCGTTCGTTCGTTCGTTCGTTCGTTCGTTCGTTCGTTCGTTCGTTCGTTCGTTCGTTCGTTCGTTCGTTCGTTCGTTCGTTCGTTCGTTCGTTCGTTCGTTCGTTCGTTCGTTCGTTCGTTCGTTCGTTCGTTCGTTCGTTCGTTCGTTCGTTCGTTCGTGATCTTGAATGCAGAACTGTTATACAGATTTCGTTTTGTTTAAGGCGTACGGTCGCGATTTGATGGAAGCCCAGGAATGGTGCAGAAAATATCAGCGATCAGGAAACGTTAAAGATCTGACGCAGGCCTGGGATTTGTACTACTTGGTGTTCAGACGAATCTCAAAGCAACTCCCTCAGGTAAAAATGTCTACAATTTACAGTTGAGAAAGCCAGCACTCTGTTCAACAAATCCACATAACGTTAATATAAAGAGTGATGAACTCGTGCGTCGCTCCAGTAAGAATGTAGCACGAACTTTCAGTAAGAATTCACGTCAACATAATTTATGTCAACTAGCAGAATCTTTCTTTTGGTGGGTCAGTCGGTCATTGGGTCAGTCAATCAGTCAGTTAGTCAGTCAGTCAGTCGGTACAGTCAGTCAGTTAGTCAGTCAGTCAGTCAGTCAGTCAGTCAGTCGGTACAGTCAGTCAGTTAGTCAGTCAGTCAGTCGGTACAGTCAGTCTGTCTGTCAGTCAGTCTGTCTGTCAGTCAGTCAGTCAGTACAATCAGTCAGTCAGAACAGTCAGTCGGTCGGTTGGTCGATGGGTCAGTCAGTCAGTACAGTCAGTCAGTCAGTCAGTCTGTCAGTTAGGCAGTCAGTCTGTCAGTCAGTCAGTGCAATCAGTCAGTCAGTACAGTCAGTCGGTTGGTTGGTTGATGGGTCATTCAGTCAGAATGTACAGTCGGTTGGTCGGTCGGTCGGTTGGTCGCTTGGTTGATGGGTCAGTCAGTCAGTCAGTCTGTCAGTCAGTCAGTCAGTCGGTCGGTCGGTCGGTCGGTCGGTCAGTCAGTCAGTCAATCAGTCAGTCAAACAAACACCTTCAATCTAGGATGCATGTATTTTGTGATTTCAGTTGACCTCTCTGGAGCTTCAGTACGTTTCACCCAAGCTCTTGATGTGTCGTGATTTGGAGCTTGCTGTTCCTGGGACATACGAACCTCACAAACCAGTGATACACATACGACACGTGCATGCTTCACTAAACGTCATCACATCGAAACAGAGACCCAGGAAACTCTGTATTACAGGTGAACAAAAGACGTCCACTCTCTTATGTTGTGTTTCTTTTCACAACTAATTATAGTTTACAACACCCTAACCTGCTATCGGATCTGACATGTAAGCCTTTTGTAGTGCAGAAAAGAAATATAAAAAAGTGCAATTTAGCGAAAACTAAGTTTTTTTCTACAGCTATTTCGAGAAAGGTTGTCGGATAAAAGCACACGCGACAATCCCGAAAGGTATTGTGGGTAGTTTTAAATTTACTGTTCCTTGACTTCAGAGAAATCTGAAAAAATAACACGAGACGTATCTTTGCGAGTGCTAAAAGGTAAAAAGATAAGATAAGAACTTTATTAACGTGTCAATGCCACATAGAAAACAACAAAAGTAGGTTTGACAGTTGCAGTGTCAGGAACCGAGTGTATTGATCATATCCCAGATTTCCTTTCGGGGTTGTCGCGTATACTCATCTTCTGACAACCTTTCTCGAAATGGCGGTATGTGTTTTGAAATAGTCTTGGAAAAGTGTATTTTCATTTTAAACTTGAAAATAACTTCTTTAATTATATCATCACTGCTACGATCTTCCAATCAAAGTTGTACAACTGATCTGTGTTATTTGGCTGTTTTACAGGTAGCAATGGGTCAGAGTTCATGTTCCTTCTGAAAGGTCACGAAGATCTGCGACAGGACGAGCGAGTCATGCAGCTGTTTGGTTTGGTGAACACACTCTTGGCTGGTGATCAAGAAACTTCTAAAAGACATCTGGGGTAAGAATCTTTCGTCTATCTCTTTGCGTCCTCTGCAGCAGTTTGGTTTATTTAACTCAATGTTAGCTAGTGATTAACCTTTTTTCTTTGTTTTTAGAATTCAGCGTTACGCAGTTATCCCACTGTCAACAAACTCGGGCCTGATTGGTTGGGTGCCTCATTGTGACACCCTCCACGCTCTCATCCGGGACTACAGGGAAAAGAAAAAGATTTTACTCAACATTGAACATCGCATCATGTTGAGGGTAAGTTGTTTTCTAAGAGGTTGTCTCTTTGACTCTGAGCTCCAAACGTAGAAAGTAAAATCAATATTTACATCACGTGGCATAGCCTCCGTCATCAGCCACGTTAGGGGGAAGGAATAAACAGCCACAAAAGAGCGGCGTAAATCAAACCAAGACATAACTGAAAACCAAGAAAAAAAAAATGATCGAGGGTGGAATTTGGTTGTTACAAAAATTCACCTTTCCTTCACTTTGATCTGGTCGACAGAAGTTTAGAAGACTTAATTGAGACGAATTTCAAAGGGTGGCGACGTTACGCTTAACTTTTCAATACGCACTATATTTTTACAAGCCCCTTAAAGTATGAAACTCGATAATCTTGTCCAAGGTTCGTATACGAAGGAAATCGTTGAATTCAAAGCACAGGCTTACTATCCTTTGTAAATATTTAAGCTTCCTAAAATCGGTATTCACGGCTGTGTATTTTTAATAAATTGACGCAAAAGTATTCCCACATGTTTTAAGTTTGTTTAAATAGTCACAATAGCATACAGTAAGAAATTTAAATAATTTCATTGGCAAGCTGTGACCACACACAGGGTGATAGGCCTGTGTCCAAAGCCTCTGCAGTACTTGAATTTTCCGTGAAACTGGTTAACACGCTATTGTATCTCACTGTTTTTCTTGTTATGTTTTGACCAATCAGATGGCACCAGATTATGACCATTTGACTCTTATGCAGAAAGTGGAGGTGTTTGAGCATGCGTTGTCGAACACTAATGGTGATGACCTGGCTAAACTACTATGGCTCAAGAGTCCAAGCTCGGAGGTAAAGAAATCTAAAATGCTGCCATGTTCCTTGAATGTTCTGCTATTACGAGCAACGGGCAAAGAGGAAAACTGAGTGTGCGGAAATTTACACATGATCTTTTGCATACCAGTTGGATGATCTAACCACTGAGCTGCAGCTAAGCCATTTATTGTTTATGTAGAACATTTGTCATAACTGTTGCGCATACACGAACTCGCAAGCTTCTAGGTTTAAACACAAGCCTTGTTTAAATTTCGTTGTTTTACCTCTGTTTGAAGGTTTGGTTTGATCGTCGAACTAATTACACTCGATCTCTTGCTGTCATGTCCATGGTGGGATATGTGTTGGGCCTGGGAGACAGGTGAGAAAAGTTGTTCTCAAAATCATTAATCACTCATCACGTTTAAAGAAAGAAAAACATAACCGTGAAGGAGGTTTGGATACCCGGTCTTAGCATAGATTTTTACGATTTTATTTCTCCGATTACTTCTTTGTTTTGTTTCGATTAAGAAGATATGTTAAACACTCGAGACAGTGTTTCATCAGCTATTCAAACACGTCGAATTTCGTCAGAAATACTCCGCTGCGCGTCGTATTTTCAACTTTTTTCTCGGTGTTTAGATATCCCGATGAAACACTGTCTCTCATGGTTGATATATTACTTCTTTCATGTGCAGTGTAATTTATACAGTCAGTTATCTCAATCATTCCAGAGCCTCGTTGCTCGCGGTATTTCCTCGATCTGGAATGGTTACGCTACACTTTTTACATGGCAAACAACACAAGTTGAGAATATCTCCGTTTATTGATAGATACAGACATTACTATCCACTACAAGATAAACCACTATTATTATATTTACAATACTATCCAATGAGTAACTTTAATTTTTGTGTTTAGCTGTAAAGATATCGGCGTTACAAAAACACCTTCCGTGCGTCGGGATAAAATTCAATATTCTTGAAAGTGAACAAAGTTTTTATTATCCCGTGTCCCGCTCGATTACCTTGCCTTTGATCACTTTCATAAATATTGAATTTTATCCCGATGCACGCTGTGTGTTTTTTAAACTCCGAAATCGCTTATTGCAAGTGGACACAGAACCTTGAGAAATTAAAAAGTTTGCTGCTGACAATTATATCAATAACATTTTAGCAATAGTATTACTTTTATCCGAATTTCTATTTACAAAAATGTTTAGTTTTACATTCAGATTCATTTAATAACTACAATAAAAAGCAGTTTACAAACTTCCCACAATAACGAGAAAATACAAATTAATCTAAGCTATTAGTTTTGGTCAATAATACTTAGTATGTCTATGGCACAAATTAACATAGCAATAGGATCAAATGCACCTGGTTACATGAAGGGTGCAGAAAAGCACTCTATTCTCTGTTAACATCTCACCACTGTTCCACTGTATATCTGTTTGTCTGTCTGTCTGTCTGTCTGTATGTATGTTTGTTTGCCCTTTCTGTCTGTCTGTCTGTCTGTCTGTCCTGTTTGTCCTGTCTGTCTGTCTGTCTGTCTGTCTGTGTGTCTATCTGCGTTTGTCTGTCCTGTTTGTTTGTTGCTCAGGAGCACAATAGCTTTTTTGCTTTCAAGTTATGGGCCCTTTGCAAATAGCGGTCACATGATACGAGATCAGTCATGCTGGAGGCAAACATGACTAGTAGAGGTCGGCTTGTGTTGGATGTGTCAGCACATTGCTTGCCCTCCAGCAGGATGTTAAATTGTACCATATGATTGTTAGCTGCAAAGGGCCGACTTAGCTTCCAAGGAATTCCAAGTAATTTATGGTATTTTAAACTTAATATTTGCTTTCATTAACATGCTATTACGAGTGGATATTCTAGACAGCGAGAACGCTTTGGTTATGTTCAAGTTCTTCCAATCGTTCAGTTTTCTTTGTGCTCATTAATATCCGTTTCGTTGTCTTAGGCATCCATCTAACTTGATGCTGAATCGCTTGAGTGGAAAAATCCTTCACATCGATTTTGGGGACTGTTTCGAGGTATGCATAACTAAGTGTTACTTAAATTGGCTTGATTTCAATGTAAACGGCTCCATGATAAATGAAAATACAAATTTGTTTTTTGTTCCACCTATTTTCTTGTAGGTTGCTATGACTAGAGAGAAGTTTCCAGAGAAAATTCCATTTAGGCTTACAAGAATGTTGACTAATGCAATGGAGGTATGACTACTGACCCTGGACAGAGCCTTTCATCACGGCCACCAGAGGGATTTGTTTGGGTGTTGATGTTAAAAACGGGGATGTCAGCTATGTAGTGTTTGCCATATAAGAACTGAATTGGCATTAAAAGAACTTTGTCACGGATTTCATTCAAATTTAGACATAAAAAATGGCTACCAAATTGGGTGAAATATACAAATAACTGTTTAAAACAGTAAAGACACATTTCGTTTCTCCATTTCTCATTTTTCATTGTATAGGTGACTGGCATTGATGGAAATTACCGAATGACATGTGAGAGTGTGATGCGAGTTTTACGTGCTCACAAAGACAGCGTGATGGCAGTGCTTGAAGCGTTTGTCTATGATCCTTTGCTCAACTGGAGACTTATGGACTGTAAGTAACATCTCTAAAAAAGGCGCTTGGCAATTTCCTTTAAAGCGATCTGATTTAAGACAGATTCTCCCCACATCAGAAGGTAATGCGAATGAAGTTATAGGCAGCGTGACCTCAACGAACAGCAGAGAGGGGCAGAGAGGCAAAGCGAGTACTGAATGAAGCTTCAGAATGTGCGTGACCCGACTGACCTAGTAGACAATCCGTATCTTCCAGTTCAGAATTATCTTGCAAAGCATAAAGCCGTGATGGGAACTTATGGTGTATCAAACGATAGCGAAGTTGTCCTCTTTTAATCATAGTCCGTGTACGAATAACTGTGTATACCCTGAATTCGAAGAACGTGTACGTTGATCAAGTGAGAATAATCAGATACTGAGACAGAAACTGACCTCTAATGTTTTGATTTTACAGCTACTCCGAAAATCAAGCGCTCCAAGGGCCGATCGGATACGATATCCGAGGGAGGGGAGGGTAAGTTATTCAGTGCTCATGTGTCTTTTAAGTCGAAATGTTGCAAGTACGCGTCAACAAATTCTAGCGCAAGTTGCAATAACCTGCCGTAAAGTTTATCACGTTTTTCTAAATACTTTTTAATTAAAGTATTGTCACGAGGAGTGCTCACAGTTATCCATAAATCTATTCATCTTTCTTTCTGTCTTTGTTGTTTGTTTGCCCTGCCTGTCTGTCTGTCTGTCTGTCTGTCTGTCTGTCTGTCTGTCTGTCTCTCTGTTTGCCCTGTCTAGCTGTCTGTCATCTGTCCTGTCCGTCTGTCTGTCTGTTTGCTTGTGTAAAATTGTTTGTTTTTCGTTTGTTTCTCTATTAATTTGCCGTTTATTTTTACCAGATCTTTTGGAAGGTGTCGACGTCAACCCTGAAAGACCAACAAAGAAGCAGTCGACAGAACACATGCCATCTTATGGTAAGAGCACCCCATTTGCAGCATGTCTTTGCCCATATTGTAGTCATTTTAACTATGCTATAATTCCACTGGCTTCCTGTCATTTGTTGGTTATATATATATATATGTTTTTTTTTTTTTGGCTTTCTCACGATCCACTAATGTTTTGGAGCTTCTCAAAAAGCAATGTTCCTGTAACTGTTGATATTTTTTTCTTTGAAGAAGACGAAAGTGGCCCCAAACCCGAGGCGCTTAACAAGAAAGCCGTCGCCATTGTAAACCGTGTCAGAGACAAACTAACAGGTATGCTTGCTACCTTCTTTTGTCATCGACTCCATATAATTTCGAAACTTTACATCCCTAGCGTATGGAATAAGTTGAATCGATCCGAAGGAACGCGATTTTACTATTCACAAAGTGAACTAGTCTTACGATAAATATTGGTTGGATGTGCTGCAAACAACGCGAAATAAGGATAAGAAAACGCGTTGCAATTTTGTGCTCAAATTGCCTTTTAATAATTAACAACTAAACATATTTGTCTCGTCGAAGGAAATCTGAATTTGAAACGGCTTCGAAACATTCTACTAAGTTTACTGACTCTGCGTTTTCTGGCGTCGTCCGTGAGTGTTGTTAATTTACGGCGATATTTGAAGTAAATGTAATGTTAGAAATCGTTCCGTTTGAAGCAAGCACTGATATCTGTGCATGTTGTAGGTCGAGACTTTACCAGTCATAACAACCTCGACGTGACAACGCAAGTCGATCTGTTGATCAAGCAAGCCACCTCGCATGAGAATCTCTGCCAGTGCTACATAGGATGGTAAGATGGTCATGTCACTTTGGCACTATCTAAGTACAGAGAAGTCTACGGTCAAGCCTAGTGGCCCATCAGACCAGAGCTTATCACGGTTTCCATAGCATGAAGCAACATGAAGTATTTCTACTTCCCCCTGGATAGGATGCTAGTCCATCGCAGGGGTTGCCCCCAGCATTAAAGTCGCCGGTACTCATTTATATACGTGGGTGGAGAGAGGCACAGTGAAATTAAAGTGTCTTGCCCAAGAACACAACACAATGTGACCCACCGGGGCTCCAGCCCGGACCGCTCGATCCGGAGTCCAGGGCACTAACCATGTACATGTCTAACCATTAGGTCACCGCGCCTCCCACAAGTGCAAGGGTTCTCTATAAAGAGCTGCGTTAAATTTCTAATTTTATATCTCGCTTATTTTGGCAGGTGTCCATTCTGGTAAACTGGCCTTATGGCGTCGATAGAATGATTTATCGACATTTTGTCGTCGAAGTCAATGCAAGGTTTCGTGAAGTTGGCACTTGCAGTTAAAGCCGGAGAACTTGAATATCAAATCATACACATTTCTGTCCACTTTCAGCGGTGAAAATGAGTAGGACCAAATGTGGCTAAACTAAATTGAACATTTGAATCATTCCTTGGGATGAAATCGAGGTAATTCCAATTAGTTGGTCCTGTCACCGCCATGAAGTTTCCAAAGCAAATTGTAGCGACCCTCCCACAGAAGTGATCAAATTTCACGGTAATAAAAACTCCCGAACATAACGAGGCTCCTTAAAGAGGCTATGTCATGGGGATATCGCAGATTTTTGGTCTAATTTGTTCTCTTTTAGTGGTAGGCATTTTAACCCACGAAAAACATTATCTTTGAACATCTAAAGGAAGATATGACCTTGATTTGCTGATAGAAATCAAACTGACTATAAATATTGATTTTGTTGAAGGCGCTCAGAAACAAATTAAGCCTTAGCTTTCAAGTTGCAATCCATTTCCATCCAAGCCAAAGACTCTTCTTAACCTTAACAGTGCTCTAATTTAGCAATTCGTGATAAAAATGGCCCATTATTTTTAGGTTTTCTACAACACAAATATAAATTTTGGCTGTTCAAGAATCTGAAAATCCGTTACCAAGCCCCTTTAAGAACGACCTGAAATGTAATTTGACTTGAAACCAAGGTACAATGGAAATGACAACAAATACAACAAGCTGTACTGAACTTATCACGTGTTTGTCCTTGTTTAAAAGGCAGACTTGTTTAACTCATAAAACGGGGGTGGGGGGGGGGGACCTTTGATCTTTTGTAATGATACAATAAAATTTCTTTTTCAATAACAATTTTCGAGGCTTAAAAATTGTTAACACTTTTGAAAGGAAATTTACCCTGAATTCACCCTAAGCCTAGGCTCGATTACCAGCCGCTGTTCGGGGAATGAGCCCGCGCTCCTCCCCGAAACGACGCGGCTGGACGCGTGGATTGACCATTGTTGATTTCCACCAATCAGAACGTCGCCTGCTCAAATCGTGCAGGCAGAATAAATTATTTTTCTGGAGCAGACTTCGAAATGACGAATGCGAGAGTGTAGTTTGACAAGGCATGCGTTCATATTTTGGAGCGCTTTAAACTTTAAACCTGGAAGATTTACAACACGAAAGCATTAGAGGAGCTGGATAATGGTGAAAATGATTTTGCAATTCAACCTATTGTCAGAAACGGTGGTTATTGACATCGTGAAAGAGACGGCGACATCCAAGTCCATTGCTGTTCGCAAATGTTGGAGCCAGAACTAGCTTCGCGTCTCTTTAAAACAAACTTAATAGCTATTACGTGTATAAGTTACAGCAGTCTCTGGTGAAGCCGGACAAAGATAAATATTTCATCCATGATAAGATACAACACATCTTGCAAGATTTGTAACAGTTAAATTACACAGCCGAGCTTAGCTGTTTAAATGCAAGTAATCATCATCTTTAAGGAAAAATTTTCAGATCGTCCGTTCAGAGCGAACATTTTGCGAAGTCAAAATATCTTGCAAATAGAAGCGAGCCAAACCGCTCGAGCAGAGCATCATGCAAACGTGTAACATGTCAAAACAAAGACAAATCCGCAGTAGTGAGTCTGTGTCGGCTTGTCACGATTCTCAGTAACATTTGCTTCGCTTTGTCTCAGAATTTTTTTAGACACTCGATACTCCTTTAGCAATCTAAAATATAAACTTATCGGGTAAGCCGTAAAAGGCAAAGTTCATATTGGAACGAGAAAACATGTATTTTTTATGCCATTTCCGGTGATCAGTAACGACACATAAATTAAATTTTGAATCTACGTCACAGACACGATCGGCCACTCACTTCTCGGGGAGGAAAGACCGAGCACGAGAGGATGCATGGCGGAAATCGAGCCTACCCTAAGCCTTGTAAATAGTTATTTTAATCAAACGCGAATATTATGGACGTTGTTTTTCCTGTGTATAAAACAAAAACTGATTCCTTCTGCGAAGTTTTCTTTAAAAAAAATATTAAAGAAATAAAAAACGCGCCTGAGTGCATTGTTGAGTTATATAAGCACGCGGGAATTTTTAAGAACACGAGAGAAGTGCATAGAGAAGCACGAGGCGTAGCCTAGTGCTTCTCGCACTTCTCGAGTGTTCTTAAAAATTCCCAAGTGCTTATATAACTCAACAATGCACGAGGACAAGTTCTTTATTTCTTTTATAAAATGTTAAAGAAAATGCGCGCGCTAAAACTTGTGACGTAAGCAGCGTGCATTATAACTCCATAAAGCACGCGCGTGACGTAAGCAGAGTGCTTTATTTATGGGTTAGAGACTGTTGTGAGTGTTTTGTTTACAAATACACGCACGCGCTGGCTGCACAATGAACGAGAAATTTTCAATACTGCACGAGGCGTAGCCGAGTGCAGTATTGAAAATTTCTCGTTCATTGTGCTGCCAGCAAGTGCGTGTATTTGTAAACAAAACACGAACTAACAGCCTCTAACCCTTTTAATATACAATCTGAGTACACTGCACGCAATACACAATTTCGCGAACTTTGAACAAGAATTGTTAATAAATAGAATAAGAATTCAATTCTAGCTAAGTAGCACAAAATTATATTAACGTAGTTTAAGAATATAGAAATTACAAAGCTAAATTAAATATAAGTGAGGCTTAAAATCATTCACAAAATCGTTCAAAGTTCATATTTGTTCTTCCACTATTTCTGCAAATCTGTCAGCTGAAGCCATTGTCAATAATGCACGATTTTTATGCGTTATTGTCAATAACGCACTGTCGGAGTTTGCTGACGACAGGTAAAGTAAAATCACGTGTTCGATTTTAACCAATTGTGCGCGTGGATTTTGGACAGTGAACGAAGATTGTATATTAAGGAGCTATAATGAACTCGAACTGGCCAATCACAGCGCGCGCAATTTCTCGATGATTTTATAAATATATATATATTACATTACGATCAACTGGCCCACATATGAAACTCGGCCATTGCTTCCGGAACTTTACGATATGAAAATTTGTAGCCAAGCGTTCCCGTGCGAGCGAAGCACGTGCTATGTTCACGCTCTCGCCCCAAGAATTTTCGCGCGACCAAAATCTTCGCTCACACGGGAACGCTTGCTACACAGCTTGCTACACAGCATAGTTAATCGATTAACTATGTACACAGGCAAGTAAATTTGGCATTATGAACGTCTGTAAACGTAAAAATTTCAGTGTGCTATATATATTCGACCCTCTGCAAAGTATTTCAGTCTATGAATTTTGGAAAGCTAACGAGTTTGCCGTAAAACCTACATTCTATCGTTGATGCCTCCTTCCACTGTTTTCTATTCTTTGGAAATGTGCTGCTTGCAACATGTGCAAATGAAAAAAAAATGCTGTTTCTCGTACTGCACTAAAAAAGGGCTACAAACAGTGTTAGTCTCATCACAAGTTTGGTGTTTAGTTTCCTTGGAATCACAAGAAACTAAATTTACAGAAAAAGTTAATTTAAAAAGTTCTCTCATCAGAGTAATGAGTAAAGTTGCAAACGTTTCTGGGCGTAGCCCTTCATCACTGGAAAAGTCAACCGAAATCACTTGAATTTTCCAACGATCAAGGGCCACGCTTGGAACTTAAAAATTTTAAGTTTTAAATTGTGGTACTCGTTACATGGTAAGAGAACTTTTTTTTTTCAATCTACGAACTAGGTTTGTTTTACCTTTTACCTTTTTATGGTTTCATCAAAAGATTAAGAACCTAAACATTTACATAGACAACAAATATTTTGTTGTCAAGCGTAATGACTTCCAGCACCGGAATAGGCTAACGGAATAAAATGTCAAAAAGAAAGTTACAGTTGAAAAAGCTGAAGCGTTGCGTTAAACCAAGTAACAAATAACAGCAATTGGTCGTGGAACAGTTCTTTTTCTTTACGAATTCACTTGGCAAATTGTCTGATAAATAATTGAAAAAATAGAAAAAGATAAAAAAACTCTCCCCGAGGGTCCGCCTTTCAAACGTCGCTTTAATTTGCCACAGTAGACGCTAGGATTTAATGATTATATTGAAATCAACTGAATTTGTTTAAAGAAATCATACTTTTCAAGAGGAACGCAGCAAGGAACCGGAAGTGAAAAAGAGCGCACAAGTGAGCCCTTTCACTCATTGATCCCCACCCTCCCAACCCTCGAAAAACTTCAGCTAAACGCAACTGATACAACTACAACTAAACGTCCTTCGTTTACTCGCCCGTTCTTTCTGTTCAAGCTCCTGATTAAAATGAAAGCATAACAAATCTTGCACTTGTTAGGCGTACCACGCATAGACATCAACACAAGTCTTCCCGCCGTTATTGTCCTCTGAGCAATCTTTCAAGTCTTGTGCATACCAAATTTGAAACTCTTGGTGAGTAGACACGGACAGCGGAGTTGGAAGCTTGTTAAACACAAGTTCAGAGGAATTAACACCAATCCCATCAATCTTATATGAATAATATTTACAACGAGAATTACCTTTTAAGTAATCGGCAAGCAAAAGAGCAGTCTTGTTCGAGTATGTTATGACGGTAAAAAGTCTTTTGTCTTCATAATGAGGGTGGTCACAACCCCAATAGGATGCTCGAGAATTTTGGTTACAAACCACGGAGCCATTTTTGTGAACAAGTTTAAATGTGTAGATGAGGCCGCTTTCTTTGATGTCAAAAGTCCCGTATGTGTCATTTCGAGCTCCAAAGCAAACGGGAACATCGTTGATCTTTTTCCAATAGTCTGAAACAGAAGAAGAATTAGGTCTTGAGTATGCCGGGCTTTTGGCTGCCTTTCTGCGGTCTTCGAAAGGTAAAAGGTGAATGGCAAAAGAACGCGTTCATCGTCCTATCGCCATTCATATTTACCCTCCAAACATTTTAGCTGGCTGGCCTCTATTTTTTTTATCCTTTTATTTGATAAAAAAGACTGCCACATTTCATACAATAAAATGAACGTTACAATTTATAACTGATTTATACAAATTTACATCCTCTATATTACGAACTGGCCTCTTATTGACTGGATCTGAGGCAATCAAGCAACCATTTGTATGACTTGTAAAACTCTTTTGCTCTTTTTATTCCCCTTTACAGTTTTAGTTCAATGCGTGAATCGCGGCCGGCCTTTCAAGGTTTCACGCCGTTTTGGATCGTGTCTTTCATAAGCCAAATTCTAAGTTCGGTTAGCTGAAATTGAGCAATAAGCACAGAGTCAACTTCAAAGTTATGAGCCTTTTTCACTTTATTAAGTTATAAAAAGTCATTTAAAAAAACACTTCGTTCCGAACAAAAACTACACAGCACACGTACCTTTCTCGCAATTTTCGCCTGCGAAACCAGGAGTGCACAAACAGCGATATCCCTTGTCTGTGAACCCTGACTGACACCTCGCGTTGTTGTTGCAGGGTGAATTCTTTCCACAGGCGTTCTTAAATAAGAAAACAGAAAAGAAGGATATCCTCTATCTTGATTTTTCCTTAAAGTTTGTACAAAATCTAACGTGGAATAATTGGAATAATCACCAGGGAGAGCTAGTTGACTGAGTGTATTACTTGATGTGTAGTAAAGTTATCGCAAGAATAAATCCTTCCTTCCTTGGGTCGTAGACCTTCGTTTGTAATTATGCTGACCAGTGCATAACTTAACTTGACGAAGATGAAATTTAAAAAAAAAGCTGCAAATGTGAAACGCAGTGAAGCAATGAGAGATAATTACAGCTATGTCAAGAGCATGGTGTGCATCTTCTTATTTGAATTGTTTAAATAAAAACCTAGGAAACATTCTTTGTCCTTGTTACGAAATGAACGCGGGCTCCTGGCAAAAAAAAAAAAAGAAAAAAAGATCGTGCGCGTGTCCAGCCGTGTGTTGAACTTTCGCCCTACCTGCTTTCCAATACATAGGTCCGCAACGCGTACATGTGTCTAGAGCGTTATGCATTGTTGTATTGCGGAATCGGGGCAGCGATTTGAGCGTAACATTAAGGTGGCTCGATGTAGTTTCTTTTAGCCCTAGGATGTGCTTTATTTTCGAATTTGGTAGTTCCCAGTCCTTGTGAGACACGGCCATATAATAATTCGAAATAATGCCAAAATGTGTACTCAATCTACCTTTTGTCGCCGTGAAAGTTTTGTTGGTGTTGTTTATCGCGATCCCAAGAATTGGATTTTTTCATTCGGTCACTACCATTGCTATTTTTGGGAAATTCAACTTTTCAAACATTGGAGGATTTTTTTTTTAATTTGAAAAATATTAAGATTTCAAAATTCACAATTTTCGCATCGTAAACCTCTTCTGTATTTGTTTACAACTTTTGCTAGGAGTTTCCGATCCTTCTAGACGTTTCAGCTACGTTTTAGCTGGCATTAACCTTTCAAATAATCCATGGGATCTTAGCATTACTTAAGCGTTGTTGTAACAGCTCCCAAAAAATACACAAGCATAATATTTTGAAGCAAAAATTCTACAGTCAACTGTGCAGCAATTTCTACC
Organism: Meandrina meandrites; assembly: GCA_963693305.1. Lineage (NCBI taxonomy): Eukaryota > Metazoa > Cnidaria > Anthozoa > Scleractinia > Meandrinidae > Meandrina > Meandrina meandrites. The sequence continues at coordinate 33,394,886 of OY855906.1, forward strand.
CAGCCAATTTCGTTGAAACTTGCTCGCATTAAAACTTGGATAATTGAAACTTGTTGACATAAATTAGAAAACAAATCTATCGTCGCGTTTGGAAAATATTCGCGTTTTTTTTTTCATAAATTGATCTTTTCACAAGCGCTAATATCTCGTGATCGTTTATTTTGTTCGCCCTAAAGTTTAAAGCTTTATAAAATTTGAACAATTGTTATTTCGATTGCCAAACATCTGAGAAATCGGTTACGATTTACATGCCCAGAATTCAATTTAGAAAAGAGCACCTCCGTTCCCAAAAATAGCCGCGGGCCATCATAAAAACTATTTTTGAAACACCACCAAAATATTTTCATCTTTTCTGTTTATACTGCTCCTCATAATTATAGGTACTTCATTATGCAAAATACTCGTAGACTCAAAGAGGCCTTTGATTATCACAGATTTTTTTTCGCATCAGCGCTTATAAAAACCACAGGTAACCCATCCCGGAGAAAATTATTTGAAGAACCTGTTCTATTTTTCTGATTGAAGTTTACCTGATGTGAATACTCACACTTGATACACAATACAATAGACTCGTTTTAAAATTTTACAACAGCTGTAAATTTCGAGCTACAGCAAGCGGTGGAAATAAGACATCACTTCTGGTATTTAACCACGGAATCTAAGTTCACTAGGAATCAAAACTTCCTTTGTGCCCATTTATCCTACGACATCACTTGTCTTATAAGTTAACCCACCCACCCACCACCGGCATGACGCAGTGTCAGACCTCATGCACATGAGCTGTCCACACTCGTGGACAGCACCCATTTTCACCCCTCCATATCTTGTTGTTCTGTATATTTATGTGTATTGTATCGTGTTGTGTATTAGCCCGCAACAGTTGGTTTTCAGTTCTGATTGGCTGGCTTCGTTATTTCTTGTTTCTGATCGGTCCACGGCAGCGGGCTAAAATATACTTAAGCCCGCTCAATTTTCCATTTTAGCCCGCAAAATATGCTGCAATGGCCATTTTTATGCGAGAGACGTTAAAGCCAACTGAGACGTTAAAGCTGTCTCGAGACGACTTTAACGTCTAGTATAAAAACGGTAAATAAGACAGACACCTTTAACGTCTGATGGTTTTAACGTCTTTTCGTAAGAGCGTCTCAACGACGCTCTTAACGGACTGCTTTAACGTCTGAGATGTTAAAGGCGTCTAGTATAAAAACGGGATGCCATTAACTAGCCCTGGCTCGTCCAGAGGCGACTGAAACTAGCCCGCGTTTCGTCCTGTTCGTCCATTTTAATTTTTTTTTTCTGTGAGGCCGTCTACTCAATCCATCCCGTTTTTATACCAGACGCCTTTAAAGTCTCAGACGTCAACGGCCTCTAGACGACTTTGTCGTCTTAAGCATAAAAAACGGCCAATGCCCGATGAAATTGTTATAATATATTGTTTATTTGACAAATGAGGGCAAAAATTTTAAAGAACAGTTATTCGGAAGTGTTATTACCTTGGCGCCACGATAAAGATAGGATTTGTCGTTTGTCAGGTCTCCCTCATGTTCCAGGTGAGTAGAATTACTCAGCTCGCATTCCTGTTGTCCTGTTGCACTATCTCGATCTTTTTTTATGTTGACACTGACACAGTCGTCATGCTGGTAGCAAAGAAGTTCACAAAAATCGGAGTCTTGGACAAGCACGGTTTTTATCTTGTGGTTCTTCAAACGTCTATCAGCCAAGAAGTAGTAGCCTGGGAAGTAAAGTTTACGATCTCCATCTGAAATAAGATATAACGAATAATATAGAGATTTAGCAAAGCCTAAATGCGGGGTCCACATATACACTTTGAGCTGGTTCTTAATAATTTGTAAAAATATTCTCATTGAAAATACCGTCATTGAAGTTATTACGCAACTACTCAAGAAAGATTCCACAGCCTAAATCAATCGTCACTCCAATCGCAGAGATCCCGCTTGCAAACTCCTTATAATACCCAAGACAGAAAAAATTGGAAACCATTACCTGGTCAGCGGTTAACTACAAAAAGTCGTGACCTCGATAAGTTCCGCACCTGAGGCTGCAAAATGCTTATGTGATACTGATCAGCGGATACAGTGGTTTGAAAGCTGTCAGTTGATCATAGAATGGATGTCCAGTGTCAGAGATTTAACCAAGGCGCCATGCCAAGGTCGACCTATTTTCTGGACTATGGCCGCCATTTTACGCAACGTACCTCGTACGTTTTAATCAAATCTTTGTGTTGTCTGAACTTCGTCTCACAAACAACCCCAAACTTAACAACATGAATATTGCAGGTGGTTTTAGCCCCATCCGCTGTGCGAGACAAAGGTTCTGAAGTCTACTTCAACAAACTTTGAATATGAAGACTTCACCATTACGTATGACCAATAATTTAGCTTAGTGGCTCCAACTGGTAATTAAACTGATATTTTCGATAACCAAAATATTTACTTTTATTTATTCTTACATCCACAGCAAGCATAAAAATTTGCATTCCGCGCACTTCGAAACATAACTTTTTTGTTAAAATAAATAAATAAATCTTCTAAGATGTCTTCATTTTCCATTTATATTGAAACCACAAAGAAGCAGTGGGTTTGTCTTGTTAATGATTGGTATCATCGAAACGACGGACATCATTAGACAAGTCAGGATAATGCAAGGTTAGCACAGTACAAGTGATGTGTATGTGTATTTAATGTAGTAGCCTCCAGCTGATAGCTACTAATGTAAGCTTCCATGACAAGTGCATTGCAGTTTACTCAACTCAAATTGGCACCTGTTAGAAGGAATGACTCCTCTTTCTTTCGCTTAGACTTCCCGTTTTTATCATGGATTTTAGAGAGTGAATAAGCATTTCTTTGATAAAATATTTTTCATTTTGTTTTTGTGTTCAATACATTGACATTAAAAAAAGGAGTAATTAATGTTTCGCATACAATTTTTTCTTGACTGAGATGTTTAACGAATAACTGAATACACTGATCAATATCACAAATCCACCTGCTGCATGTAATAACTTACTCCAATGATGTTTTGTAATTTCAATTTACCCATAAAGATATTTTGATAATTTTAACCGAGTAAGGGGAATATTTTTCGTCAGCATTGTCTACATAAAATTGTAGATTTTGGAATGGGATCCTTTAAAGCTGGTGTATTTGAACAATTACACTACCCGCCCTCGTTTTCTATGAGCGATAGTCATCTCGACTGCGTCTTGTTAAATACATGAAACACAAATTTATGGGCATAAAAGAAGTGTCGGAACTCACCTTCCGCGCACGTTGAATTAGTTATCGTTGAAATCCATGACACGAAAACCAACAACAAAGAAAAATTCATTCTTACACCACAACGAACGTCTTCAGCTTTTATGTTAAACTGAGAAAAGTCAGGATAATGCTAGTAGAGGGTAGCACAACACAGTGATGTGAATGCGAAGCAGTAACCTCCAGCTAAATGTAAACTTGCATGACCCGTGCACTGCGGTTAACGTAAAATGACAATTGGCACCTGTCAGACGGGATGACTCCTCCTTCCTTTTGGTTAGACTTCCCGTTTTCATCATGGATTTTTAGAGAGTGAATAAGCATTTCTTTTGATGTATATAATTTTTTTTTTAAATTTCTTGAGTGGAACGGTTTTCAGAGAGCGCTTAACTTATAAGGAGCGGTGCTAAATTATTCAAAAAGGTTCCAGGCTTCAATAGTATCTCATCGGTTTATTGCTACAGCTCTGTTTCGTATGGTCAAAAGATTACCACACTCTTCAGGCAATTTTTTCGAATGACCGTTAATTTGAATGCTGGCGGTTAAATACAAAGTATACAAAATATGGTTACTAGGTAGCACTTTGTTTAGATTACGTTACTCTAAAGTTCTTGAGGACAAATCTATTTCTATGGGGGGCATGAACTCGCTAATTCGTTGCGTTTGTTTAAGCTGCAAAGATCTTTTTTACAGATAATAATAAACTTTTCGTGCAGACATAGATTACTTTTTTTGCTAATATTATTGTAGGGTTGGCACTTTTTTAGCACTTTCCATTTAATTTGAAAGGCTTTTTTCGCGTCTTTTAGGGTCCAAATGTGTTTTGACAGTTCAGTCTCATTTCTTTTGTTGGCGTGTCTGAAGGATGCGTTGTGGTTTCTGTATATATTTTTTTCTATTTTTTTTTATATTAGGCTAAACTTTTCAAGTTGTTTACGCACGTCGTCAAGAGATCAATATTTGTAGCCTAAGTTTTTTAAGTTGCAATCTATTTCCATCCACGCCATCCGCAGCCAAAGATGCTTGTTATCAGTTTTAGTGCTCTAACATGTATAGCAATTGTAAATAAAAATGGCCCATTATTTTTAGGTTTCCTACGCCACAAATATAAATTTTGGCTGTTCGAAAAAACTGTTAAAATCCGCGACAAAGCCCCTGTAAAAAATGTTTTGGATACAATTTTTTCTTAACTGAGAGGATGTTTGACGAATAACTGAATAATGTATGCGTGACGTCAAGGAGCTCAGCCTGAAGTTAAGCGGGAAAATTTAAATACTCGAAACTCCTTGTTTCTTTGTAGTGGCTTTTGTTTGTCAAAATGCCTGTTTGTGCAGCTCCATGCATGTTTCTCAAACAAAGCTCCAAGAGATACAAAAAAACCTTTCACCTTTTCTTTCCTTTCAGACAGGCATTTTGACAAACAAAAGCTTCTTCAAAGAAACAAGGAGTTTGAAGTATTTAAATTTTCCCGCTAAATTTCAGGCTGAACTCTTTGACGTCACGTATACATTACTGGCTCCAAGATGGCGGCGTTCAGTTGTTGAATTTTGGGCTACTTTAGAGAAAGATTTCGTAGGGATTTAGCGCTCGTTGGAAGCTGAAATTTTGGTGAGTAACATATTTTTGTATAAACTTTTTATTGGCGTAAAGAAAATAAATGGCCATTCTGGAGTGAACTTCTCCTTTAAATAAATTGCAATTGACACCTTTCAGATGGGATGACTCCTACTTCTTTTGGTTATAGTTTCCGTTTATATCAAAGATTTTTTCAGTTCAATTATATTTTTTTTTATTTAAGGTAATAGATTACGCGTGTAATTTCAGCTTCTTTTCTTCTTTGCTTTCTGGTATATATTATATTTTATATTATATTTTGTATGTGTGTCCGTGTGTGTGTCCGGCCAAAATTTGACTAATCAATTTGTAAACTGACAATCCGGCATTTTTAACCTAGTGGTTATTTCGGGTTGCCAGAACCCCTAATCTTTAGCAATATATATTTTTTGTATAATATTTCTGTAATTAATGAAAAGGGAAATAAAGAGGATGTTGTTGTTGTTGTTGTCTCGTTATTAAATAAGTTCTCATATCTTCTTGTACTGTTGGCAACGTAGAGATTTTAAATATAAAGTTATTGTATAATGCCTTCGATTGGAGCTGATTAATGTTAAATTCTTCATTCTCAAAATATAAAGAATACAGGTCAGGAGTTAAAGGGTGGGTGATATGAATAATGGAAGTTTCATTCGCGTTTAGCATTTCCCGCCATGCTTGTGGTATGGCGTTTACCATGCTAAACAGAGGAAAGATATCTACGGGACAGAGGATTGAATGCAATGTACATGTCTCCTTTGTGATTTTCAGTCCCCCACATTGCGTAGAGGTCGCCAACTTTATACGAACCATGATCAATTTTTTTTTTTATTATAAACCGATTTATTTCCAATGATTATGAATTTGTTGTTCCATAAAACCTAGTTGACTATTTCTTCTAGTGTACTAGGATTGTTGTTGTTAAGAGATGACCATAATAACATACATTCTTTGTAAAACTCTGGAGCTGCAACTGAAAGCTTTGTGTAATTAAAATAACAATGGAACAAAAACTTCCCTCCAACACTTTTAAGGTAAAGATGGTTTCCAACCTGATGGGTAAGCAACTATATTATTTAATCTTCCTTTTTCAACCGAGTTTATTAATGACCAGCGTTTAACTTTAACTTTGCCTTTGCCTTTGCCTTTGCCTTTGCCGAGCTAGTGCTAATTCAGTCCATTGAAAATGGAGATCATTGATCAACAAATGGAATATTTTCTTGAAAGGGGGATCATTGAGAAAACCACACACTCATCAATTGGGGAGTACATTTCATAAGCCCGAAGAAAGATGGCTCTCGTCGCCTTATTCTGAATCTCAAACAACTAAATCAGTCAATAGAAATTTTAAAATTTTGTACTCTATTCTCATTTATTTATGTTTTCTTAGAATTTAGTGTAAATATTTTTAACTTTATGTAGCTTAGATAATATACTATTCTGCACTGCAACAGTTATCGCATCGCATTAAGTGTGGATTAGATTGGGGATAAAATTCGGACCACGCCTATAATCATCTATGCTTCACTGATCAAGGAACCATCAATGGGCTCTTAATCCCCCAATACTCAAATCCACCCAAAGAGACCATTGATGGTCTCCTTTGGAAGGCAAGTCACACAACACACAACAAAGTGCCTACACTGCCTCAAACATCATCATGGTTACACTTTGTCAATCCCAAACGTCAATGGGCTCTTTTACTCCCAGAACTCATGTCCAAACAAAGAGACCATTGACGGACACCTACCGAGGCCAATTAATCCTTTACGTTACACCCCAAACCTTACTCCCAAACCTCAAACCCAGGCCTCACTTTAGGTGTCTAGTTTTACAGCATACCGCCGCTATCAAACCTTGCGAACAGCTGTTAGTGGACATTCAACCATCTCCCGGTTCTGCCACAACACACAATGATAGATTTACAAGCATTTATTCATTAGCAAACCGCTTTCAGAGTAATTCAAAATTACGCCACAAGTTGGTTGTTAGAAGCCTTACGCCAAAAGACTCAAAAGTCGGTGAACTATATCCAATATTAATTTAAAAGATGCCACCAATCAGCATCTTCCTAGCTGGTCAGCCAAGTTTCATCACTCTATGCTCCTTGTTAAAACGTTGAAGGCCTCTTCGCTCAAAAGATCGACCATAATCTGTTTCCATCGCTCCGCGTAGTTGGCTAGTTCCTCAACAAAGTGATCTGACTCTATACTTCGACATCATTGTCACCCCCATATCGGCTTTAGAAGGGTTTCCCCTCCAGTGAACCCAACGGACACAATGAGGTGAAAATGGAGGAGGCCTAGCAAGGGTGAAGCTTTGAATTAAAACAACAGCAACAGTTGTGTATCACGAGGGGAAAACCCAAAGGCCAGCAGGAGGCGACAACTGTGACCCAGAATGACTAGGAGGGTTGGAACAAAATACCCCGTTTTCACAATTGTCACTTACTGCAGTCCCAAGGGTGGGGAAAAAAGGGTTGTAGAAAGACAGCATTCAAGAATAAACCATCAGTATGGTAAAAACATCTATTCTTCAACTAACGCCACTGAAAGAATATTTCAAACATTCGGCCAGTTCCTCGTTTTTTTCTTGCCTTACCAGTTCGGGGGAGTCACACCCAGAGGTCATCGTTCTTGACCTTTGCCACAATGCAATATCAAAGCTCTTCTTTTAATCTTTGTCTCTTAACAGAGACAAAAGGTACTCGCGTAACTGTGCAAAGAACAACCATGAAACTTCATGGAAGGGTTTCCTATGTCAGTTAGAAGTAGTGTTCTTCCTATCGTGGGCAGTTCATCAAATTAAGGTACTTCCATGGTCTCGAAGCCAAAAATAATTGTAAGCATTCAACAATCAATCTTAATTCTGAGCTCCAAACAATCATGACAATAGACACTCATTAGCGATCATCTTACGGTCCCTTGCCGAAAGAATCATGTCACCAAGAGAACAATCATAAATCCTGAGCTCCAAACAATCATACAGTAAACACTCATTAGCGATCATCTTACGGTCCCTTGCCGAAAGAATCATGTCACCAAGAGAACAATCATAAATCCTGAGCTCAAAACAATCATAACAATGAACACTCATTAGCGATCATCTTACGGTCCCTTGCCGAAAGAATCATATCACCAAGAGAACAATCATAAATCCTGAGCTCAAAACAATCATAACAATGAACACTCATTAGCGATCATCTTACGGTCCCTTGCCGAAAGAATCATATCACCAAGAGAACAATCATAAATCCTGAGCTCAAAACAATCATAACAATGAACACTCATTAGCGATCATCTTACGGTCCCTTGCCGAAAGAATCATGTCACCAAGAGAACAATCGTAAATCCTGAACTCAAAACAATCATAACAATGAACCCTCATTAGCGATCATCTTATGGTCCCTTGCCGAAAGAATCATGTCACCAAGAGAACAATCATAAATCCTGAGCTCAAAACAATCATACAGTAAACACTCATTAGCGATCATCTTAGGGCCTGTTTACATGGAGGTGGGGGACCCCGGGCAGGTGAGGTAACCCGCCTAGGTGGGGTAACCCGCCTCTCCATATAAACTCTCATTTTTTCTCGATCGCGTTTACATGATAGGTGGGGTAACCCGCCTAGGCGGGTTGCCCGGTCTGCTGGGTAGGGTAACCCTACCAGCCGGTGTCGCTTTTTGCCATGTAAACGTTTCAAGGTGGGGTAACCCGCCTACCCGGGGTCGGTTTTTTTTTTTTTTTTTTTTTTTTTTTTTTAATAAGTTTATTTCAATAGAGAGAAAAAAGATACACAGAAATGTCGTACAAATATACCAATACAATGATTGAAAAAAAAAAGAGGATACAATAAGTGCAACAGAAAATAAAAGACAGTCGAAAAGTAAATAATCTGTTGGTTACAAATAAGATTACTAACACACTAGATCACTGGGTCTGAAATCACAATACATTTTTAAAACAATGTTTTTCATGACGCTTGGCTCCTCCTACAATACACACTTTTTTAATAATTTGCTTCAACTACACTAACAGCTAAAATTTTTCGAAGTTATATTTAAATTTAACATTGCCTATAAATTCACTTAATGATAGCTCGCCATACAATAATTTCTGATTGTAAAGATAATATTTCGCATATAAAAAGGTGAAGTTTAACTTTCTAATAATAATATCTAATTCTTTGTTTACATTATTCTTGTCTTTGCCGAGAATTAATTCAGTTGGAGAAAGGGTGAGAGAGGTGGCATTTTCTTTATTAAACCATTTTATAACCTCTGAGAAGAACAATTGGCTCCAATTACAATTATAGAAAGTGTGAATTATGGAGTCGTTCATTTCGCAATATGGACACTTTGCGTCCTCTGTCACGCCGAAAAGGAATAATTCCTTTCTGGTGACGACTATTCTGTGTAAGAGTTTGAAGTAGAATTCCCTAAGCTTGTTGTCTCGACATACATTTCTTATGCGACTAAAAAAAGGTTTTAGAGAAGTTTGGCCAATCTGAAGGTCTCTTGCCCATTTAGAATCAGCCTTCAATTCAATTTGTTCTTTATTTATGAGGAGCCTGTAGTAGTCTTTGTTTTTCATTTTGGTTAAGTTGATGGAAGTCTCTGGGGAGAGGTGAAACATAGTGCTCGACAACAAATCTGCTCTGTCTACAGGACACGCCCTCGCACGTTCTACAAGATGCCTGGGAACTGCAGAAACTACTTGAAAATAAATGAGGAAATTGCATCTAAGATCATATTTCTGAACAAATTCTGAGTAAGAAAGGAATTTACCATCTGATTTTAGAAGGTCTTGTACAAGATAAATGCCTCGATCAAACCAGTTCCTGTAAAAAATAGTGTGGCCGTTGATTAGAATATCTTTGTTGTTGAATAAAATTAATTCTTGAACCGACTGGTTTAGAAAAGATTCTTTTATTTCCAAAAAATACCGAAGAATTAAATTGTGGAACTGGGGCAGATCAATCTGCTCGAGGAAATTTTTGTCGTAGTTGCATCGTAATAGAAAGTTTAAACCGCCGTATTTTTCAAAAAAGTAATTAGGAATCGTCTTCCAAGATTCACAGCAGCTTTGTTCATTGGCTAGAAATCTGGAAATCCAAGCTAACTTTAATGATTTTTCTAAGACATCTATACTAGGTGCACGCAGACCTCCTTGGTCATAATCTAAGATCATCAACTTACGCTTAATTTTGTCCTTTTTATTTTTCCAAATGAATTTAAAAATGGCCGAATTCGCCGCCCCAAGGCATTCCCGAGGGACATCGAGGCTAGAAATTGTGTGTACCAATTGCGAGATGCCAAGGCTTTTCGTTATAAGACATCTCCCAAATAGTGTAAGATTCCGACAGTTCCATATATCAAGAATGGTCTTTAATTTTTGCAATTTTAACGTGAAATTAGATTTTTCATTTTCTTTCTCGTTGTAAGAAATAAAAGTACCTAACACACGGATTGGTTTTTCAGGCCATTGAAATCCAAAGGGTTTGTCTTTCCTATGTCTCCACGATCCCAGCCACAGAGCTTTAGTTTTCGACGGGTTCAATTTCAAGCCAGATATATCACCAAAGTTGTCTAGTACAGCGATTGCTTTTTTTACCGAATTACAGTTACTGTTAAGAAGGGTGGTATCATCAGCAAACTGGCTTAGTTTTAGCTCCTTCCCGAAAATTTTTATGCCTTGTATTTCTTTATCTTGTCTGATCTTGCACGCTAACAGTTCTACTGCCAATACAAACAGATATGGGGATAGAGGGCAACCTTGTCTTACTCCTCTTGAGAGATGAAAATAATTTGTGCAGAAGCCATTGTTCAGGACTGCACTTTCTGTGTTAGAGTAAAAGGTGGAGATCCAACGTTGAATGGAATCCCCAAAATTAAACAGTGCAATTGTTCTTTGTATAAATTCCCATTCAATTGTATCAAAAGCCTTTCTAAAATCAAGCTGTAATAATATACCAGGGATGTTCTGAAGCTTTGTTTGCTCAAGAATGTCATTAATTAGCCTAATGTTTTGTCCAATATATCTTCCTTTAATGAAGCCTGTTTGGTCCGGATTGATTAGAAGAGCTAGAACTTTTTCTAGCCTCCTGGCAATAACTTTTGATGCAATTTTATAGTCTAGATTCAATAACGTTATCGGGCGCCAATTAGCAAGTGTAGAAAAGTCCGAATCTTCTTTCGGTATAAGTATAATTACGCCTCTCCGTTGGGAGAGTGACATTTCACCTGCTCTATACGAAGCATTAAGGCAGTCGACAAGATCATGACCCAATAAATCAAAAAAACAGTTATAAAACTCCCAAGTAAATCCATCTTCACCTGGTGATTTCCCGCTACTAAATGTGCATAGAATATCTTTACACTCCTTAAGAGTGATCTCACCTTCTAATTCACTACTCACCGAGTCCTCAAGTCTGGGTAATTCTAAGTTTGCGACGAAAGTTTCAAAGAACGCGTTTTCTACATTAGTAGTAGAAGTATAGAGGTCCTTGTAAAATATTTCAATTTCCTTTAGTATTTCCTCCTCTTTTGTCACTGGATTACCATCCGGATGCTTAAACTCCGTGATCATTTTATGGTTATAATTCCGTCTCTCTAGGTTGAAGAAATATTTTGTCGGTTTTTCACCCTGCTCAGTCCATTTTGTTTTTGAACGAACAATTGAACCCTTGCCCTTATTTTCGTAGATTAGACAAAGTTCATGTTTCAACTGGAAATATTCCGCTTGCGAAGAATTTACCTGGGCACTGTCGACACTATTAGAAATGAGTTGGTCTAAATCGCTCAATCTCTTTTGAAGATCCTTTTCTTTTCTACGGAGATTTTTCGCCTTGTTTTTGGCATAAGGGATTGTAAGGCCTCTCAGTTCCATTTTGACTAGTTCCCATTTCAGTCTTTTGTCTTCTTGTCTAGCATATTTTTCACTAATAGAAGAATAGCTTTCTCTAATCAAGTTTACATATCCTTCGTCGTCCAAGAGAGAGTTATTAAATTTCCATAGTCCTGGGCCTCTTCTATTATTGGAACACTTAAATTTAAGTTTTACTGCTCTATGATCTGGAGCATTTGAGACCAAAGTTTCTATCTGTTCAACCAGATGGATCAGATGTTGTGGTAATAGAAAGAAGTCGAGGCGCGAACATAGTTTAAGCGCTTTTGATTCGTACGTGTAACTTTTTTTATTCGGATTTTTCGCTCTGAAAACATCCACTAAATCAAGTTCCTCCATCATCGTCACCAATTGTTCCCTAGAGGCGGTAGGTTTCCATGGGCTTCCACCTTTTTTATCAATAGCTTGCAATGAAATATTCCAATCACCACCCATTAGAAGATTTTCAATGTCAGTGTTTGACACCAAAAATGTGCTTAAATTATGTAAAAAAGCTTGTTGTTGGCGTTGGTCATTTGGTGCATAAACATTACACAAAGAAAATTTGCTTTCGTTCAAATTCAAATCAATCGAGATGAGTCTACCAGTTTGGTCTTTGTGGATATTTTCAAAGGTGTAGTTTAGTGAGGGGTCGGTTCATGTTACCAAAACGCGCCAAATCCGAACCAACAACCAAACGCCCGCCATATTGGAACCGCAATAACATGTTTCAGTCTCGAGGATATCAGCGTGGGGAGCTTTTTCGCCGGGTTCATCTGCTTAGTGTCGAAGGCCGCAATCAAGATGGCAATCAGAAAGAATCTGAAGGTATTCAAATTTCAAGTGATGCTTTAAGTGAAGGCCCGATCAAAGCACGCGCTTCTTCTCTACCTGGAGATCAGTCGATAACACAAAGCAACGAAAAACATCGTCTCTGCCAACGAAAATCATGCTGTGAAAAAACAAAAAAACAAAAACAAAAAAAAAACAAGAAATCTACGCCACGCTATTTTCTCAAGGAAGTTAACCCCGGGACCCCGGGGTGATAAGATTGCATGTAAACGCGAGCTATTTTTCGACCACGGCTGGGCGGGTTACCTCACCTACCCGGGGTCCCCCACCTCCATGTAAACAGGCCCTTACGGTCCCTTGCCGAAAGAATCATGTCACCAAGAGAACAATCATAAATCCTGAGCTCAAAACAAACATATAGTAAACACTCATTAGCGATCATCTTACGGTCCCTTGCCGAAAGAATCATGTCACCAAGAGAACAATCATAAATCCCGAGCTCAAAACAATCATAACAATGAACACTCATTAGCGATCATCGTACGGTCCCTTGCCGAAAGAATCATGTCACCAAGAGAACAATCATAAATCCTGAGCTCAAAACAATCATACAGTAAACACTCATTAGCGATCATCTTACGGTCCCTTGCCGAAAGAATCATGTCACCAAGAGAACAATCATAAATCCTGAGCTCAAAACAATCATAACAATGAACACTCATTAGCGATCATCTTACGGTCCCTTGCCGAAAGAATCATGTCACCAAGAGAACAATCATAAATCCTGAGCTCAAAACAATCATAACAATGAACACTCATTAGCGATCATCTTACGGTCCCTTGCCGAAAGAATCATGTCACCAAGAGAACTAACAATCATACATCCTGAGCTCCAAACAATCAAAACAATAAACACTCAGCGATCATCTTACGGTCCCTTGCCGAAAGAATCATGACGCTAAGTAAATATGGAGCTCAACAGTGGGCATTACCCTAGAGCCCGACCACGTGGGGAAATTGAGGTAAAGAAACACCCTCTTTCGTCTCTTTCGGAACAACGCCTACAGGTCAAACACACTAGACGTTCCATAAATTGATAATCCGAGGCAGCTGAACTGCTCCACGAAGGCATTGCCAAAAACCACTTTCCTGGAAGTTCGTGTCCAGAACTATAAAGCGTTCCACCCTTTCCCTTGGAGCCGATGTAACCCGCATTTGAGGTCTTCGCGTGAGCGTTCTCGTCGAGCAATTCAATCCATAAAATTCAACACTGTCGGGCGAAAACTCGCACACATCTACCATTAAACCAGGAAAAGCAGTGAAATACACATGTGTAGTTACAATCAATCTGAAGCCCCCTGGTCTGCAGTCGTCTGAAGATTGTGTTGCAGTTTCCCACGAAAAATTCAACGAAAGGCACAGGCATGTTCCGGGTGCCGTTGCACTTGAACAATGTCAATTTATTCATAATCTGTGGTACTTATATGCAATGTCGATAATTTATGCAGTGCGAATAGTGTCCCCAATTAGTTTTTAAAAGCTAAATACTACTGACACTATAATAAAGTATTTCATTCAGAAGAAGAAGAATGTCGCCATTTCAATCTTAAAATTGCTATCACTCTCATGACCCCAAATTACTTTATGGCTACCATTGACTTAAAAGATGCTTATTATTCAATACCAGTCAAAGTAAATCACCGGAATTATCTGAGATTTATTGAGAAAAACCAACTCTTTCAATTTACCTGCCTTCCAAATGGTTTAAGTAGTGCACCTAGAATGTCTACTAAAATAGTTAAACCTGATTATGCTACGCTACGATCCCAAGGACTTAAAAATTTGGGTTACATTGATGCATAAGTCACTTTCAAGGAGGCACGTTTTTGCAGACTGTGGGACCAACGTTGCTGTCACTACTAAACTTTTTGGAGGTCTTGGGCTCATTTGAATCAAGAGGAATCTGTTTTTTAACCAAGACAGCTAGGTAATCTCTTCCCTGGGTTTACTTTTCAGTTGCTATAACTGTTGTCTTGACACCAGGCAAGGCTACAAAATTAGACACAAAAGCTAAACCAATACTTGGAAAACAATCATCCTCAATAAGGGAAGTCTCTGAAGTGTGGGCTAAGTGGTCTCCAGGCATAATGCATGGTCCGACAAAGCAATGACCTTAAAAGCCAAGAACGGTAATTTTGATGCTCCCATGACTCAGAAACATCAAAGTCTGAGCTAAGCGGGTGGATAACACACACACCTACCACTTTCAATCGGGTATCGCACGGCAGCCCTAGTGCCACTATTTGCTTCGATGCATCCTTGACTGGCTAGGGTAGAGCTGGCTGGCTAGCGTGTCTACTGGAGGCCTTTTTATAGAGGAAGAACAGACCAACCATATTAATTATCTTGAGTTTTTGGTATATTTCTCCACAATTTAAACTTTCTGTCCTATTCTAAGAAATTTTCATGTCAAAACAATGATTAACAATACAATCGCAATTTTCTACATCAATAACATGAGTGGTGGAACTATTCCATGCAATCTGCTAACAATAAATTTTTGGCTGTGGCGTATCAGTTGAAAGAAACTTATGAATTACCGCAGCCCACATCCCGGGAAAACTTAATGTCATAGCTGATACAGAACCAAGGACAGCATCTAGTTCTGCTGCATCTCAGGCAAGTGTCCCTGGCAGCCATTCTCAGGCTGGTCCTTTGAGTGTACCTTTGCGCAGTGTTATCTTGAAGAGGTGCACGAACAAGCCACTTATGCTACTACTGTTTTAAATACTTCATTGTTTACACTGTAGTTCTATGCCATGTATGGTTATATAGTCTGTACTGTTTGATAGTTCTCTTGGGCATTAAACTTGTTGAGTTCACAAATTCGGGTTCACAAATGCTTCTCAACATCTCATGAGATCCCTGCACTAAGAATGATGGGATAGAATTGGGAAATTAAACGAGAATTACCTGTAAAGTTGAAGTCTGATATAGATTTTATCACATCATCATCAGGTGTAAAGGGATCCATCGTATCTGTTCACTTTCTCAATTTTGAATTCTGGGTTTGGATGGTGCAATCTCGTGTGATCCCTTTACACCTCGTTATGATGGGATAGAATCTATATCACACTTCAACTTTAAGGTAAGTCTCATTTGATTTTCCAATTAAATGCTACTGTTAGAACTACAACTTTATGTCTTTGCGTTTTTTTCTTTATTTCGTTCATGCTCTTGATAAAAATGAAAGCGTAAAGATTTTGATACTTCATGTATAAAGTTGTCACGTGTACCACGCATAGACATCAGCACAGGTCTGCCCGGCGTTGTTGTACTCGGAGCAGTCAGTCAAGTCTTGTCCATACCAAATTTGAAACTCTTGGCCAATAGACACTGACAGCGGAGTTGGAAGCTTCTTAAACACAAGTTCAGTGGAGTTGACACCAATTCCAGCAAGCTGGTATGAATAATATGTCACTTCACGTTTCGCAGAATGATCTCTAGTAAAGTAATCAGCAAGCAAAAGGGCAGTCTTGTTCGGGTACGTTATGACGGTGAGTAACATCTTATCACGAAAATATGAGTGCTCACATCCCCAATAGGAGGCTGGGTAATCTTGGTGACAAACCACGGAGCCACTTTTGTGAACGAGTTTGAATGTGTAGATGAGGCCGCTTTCCTTGATACGAAATTTTCCGTATTTGTTACCTCGAGCTCCAAAGCAAACGGCAGCATCGTTGGTCTTTTTCCAGTTCTCTGAAATAGGATAAGAAGTAGGTTATTTAACAATTATTCCACGAGCGCGCGTTGGATATGAGATGGTAGATAGCCAACGAGGCGCGTAGCGTCGAGTTGGCTATAACGATCTCATATCCAACAAGCGCGAGTGGAATAATTGTTTTATTAAAAACGCTCAAAAGAATTGCAATATTTGAGCTCCCCAGCTGTTTTCGTTGACGCGCATCGGCTAAGAAATTTGTGGTGAATGGTATATGAGCTCATATACCATTGCCTGTTAGCCAATCAAATCTCAGGAATTGCAATATACCATTGCTAGTTTTTAATAAGAGTATGTAGAGTCTCGGCTGCCTTTCTTCGGTCTTTGAAGGGTATATAATGAAAGGCGAAAGAACGCGTTCATCGTCTTTTCGCCATTCATACTTACCCTCCAAACATTAAGTTGACTGGCCTCTTTATTTTCATCCCATTTTTTTTGAAAACATAAGACTGGCACATTTCATACAATACAAGAACGTTACAGTTTATGACTGATTTACTCAGTATTACGCATTGGCCTCTTATTAACTGGGCCTGAGGCAATCAAGAAATCTTTTGTTGACTCGCAGATATCTTTTAATTCGCCTTTAAAATTTTGGTTGAATGCGTGACTCGCGGCCGGCTTTTCCAAAGGTTTCGCTGTGTTGCGCCGTGCCTTTCATGCTAAAACCAGTTATACTTAGCGCCCAAGCTTCTAGGCCCAGTTCTAAGCTCTGTGACCTTTTTGTTATGCCTGAAATTGACCACTAAGCACACAATAAAGTTCCAAGTTATAAGGCTATTTTCGCTTTTAAAATTCATTAAAAAAAACAATGCGTTAGGAACAAAAACTACACAGCACACGTACACTGTACCTTCCTCGCAAAATTCGCCGGGGAAACCAGGAGTGCACAAACAGCGATATCCTTTGTCTGTAAATCCTGACTGACATTTCGCGTTGTTGATGCAGCGTGGGTTCTTTCCACAGGCGTTCTGAAATAAAAAAAATAGAAAAGACGGATATGCTCTTCTCTGATTTCTCCTTTAAGCTTGCAAAAAAATCAAGCCACATGTCATTAGAATATTGGAATAATCAGCAGGGAGAGCTGACTGAGTGTAATACTTGATGTGCAGTAAAGATATCTCAATTAGTATCGACATGTGCAAGCCAGAGCGAATTTCCGCAACAATGAAAACAATTGTCCATAGAAATTTCGCCGAAGTTTCGTTTGAAAAGAAATTATGTTCATTTTGCCGAAAACCCGAAAAGCTTCGTATTTCGTTGAAACTCGTTTGCATTACCTTTGTTGAAATCAGATTAAAATTCTGTGATTGAAATTTTAGGGGTATTTATTTAACAAATAAAGAAGCCTAAGCCATGTTTTATACTGTCATAAAACACGACGGGCATTTGAGAACACGAGGGAAATGTAGAAAACATGAGCCGCAGGCGAATGTTTTCTACATTTCTCGAGTGTTCTCAAATGCCTGGAGTGTTTTATGACAGTATAAAACACGGCTTAGGCTTCTTTATTTGCTTTACGATATAGATTTTATACGCCGCGAGTGAAAATAAAAACGAGATCGAGAAACTGACGCAATTTAATACCATTAAAGTGTTACATGCAAACGCCAGCAAACGCCTGATTGGCTAACAATGCTAAATCTTGTTATTTGATTGGCCACTCTTGTACTGATGCTGTCAATTTGTCAAACGCGGATCATTGAAGCAAAGAATTTAAGATCGAACTGAGCTGAGTGAAAACGTGTTTTCGTCTTGAAAAGTCACCGAAAAGTACTCAGATTGTTTAAAAAACTTAAGTCAAGCTCACAAAATTTACACAGCAAACTGAACTGAACTGAAGGCCACTATGAATCTTTGTTTACATAAACATTTACGTTTTGAATTTGGCATGAATTAAAAATGCCGCCGCTTCCAAGGATTTGAAATGGAGAATTTTGCTGCTGCTGTTGCTGTCGGAACTGCTGCGAAATTGTAGATGTTGAAATGGGAGGAACAACTGACATTTGCAGTGGAACAAGCGATGCAGCCTGCAGCGATGGGTCTGAGGTGCTTGTAGAAGGCGAGGAACCAGAACATGCCGCGGACAGGACGTCCGAGCACAGGCGAAGTTGATTTGCCGAAGGCCTCGTGTTGTAGTGCTTGATGCTGTCTTCGTTGCGGTGACCTGATATATTCATAATGTGACGGGAGGGAATCTGTGCATCAGACCATAAGGTAATTGCCCTGGCTCTAACAGAATGGTTAGTATAGATCTGCGATAATGCAGCTGCCTCGGAGATATCTTTCATCATGCTTTGGAGCTTGCACACGCCAAGCGGTCTGTTCTCAAACCAAACATCGTCAGACTCTTCAACTCCTTTTCGCTTTGGATACTGAAAAAAGGCTTCACAGCTTGGATTTCGCTTAGAAATATACTTCCTCAGGCACGACAGTCCATCCAGGTTTGGATCGCTGGAGGTCTGGTACATTCGCCCAAATTTTTGCGAACTTTGTACATCGACAATTCCGCCTGGGTGGTTTTTGGTCGCTTCGTCGACATTCATGCGAGCGTACAGACGGCCATCCTCATCTACTTCAAACACAAAGCTGTCGGAGCGGAGTTCGCGTTGACCCTCTCGGCCTCTTCTACACCAGTAGAGGGAAGTGTTGAACCATACGTTGCGTAGGAGGCCAAGCGGAGTACCGCCATGAATTACACTTGAAGCGCTTAGCTTACGGAGATCGCCAGGAGGTATGGCTGGTTTATGCTTTACGTTCTCTTTTCCGTCCTTCTTCTGGACCTTAATTTTCGAATTGAGCATTTTGTTAGACAATTGAAAGGCTTCGCCTTTTGTTATTTTTATGCCTCTATTGTGTGGAGGATTATTTAAAAACCGCTCAATTGCATTTCTTATCGCAAGCAATGATGAGCGACCGTACAATTCGCCATCCTTCGCCCGGGCCTCGGCATAAAACCGCCGCAAAATCTGGTCGAGCTCCATGTCGCTCAGCTCGGGAAGTTTTTTATCCACACCTCTGTTATTGCACCAGTCTGGAAAAAAACATTGAACTTTTTTTATTTAAACGGAACACTGAAAATTTCTCGTTAAATGTTCATTTTGTAAATGTTGCTTATCAGCCATTTTGTTTATCGTTGCGTTTGTTTACGATACGTTTCCCGGTGCAAATTGTTGCAAATGTGCAGACAGTTGTAATAAATGGCTCTCATTGAGCAGTTAATTGTTTTTTCTTGTTGTGTCCTTACCTTCAAATATTTTCACACCCCATTTTGTTGCGTTTTTTGTCGCTTGCGCTTCGGACCGGTCAACGATTTTGTCCAGGTCGTCTTCCGAAAGTTCCACAAAACGGTTTCCGACTTTTTTCTGTTCTTTTCCTTTCCTTTGTAAGTTGCAACTATTAACTTCCACATTTTCCGCTGCATTAGCGAGAATTTCGTCGGATACTTCTTCGTAAAATATGTTTTCCGCCATCCTGAGCGAAAATTCACTCGAGGAAAGCTGACGAAAAACAATAAACCATGATTTTTCTATGTTTTATTTACCTACTAGAAGATGGTTTTCCATGTTCTATAAGAAAATAATGCACGCTTGAGGTCTAGAAAAGCTGCTAGTGGATGCCCGAGCCGTTAGGTGAGGGCATTCAGCTGCTTTTCTAGACCTCAAAAGTGCATTATTTTCTTATAGGACATACGAAAACCATCTTCTAGTGGGTTTAGAATATAGCATAGAAATGCAAATAATTAAAAAAAACACTTGCGCGCGCGTGCTGATCTGAATGAACAAACACTACGCCAAGAAACCTGACGACAGCAATCAAATCCATTTTAATGCTGTTTTGGAGTCGAAAGTGAATTTCTATATCGCTGTACTTACCTTGAAAAACCTTTGTAGCCCGTTTTGTGTTTGCTTTTGTGCTCTTAGAGTACGATTCCGTAACAATTTTGTTTAAGTGTCTTGCAAGTTTTCAAAGCGGCCGCCTTCCTGGCACTCACTGCTCAACAATTCGTCCACGTCTTCATCTTCCCAGTCACCGAAACGTAATTCTTATTCAGGTGAACTGTTTTTAGCGGCCATAATTAAGGAAATAAAATGACAACTTTAAAAGATTGTTGCCGCCATGTTTTTGAATTCGTAACGCAGCAAAAGTTGCATCCGGGGTACCGGGCTTCTATAGTTTTTAGCTATGCTCTATAAAAAATTAATATACAATCTTCGTTCACTGTCCAAAATCCGCACACGCAATTGGTTAAAATCGAGCACGTGATTTTACTTAACCTGACGTCAGCAAACTCCGACAGTGCGTTATTGACAATAACGCATAAAAATCGTGCATTATTGACAATGGCTGACTTTTTTGTGAACGTTTTCAGCTTATGAACGATGTTGTGAATGATTTTTAGCCCCCTTTATATTTGATTAAGTAAAGGTTTTTGTGATTTCGATATTCTTAAACTACGCCAGTATAATTTTGTACTACTTAGATACAACTGAATTCTTGTTTATTAAAATTCTTGATCAAAATTCGCGAAATTGTGTATTGCTTGCAGTGTACTCAGATTGTATATTAAAAGGGTTAGAGGCTGTTAGTTCGTGTTTTGTTTACAAATACACGCACTTGCTGGCAGCACAATGAACTCGAAATTTTCAATAATGCACTCGGCTACGCCTCGTGCAGTATTGAAAATTTCTCGTTCATTGTGCGGCCAGCGCGTGCGTGTATTTGTAAACAAAACACTCACAGCAGTCTCTAACCCATAAATAATGCCCGCTAGAATTCCATTGCGTGTATACAGCGGCTATATTCTAAACTCTGATAAAACATAGGTTTTTAGCCAATCAGAGCGCGCGCAGACTCCTATCTATATTATAATTTCAAATAAATCTGTCCATGGTTTTGGTTTAAAAAGTTGAAGAACTCGGTACTTATACTTCGGTCCTCATAAATAACCATGGATGTAAGGGAAATTGCTCTTATATATAAATTTGTAACGCACCTTTTTCGTCGGTGCAACGCCTTCTTTATCGATAAATTTGGACGTGATTCAGTAAATTAATGTTAATAAAACTTTGGAATTAATTTTTTGTGCTATCAAGCATTTGTTCTGTAAGTTTCAAAAAAATCGTTGGAGTCGTTTTTAAGATTTTCGAAAAATCGCTAGAAGTGGAACATTTATCAAAAATTACAATGGTAATGATTTTATGACAAAATCCAATTCTCGGGATTGCGATAAACAAAAACAATAAAACTTTCACGGCAACGAAAGGTAGGTTAAATACACTTTTAGGGTTTATTTCAAATAATGTCGTCAACGCAGTGTCTGCATCTCGGTCCGTGTATCATAATCATCAAAAAGCATAGTTCGAAATATATTTGCGATTTCTTCAAAATCAAAAATACATATTTTTTTTTATTCTTGTATATTTGATGTGCAGTACACCAATGTTTCAGATACTGGTGTTTGTTTTTCTCGTCAAATCTGATTCGCGTAGACTTCAAGTTTAACTGATTTCGTATTTTTGCCATGAAATATCAAACGTCAAACCAATTCCAATAGGTGGTGTAAATTTCACATCGATCCGAGTCTGCTAAACGGCCAATTGAAAATGTGTTAGGTATGGACCCGAAAAAACTTTATTTTAAGCCAAAAAAAAAATGGCGTAAAATACAGCAATAATGTCGGGAGAGAATTAGCTGATCCGATTTTCAATTTTCGCGCTTAAATGAGCAGAACAAATATTTATATCAATAATAAACTTTCTAAATGTCGTTCACTTTTCGTTTCCGGTTTCGTGCTTTGCGCTCTGTGCGCTAGGCATCAATACTTTCAAGACACACCTGAAAAAGCTATCTCAGTTTCTAGACAAGCTTGACAACACGTGCGTTCGATTTGGTTATAGTATACATATCGGCCCAGACTTCGAAAATTAAGTTCATTCGCGTTGCTGATAGCCAAATATTTATTTTCATGTTAGTTGAGATAATCTGGTGGTACATCAACCTCAAGACAACGGTTGTTTACCATTTCCCAAAGAATTCCGGAAGTTTTGATGGGATGTAAATGATAAGACTTCTTTGGTTTCCATGAAAATAAACAGAACATCTTGAACGGTAGTCCAAAAATTCCCAAACGGAATATCCGAACGGAAAATGTTCTTACCATTTGCTTTTATCTACCAGTTTTAAGCCTTTCTCGGTTTCGACTCATATATGCAGCTACTCAGATCAATTCCAGGTGCTCCGAGTACATTCTGGAAGATGGGACACGCCAAATCTCATTCGGAATTTCTGTTCAGGGTTCTTGCTTACCATTTGCCCAAACTATAAACCAACCGGTTTCTCGGTGTAAATGGTAAACAACCAAAATCTCCTATCAGCTACTGCACGACAAAATAACCTGCCAGTATTGTGGAACAGGATCAATAGTAATAAATTGTTAATTTGATAATGATGGCAAAACTTTTGAAGAACCCTAATTTCAAAGTGTTAATACCTTCGCGCTGCGATAAAGATAAGCGTTGTCATTTGTCAGGTCTCCGTCATGTTCCTGGTGAGTAGAATTATTCAGCTCACATTCCTGTTGTCCTGTTGCACTATCAGGATCTTTTTTAATGTTGACACTGACACAGTCGTCATGCTGGTAACATGCACGGTTTTTATTTTGTGGCTCTTCAAACGTCTATCAGCAAAGAAGTTATAGCTTGGAAAGTATAGTTCACGACATCCAACTAAAATAAGGAATGAAGAATAATATATAGATTTAGCAAAGCCTTAAAGCGGAGCTCCACAGATACATTTTGTGTTGGCTCTTAATAATTTGTAAAAATACTCTCATTGAAAATACCGTCATTGAAGTTATTACGCAACTACTCAAGAAAGATTCCACAGCCTACATCAATCGTCATTTCCAATCGCAAAAATCCTTCTAAAAAAATAAAGGACTTGACCCCGCAATCAAATGCGAAACCATTATCTGGTCACCGGTCACTTCAAAAAACACGTGATCTCGATAAGTTCTGCACCTGAGCCCGCAAAATGGTCATGTGATACTGATCAGCAGATACCGTGGTTTGACAGCTGTCAGTTGGTCATAGCATGGATTTCCAGTGTCAAAGATTTAACCAAGGCGGCATGCTTAGGTCAACCTATTTTCTGGACTATGGCCATCATTTTACGCGACTTACCTCATGCGCACGTAGGGCGCACGCGCCCGCGAACCATGCCGCTAGCCATGATGACCATGAAAACTCCAATGCATGGTTCTTCTATTATTGTGGTTATGGGGCTCCACTCTGCGGCCCTTCGGGCCACTGGAGCACCGCTATAAGCAATGCAAGAGACAATCATGGTCAGGCCATTCTTACGCCCAGATGTCAGTCAACCTCAAGAAAGTCCCAACAGCTGACAAACAACCTCTTCATTTTTTTTACGACAATTACTGATAATTATAATAAAATGCGTTTCATTTTTCCCAAGACATATTCTGTTAAAACAAGACCTGTGTTTTTTCAATGGCCTATTTTATAATCCACTGCGTGCCACAAATGCAAGTATACAAATTTTTATTTCGCGTCCGAAATCTGTGACACTTCAAAAGAAGAACGTTTGGTTAAAATAAACTCTAAATCTTTACAAACCGCGAAGAAACAGTCACTTTTTCTTGATAATGATCGGTATTATCGAAACGACGGACAGTGTTAGTTTTAATTTTATCTCTACAGAAGCTTTTCAGCAGTACTTACGGTTAATTATTTTTTCTTAGCTTGTGAGCGGGCGGAGTTCTATAATATTGGTTACGGGAGCGGGCGGAAATTTTCGATCTAATTTTTTGCCCGCTCACGGAGCGATTCTGCCCTGCCAGCTCGCTGTGTTTTCATTTCGCGGCGAGACGAACGAACCCATGGAAGTTTTTCTCTCCAAAATTAATGTAGTTGTTCACCAACCGTTGTAAATATGAAAGGAAAAGTTAGCAGTGGAATTTGAGGCCTTGAAATTCTCTAAAAGGCTAGTATTCATTCTCTTTATTGACAAAATCAAGTTATAGTTTTATGGCCGTAGTTTGTCCATCGTTCTTTGTGCACTCGCACTGATTTTCACGCCATTGCGGTTAAATGCCAACTGCAAGTCCCTGGTTTGCAGACTCGATTTATCCTCTCAAACTCTTTGCTTTCCTGAGTACTGTTCACTTTGCGGCCTCAGGCAGCATTTTCAAGACCTCGGTCACAGTTTTTTACTATACGGACCTCCCAGCCGGTAAATATCTTTAACGTTCAAAATTGAGTAATAAAAATGTTTCGCATACAAAGTATACTTAACTGAGAGGATACTTGAGGAATATCTGAATACACTGATCAATATCACAAACCACCTGCTGCATGTATAAAATCTTTCTCCATGCTCAGTAGTTCCAACTGGGGATTAAAGGCGCTACGTCACGGACAACGCATCTTGAAAAATTGGCAATTTTTTTTTTTCAAGTTTGTTGGTCGTAACCGTTAACAAATCGTCGTCAGTCGAAAAAATCCTTGGTTATTTTCGCGTTTTTACTATTCCGTTAGTATTTTTCTAGATTGGCAAACTATCATTTTGAGGTTTCCTTTAATTTCAAAGTAATCAGAAAAATGACTAAAACATGGCGAAATTGCTGCAATAAACTGATATTTCCGATAATAATTAACAATTATTCGCCGAAGTGGAGCTAAATATCCACCACTTTCACCGACACTGAGGTGAATAATTGTTTTAGTATATACCACACACGTTGAATAACTAACGGACTAAAACATTACTTTCGGTACACAAAGCGACGCGCGAAGCCATTTGGTTTCTCTTATTTTCCGCTGCTCGGAGGTGAATAGTACTTTGCTAATCACCTCCGAGTTAACCAATCAGCGCGCGCGGAAAGCACTATTCACTTGTGTGGTGTATACTAATAATATTTACTTTACTTTACTCTTAAATCCACTGCCAGCTACGACTGCAAGTATACAAATTCCATATAATTCGCGCGTGAAATCTGTTACACTTTGAAGCAGAACTTTTTGTTAAAATAAACTAAATCTTTAACTTGTCTAAAATGTCTTTTTCAACTCATTTATATTCAAACCACGAAGAAACAGTCACTTTGTCGTGATAATGATCGGTATCATTGAAACTACGGACAGCGTTAGTTTTAATTACATTTTACAGTTTTTGAGCAATACTTACAGGTAAATGTTTAAAGTTCAAAAATGAGTAATAAGAAGGTCCGCATACAAATTTCCTTAATTGAGAGGATGCTTGAAGAATTTGAATACACTGAATAATATCGCAAATCCACCTGCTGCATGTAATAACTTTCTCCATGTTTCGTAACTTCAAATTAGCCGAAAAAAATTATTTTGATAGTTTAATTTCAAGCGAGTAAGGGAAATTTTTTTGTCAGCATGATCTACATAAAATTGTCGGTTTTGGACTATGGTCTACTAACAATAAGACTGCTCGCCTTCGTTTTCTACGAGTGACAGTCAACTGGACTGCTCTTTGTTTACGACATGAATCAAACTTATGGGTATAAAAGAAGTTTCCGAACTCACCCTCCGCGCACGTTGGATTAGTTATCGTAGAAATTCACGATACGAAAATCAACAGCAAAGAAAACTTCATTCTTACACCACAATGAATGTCTTCAACTTTTATGCCAAAAGACAAGTCAGGATAATGCTAGTAGAGGGTAGCACAACACAAGTGGGTGTATTTAAAGCAGTTGCCTCCAGCCAATACCAATTAATGTAAGTTTGCATGACACATGCACCACAGCCACTAAATTGCAATTGGCACCTGTCAGAATTGCTCCTCCTTCTTTTGCTTAGACTTACCATTTCATGAAGGACTTTTAGATAGCGAATAAGCATTGCTTTTGTAGTTGCTTCTCTTCTATTTTGTTAATTAATTCCTGCAGGTTTGTAAAATACTCTTGCAGGAGAGTCATATGATTTTTGCAACATGAGTTTCAAACATAGCATAGCATGTAGCAGGCGGTTTCAGCGAGCGTAAGTTTTTGAATCGATTCTGAAGTTTTATTAAACAAACGTTGAATATGAGGACCTTACCACTGAGTACGATGAATATCTTAGCTTAGTAAGCAATAAGCTACGTTACGGACAACGCATCTTGAAAAAAATGGCAACTTTGTCAATCGAAGCCACCCTTGGTTATTTTCGCGTCTTTATTATTCCGTTGGTGGTTTTCTGGGTTAGAAAACTATTATTTTGAGGTTTCCTTCAATTTCAAAGCCAGTAGAAATAAAAAAAAAACGACCAACGCATTGTGAAATTGCTCCTTTAAACTCTCGAATAATTTCGATAACAATAATATTTAATTTACTTTACTTTTAAATCCCCTGCCAGCCACTACTGCAAGCATACAAATTTGCATTTGATTCGCGCCCGAAATCTGTCACACTTTGAAGCAGAACTTTTAGTTAAAACAAACTAAATCTTTAACATGTCTAAAATGTCTTTTTCAACTCATTTATATTCAAACCACGAAGAAACAGTCACTTTGTCTTGATAATGGACATTACTATAGCTAGTTTTAATATATCTACAGAAGTTTTTCACTCCCCAGCAACACTTATACGTAAATCTTTAACGATCAAAAAATTTTCCTTAACTGAGAGGATGGCTGAGGAATAACTGGAAACACTGATCAATATCACAAATCCACCTGCAAATACTTTCTTCATAGTAATTACAATTTACCCGTAAAAAATATTTTGATAATTTCAACTGAGTATGGGGAATGGTTCTTTTTTTCATCTTCGTAGTCTACATAAATTTGTAGGGTTTGGGCTGCGATCCCTTAAAGCTGGTCTAATTGAACAATTAGATTATTCGCAATCGTTTTCTATTGGTGATAGTCAACTCGACTGCGCCTCGTTGACTACATGAAACACAAATTTATGAGTATAAAAGAAATTTAAATTAAAACTCACCTTCCGCGCACGTTGGATTAGTTATCGTTGAAATCCATGACACGAAAACCAACAGCAAAGAAAAATTCATTTTTACACCACAGCGAATGTCTTCAGCTTTTATGTCAAAAGTCAAGTCAGGATAATTCTTCCATTTTTAATAAATTTATTCGGAACATAACACCTATTAATCTTTTTTCTTGAAATTCTGTGGTTTATGTTTTGACACATTTTTTTTAAGAATCTAGGCGACTGACTATTGTCACCCCAGGCTTTTGTCGAAGAGGTCAAAACCCGACAAGCATCGCTGGAGTCCTCGCGGACAGGAATAGGGGACTTTGTAGAGACAGTGTAGGTATAAGTATTTCGTTCCCCGGCATACAAAAGAAATCTCGATTTATTCGGCAACGTTTCCATAACTTAACAAAGACGTCTTCATAATCCCTATGGACTCGGGAAAGTGTTTTGAATTCCAGTTTCGAGCCTGTCCCAAGATGTGTTGTGAATGCGTGGAGTTTTTAATCCTTTCGAGCACGGAAACTTGTTATTTGCGCTGTATTAGAGATTTTCATGTTTTTCGTTCGTTGAAGAAAACGCTTGATTAACAAATTCTTTCGATAATGGTAATATTATTCTCATCGAATATCAATTTAATTACCAATTGGAAGCTCTGAGCTAAGGTATTCATACCTCAAAGGTAAAGTCTTCATATTCAAAGTTTGGTTTTAAAAAACTTAGTCTTTTACAGCGGATGGTGCTGAAAACGCAAACAGCCTCCTACATTCATGTTATGCTTGCTATGTTATAAAAGAAATTCAGGTTTGAAACTGATGTTGCAAAATTTAATGACTTTCCTGCAAGCATAGTTGAGAAACCTGCAGAAATAAATTAACAAAAAACAGAAAAGAAAACCAACTATATCAAAATAAATGTTATTCGCTTATTAAAAATCAAAGAAGTAGGAGCCATCCCTTTTGACAGGTGCCAATTGCAGTTTAATTAATTACAGTGCACGGGTCAGCAAGCTGGCATTAGTTGGCATATCCTTTCTTGCTGGAGGCTATTGCTTCGATTACACATCACATGTGTTGTGCTACCCTCTACTACGATTGATTGACTTTTTCGAACAATCTAGATCACTTAGCAAACATAGTAGTTTTTTATTATAACAACTTTATTTGCATAATGAAAATATGTACACGTAAATTGGATGCAAATAGGGTGCCAACAGAGAAGAACTTATTATCACATAGGTTTCAGAAGGCTAAGCGAGGAGAATACGACAAAAAGAAGAGAAAGCTTTCTAGTCATTCCGTATTTAGAAAAAGCGAAAACGTTCTTAGGTTTTCGTACGTTTGTCTCGTGTTGCGTTACCAGTTGTCGTTTATATATCAACCGTACCCCGACCAGTGTGCAGGCGAGAATCTGTCAGTGATTTCAAATTAAAAATGCGAATAGCCAATGGTTCATATAATGAATAATTGATTCCCTAACGGCCGTCGATAAAACCAGGAACATGGAACATTCCGGAACATTCCAGAACATCCCGGAACATCCCGGAACACGAAAAAAAAAAAAAAAAAAAGAAGAGAAAATAAAGGAGAAAATGAAAACAAAATAAGGGTGAATATATTTGAGAAAATGAAAAAAAAATTCATATAAGAAGTAAGGAATAGGTACGGAGGGACGTTAGTATAAATGGGGTGATGTAACTGACCACACGAAATGAAGGCACAAGGGCTTTCCCGCCGTTTTCATCGCGTGTTTATCGTCGTGTCCACTGTGCCAGAAATGGATCAGTTCCAGCTCAGCTTCCCAAAATATCAATTTCCTGATGTTTGGAGTGGAACTTGAAGTCGTTCGCGCGGTCTTTTTATCAAAACCCCGGGCTCCCCGCGTCTTCGCTTAGGGCCTGTCTTTCCGTACTTGTACGCCTTTGTTGTTTGCTTGGGACTTAAGTTCGGGAGCTTGGACCCGTTTCTTGAACGAAAGCCACGAAAACTTCTCCGGCTTTCCATGCTATTTTCAATGGATTTTATCTTAAAACAAAGCAGGCCTAACTGGAATCTTTGTTCATATGAAAAATAGTTATAAACGTTGAGAAGAGCTTTGTAAACTTCAGTTTTTGAAGAGGTGGATAACACTATCCACCGGATAAATCACTACCCTAGTGATTTATCCGGTGGATAGTGTTGTCGATAACACTATCCACCGGATAAATCCCCCCTTTGAACAACCGGGGCCTGGGCTACACGAGCAACACCCAGTCTTCCAGCCGCGCCCGCTGTGCGATGAGGGTTTCGCGGGCGCCCCGACCGAAATCCAAGATGGCGACTTATAGCAACATTGGGTATTCCCGATCCACTGACAACCGAATCTTATTCCAGTGGTGATATGGTACGTATATGAAAATTAATTACACCATTACACGAACGAGGGGCTTTAACACAAGGTCATTTCTTTAATATTTTACCTTCTATTTTTGAAAAGGAAAGGCTTCTTACCTGACAATCTTCGTCAGAGCTATCCATTTGTGCGGACACGACACGACAATCCTTAGTAAACACGTGAGGTCAGTCACAACACAGCATTTATTTGCCGTCCCACCTACTCCGTATTTCTTCGTATATGAATTTCTTTCGGTAAAATGTAACTTCATTTTATTTAATTACATAAATATACACACACACATATTTTTTTTCTTTCCTTTATTTATTTATTTATTTTTTCGTGTTCCGGGATGTTCCGGAATGTTCCGGATTGTTCCATGTTCCTGATTTTATCGACGGCCTTCCCTAACGAGGGTCTCCCAGGGGTTTTGGGGAACAAGGGAACATTGGCAAAATATCGAAGGGAACAAGGGAACATTAGCCAATTTTAGGGAACAAGGGAACAAAATTCGAAAAATTACAGTACGAAAAAATTCTGATATAAGGAATAGAGAGCATTATTTTGGAGTTTTTATTTATGGTCATTTATGCACCACTGTCGTTCCGACGTTGGTTTAGCCCTGGTTAGAGTCAAAGAACTCAAGCGAGGTCAAGGCTCTCAGCTGGGAGACTGGGTTAGAGGTGGGTCAGAGGTCACCACGGTCACAAGTTGGCGGTAATCTGACGCTGTGTTGTTACAGATTGCCAAGATGGCGGAAAGATCATTTGCCGATCGTGTTCTTCTGTTGCCTGTCACTGCGGCAATTTATCGAAATGGCGAAGAAAAACCAGCAATGCGTTGGTCCCTTGAAATGGGAATCGGGGGCGAAAGTGACAAGAATTTGTTTGATTTAATATTTCGAGTAAGAGAAGGATTTGGAATCGCAGATCGGTGTAGCCAGCTACAAATAGCCGTTCAGAGTGACGATCAGTGTTAAAGATTTTCAAGTTACAGCGAACTGTCCAAAGGGCAGAGTATTTGAAATTGATTCCCAAGAACAGTGGACTGCAGCAATTACCAAAGTGATGACGAAGGAGCGGGAATTAATAGGTAGGTTGCCCAAATCTGGCTTGTATTTGAAGATAAACGCTAGAAGAAGCTTCTTTATTTATGTTCATTCATTAACCATGTAAGCTTATGTACATCTTATTGAGGTCCTTATTATCGGGCGATTCCAACTTAATTTTTTCTTTACCAAAATATGTACTAAATGGCCATTTCCCTAAAATGCTGTGGTATCTGTTTTTGCAATAGTGAAGGTGTATGAGATCGAGTTGAAAGCTGCTTATTATTGTATGTATTGCAGCAAGACGTAACCACTGCTACCAAAAAAGCAAGGGCAATGTGCTTTGATGCCGATGTGTTCAATCCATTAACTTTCACAGAAGAGGCAGAAAGGGAAATCAGTGTTAAGGACATATGCGGATCTTTGAAAGAAAGCTTCGTTAATGACAAAATTATTGAAATGAGTGAGAACGAATTTATTTATTGTCAATCTCAATTGATCAGTCAAGTAGAATCAGTAACCATCGAAGAGGCAAGGGAATGTGTAGAGGAAGATCAAGAGCAATCAAATACCACATCGAGAAGATCAGGAAGAGCAAGGAAGAGGGCAAATTTTGACGAGTTCATGTATTATGATGATTGATCGGAGAGTTAAGGTTAGTTTTAATGCTAATCACACGCTGATGGATTGCGAATTTCGCTCAAATGCTTGAGATGATGTGTCACACAAATAGAACGTCACATGCAACATCTGTACTCTTCTTTTTAATTTTTTTTGTGGAGAAAAGTGAGCAGGGAGGGGGTAGGTGGTAAGTGGATTTGATAAAAGGGGAACAAATTACGAAAATGTGTGGGAACATGGGAACATAGGGCAATATTGGAAGGGAACAAGGGAACAAGGACCCCCCCTGGGAGACCCTCCCTAACGTGCTAGTCTCAACGCCATGCCCAGCGACAAAGGCCGCATCAAACAAATGTCCAATCATTGCTGAACAAGTTCTAGCCATTTTCATGACGTCATTGGTTACCATAGCAACAGTTTAGCCTGTTAAAAGCACCTTTAATTTTGATTTTAAGTGCTTATAACTCAAAAACGAGCACGGTGACCCCCATTTTTTATTATTGAATAATAATTAGCATGTTAAAATATACCTTTTTGCAAAGTTAAAAAAAAATTTATCTAGCGGTTTCAGAGCCACCTTAAATTTCCGAAAATTTGAGGTGGCTCTGAAACCGCTAGATAAATTTTTTTTTTTAACTTTGCAAAAAGGTGCATCTTAACATGATAATCATTATTCAATAATAAAAAATAGGGGTCACCGTGCTCGTTTTTGAGTTATAAGCACTTAAAAGCAAAATTAAGGGTGTTTTTAACAGGCTAAACTGTTGCTATGGTAACCAATGACGTCATGAAAATGGCTACAACTTATTTAGTGATGATTGGACGTCTGTTTGATATCCTTATTGTAGTAGCAACTGGTAACAACTTGTAGTACTGACCCATCAAAGTTTAGAGCTGGAAACCATTGTGAGCCTCCTTAATAGATGTGGATCTCGGAGTTTCTGCTCAACTTACTGGCGTGATGACAGCGATGGAATACGAACCCGCACCCTACTGGTGACTCAAACCGTGATAGTCTGCTCAACATGCTATTTACTTTTATGACTGTAACGTGCTTCTCTTCTCTTCTCTCGTGATCTTCTCGCTGGAGATTTTTTTAACAGCGTGTGCGACTTACATGTTTCGATTTAAACTTAACTAGATCATCTGCATTGTCGAATGAGAGGAACGGCTTATTCTCATCCTGCCTGATAAAGATTCTACCGTTATACGCCCAAATGTACTTCCACTTAAGATGCTTTTTCACTCTGTTGACATCCCTGAAGAGCTTTTCTTAAATGGGGTTAATGACTAGTACAGGAAAACAAGCACTTTCTTTTATAATTAAGACCTTCCTTCCTCTTTAAAAAATTTAAGTGTGTTTGCATTTCCGAAGCAAATAAAACGTTACCTCCTATCAGAACAAAAACTGTACTAATTTTCCACCAAGCCAGTTTGTTATTTCGTGAGTCCTTTATTGACCTTTATTATTCCACTATTGCGCCATTTTACCATATTAGGGCTATTAGGACAAAAGAACGCGCAAAATATGCCACGTTATTACACTGTAGAACAGGGCAAAAATACGGACTGAAAGAGCTGCGACAAAATTGCCGAACTAAGCTTTATTTTTTAGTAGAATAATAAATCCCTTATTTGATGGTTTAACATATAATACTAGCGGACATTTTGCTCATTGCTCGTGTTTTTCCTCGCCCCTTCGGGGCTCGGAAAAATACTACGCAACACGCAAAATATCCGCGCGTATTATATACTAAACCATCGAATAAGGTGTATTTATTAATTGTTTTTTCTTTCTTTTTATCTTAACTACCTGATATTCATAACTTAAATCGTACGAGGAGCTAACTAGAAAACCTATCGGTTCATTTAACAGGCCATGGTATATGAGCTCATATACCATTGACCACAAATATCGTAGCCGATACGCGTCAACGAAAACAGCTGGCAGCTCAAATATTGCAATTATTTTGGGCGTTTTTAATAAAACAATTATTCCACTCGCGCTTGTTGGATATGAAATCTACCATCTCATATCCAACGCGCGCTTGTGGAATAATTGTTAAGTATACCACTCGAAAGTATTACATAACTAGTATGTATAGTTTTGTAATGTAACTGGAAATGTCTATGGAAATGTCTGCAACGGTATATTGCAATTCCTGCGTTTTGATTGGTTAACAGGCAATGGTATATGAGCTCATATACCATTGACCACAAATATTGTAGACGATAGGTGTCAACGAAAACAGCTGGGAAGCTCAAATATTGCAATTCTTTTGGGCGTTTTTAGATATGAGATCTACCATCTCATATCCAACGCGCGCTCGTGGAACAATTGTTAAGTATACCACTCGAAAGTATTACATAACTAGTATGTATAGTTTTGTAATGTAACTGGAAATGTCTTGCTCGAAATAATAAATGTACAAACAAGAAATGCTGGGGTTCACTTACTTCTCCCTCTTAACCTCTCACCCTCTGAACCAGCTTCTCGGGCGTCGGTAGTCTGTCTAAAAACTCGATAAAGGGCTACAAACAATCTTACTCTCAAACAGCATCACGAGTTTGCTGCTAAAGTCCCTTGCATTCGTGAGAAACTAAACGGTAGCAGATGTCCTGTCCTGTAAGCATTAACTTTATATTTGCATCTGCTTTTCAGTAGCATGACGCGACTGACTAGGGGTATTTCTACTCGCCCCTGGAAAGGACGCTAGTCCATCGCAGGGTTACCCCTAGCATTGAATTCGCCGGTACAATTCAGGAGCAGGAAGCGACTAGGGGTATATATAGGTGGAATATATAGGTATAAATATATGACGTTACTGGCTGAAATTGGCCAATAAGTACGCAATAAACTTGCAAGTTATAAGCCTTTCTTCGCTTTATTAAGTTATTATAAACAGTCATTTTAAAAACAATGCGCTACGAACAAAAACTAAACAGCACACGTACCTTTGTCGCAATTTTCACCTGCGAAACCAGGAGTGCACAAACAACGATATTCCTTGTCTGTAAAGCCTGACTGACATTTCGCGTTGTTGTTGCAGGGTGGGTTCTTTCCACAGGCGTTCTTAAATAAGAAAACAGAAAAGAAGGATATGCTCTATCTTGATTTCTCCTTAAAGTTTGTAAAAAATGAAGCATACGTGTTGCATTAGAATACTGGAAAAATCACCAGGGAGAGCTGACTGAGTGTATTACTTGATGTGAAGTAAAGGTTTCGAAAGTATCGACAAGTACAAGCCAGAACAAAATTTCGCAACAATGAAAACAATTGTACTTCGAGATTTCGCCGAAGTTTCGTTTGAAAACCGTTTCTGTTCATTTTGATCGAAACTCCGAAAAGCTCCGTATTTCCTTGAAATTCGTTTGCATTCCTTTTGCACAGTAGGACGGACATGATTTAGAAAGGTTTTTATGTTTTTATGTTTTTTTATAAATCAGATTGAAATTTAAGGGGTATTTATTTTCAACTAAATCTGTCCTTTGGCCTTGGTTTGAGTATAATGACATCATTGTTCACAGAAAATTGAAAAACTCGATATTTATACGTGGGATCTTATAAATTAGTACCATGGATTTAACAGTCCGGCGGCTCAGGTGAAGCATGAAATTTGGCACACTGAAAGTGGTCACCAACACGTTTTTCAGGTTAAAGTGCCAAGCAGTTTAAGCCTTGCCCAGTTTCAACCCATATACGCAGCTACTCAGATCAGTTCCAGGTGATCGAGTACATTCTGGAAAATGGAAAACGCCAAATCTAATTTGGAATTTCTGTTTAGGGATTTTGCTTACCATTTGCCCAAACTGTAAACCAACCGGTATCTCGGTGTAAATGGTAAACAACCAAAATCTCCTAACAGCTCCATGTCGACAAAATAACTTGCCTGACAATATGTTGTTTAACAAGACATACAAAAAAAAAATACTTGTTGATCAATGGCAATACATTGTTAATTTGTTAATGAGGTCAAAAATTGTGTTAATACCTTTGCGCCGCGATAAAGATAAGCGTTGTCATTTGTCAGGTTTCCATCATGTTCCAGGTGAGTAGAATTATTCAGCTCACATTCCTGTTGTCCTGTTGCACTGTCGGGATCTTTTTTAATGTTGACACTGACACAGTCGTCATGCTGGTAGCAAAGAAGTTCACAAAAGTCCAAGTCTTTGACAAGCACGGTTTTTATGTTGTGGTTCTTCAAACGTCTATCAGCAAAGAAGAAATAGCTTGGGAAATAAAGTTCACGATTTCGATCTGAAATAAAATGTGAAGAAAAATTTATAGATTTAGCCAGGCCTAAAAGCGGAGCTCCACATATACATTTTGTTCTGGTTCTTAATAATTTGTAAAAATACTCTCATTAAAAATACTGTCATTGAAGTCATTACGAAACTACTTAAGAAAGATTCAACAGCCTAAATCAATCATCCAGTCCTATCGCAAAAATCCCGCTTGCAGAATCTTTCTAATACCCTAGATAGAAACCATTATCTGGTCAGCGGTGAGACAATCATGGCCAGGAAATTCTTACGCCCAGATGTCAGTCAACCTCCTGAAAGCGCCAACAGCTGACAAACAACCTTAAAACATTAGCAAGTCAATTTTTTTTTCAATGGCCTATTTTAAAATCCACTGCGTGCCACAAATGCGAGTATACAAAATTGCATTTCGCGTCCGGAATCTATCACTCTTCAAAGTAGAACGCTTGGTTAAAATAAATTAAATTTAAACATGTCTAACATGCCTTTTTCAACTCATTTATATTCAAACAGCGAAGAAATGCACTTTGTCTTGATAATGATGGGTATCATCGAGACGACGGACAGCGTTAGTTTTAATTATATTTTAGCCTGCGAATACAGCCGCCTCTCATCGCTCTAATTCTATTTCTGCAGACCTTTTTCAGCAATACTTACAGGTAAATCTTTAACGTTTAAAGTGAGCAATAAAAATTTTACGCATACAAAGTTTACTTAACTGAGAGGATACTTGAAGGATATCTGAATACACAAATCAATATCGCAAATCCACCGGCTGCATGTAATAACTTTCTCCATGATTCGTAACTTCAAATTACCCGAAAAAAAATATTTTAATAATTTCGAGCGAGTAAGGGAAATGTTTTTTTTTTGTTTGCATGATCTACATAAAATTGTCGGTTTTGGACTATGGTCTACTTACAATAGGACTACTCGCCTTCGTTTTCTATGAGTGAAAGTCAACTCGACTGCGCCTCGTTTAATCACGAATGACAAAGTTATGGGTATAAAAGAAATCATCGAACTCACCCTCCGCGCACGTTGGATTAGTTATCGTTGAAATCCATGACACGAAAACCAACAGCAAAGAAAAATTCATTCTTACACCACAACCAATGTCTTCAGCTTTTATGTCAAAAGACAAGTCAGGATAATGCTAGTAGAGGGTAGCACAACACAAGTGATGTGTAATCGAAGCAATAGCCTCCAGCCGGTACCAACTAATGTAAGTTTGCATGACACGTTCACTTCAGCCACTAAATTGCAATTGGCACCTGTCAGAATTGCTCCTCCTTCTATAACTTTGACTTCCCCTTTTATGAAGGATTTTGGATGAAGCATTGTTTTTGTAGTTGTCTTTTTTCTCTATTTTGATAATTTATTTCTGCACGTTTGTCAAATACGCTTGCAGGAAAGTCATAAGATTTTGCAACATGAGTTTCAAACGTACCATAAAGCATCCATAACATGAATGAAGCGGGCGTTTTCAGCCCCATCAGTCGGGCAAGCCTATGTTTCTGAAAGTTTATTAAACAGATTTTAAATATGAAGACCTTACCATTGAGTATGATGAATGTCTTAGCAACGCCGCGTATAATGCATCTTGAAAACACTGGTAATTTCTTTCGAGTTTTTTGGTCGTAATCGGTCTCAATCGTCGTCAGTCGAAACCATCCTTGGTTATTTTTCCGTTGGTGTTTTTCTAGTTTAGAAAACTATTATTTTGAGGTTTTCTTCAATTTCAAAGCCAGTAGTAATCAGAAAAATGACTAAAGCATCGTGAAATTCCTCCTTTAAACTGAACTTTTCGATAACAATAATATTTAAATTTTTGAATCGATTCTGAAGTTTTATTAAACAAACGTTAAATATGAGGACCTTACCATTGAGTACGATGAATATCTTAGCTTAGTAAGCAATAAGCTACGCCACGGACAGCGCATCTTGAAAAACTAGCAAGTTTGTCAATCGAAGCCACCCTTGGTTATTTTCGTGTCTTTATTATTCCGTTGGTATTTTTCTAGGTTAGAGAACTATTATTTTGAGGTTTCCTTCAATTTCAAAGCCAGTAGTAATAAAAAAAAAACCATTAAAGCATTGTGAAATTGCTCCTTTAAACTGATATTTTCGATAACAATAATACTGAATTTACTTTACTTTTAAATCCACAACCAGCAGCCACTACTGCAAGCATACAAATTTGCATTTAATTCGCGCATGAAATCTGTCACACTTTGAAGCAGAACTTTTAGTTAAAACAAACTAAATCTTTAACATGTCTAAAGTGTCTTTTTCAACTCATTTATATTCAAACCACGAAGAAACAGTCACTTTGTCTTGATAACGAACGGTATTATCAAAACAACGGACATTACTATAGCTAGTTTTAATATATCTACAGAAGTTTTTTACTCCCCAGCAACACTTATACGTAAATCTTTAACGTTAAAAAATGAATAACGAAAATAAAAAATTTTCCTTAACTGAGAGGATGGCTGAGGAATAACTGGAAACACTGATCAATATCACAAATCCACCTGCAAATACTTTCTCCATAGTAATTGCAATTTACCCGGAAAAATATTTTGATAATTTCAACCGAGTATGGGGAATCTTTCTCTTTTTGATCCTCATGGTCTACATGAAATTGTAGGTTTTGGGCTGCGATCCCTTAAAGCTGGTCTAATTAAACAATTAGATTATTCGCAATCGTTTTCTATTGGTGATAGTCAACTCGACTGCGCCTCGTTGACTACATGAAACACAAATTGATGAGTATAAAAGAAATTTAAATTCAAACTCACCTTCCGCGCACGTTGGATTAGTTATCGTTGAAATCCATGCCACGAAAAACAAAAGCAAAGAAAAATTCATTCTTACACCACAACGAGTGTCCTCAGCTTTTATGTCAAAAAGACAAGCCAGGACAAGCAGTAGCCTCCAGCCAATATCAACTAATGTAAGCTTACATGACCCATGCACTGCGGTGAACTAATTGCAATTGGCACCTGTCAGAAGGGATGGCTCTCTTTCTTTTGCTTAGACTTACCGTTTTCGTCATAGATTTTAATTTGCGATTAAGCGAAAAATTCTTTTCTATTTTTGTAAATTTATTTCTACAGGTTTGTCAACTACGCTTGCATGGAAGTCAATAGATTTTGCAACATCAGTTTCAAACGTAAATTGTTCACGGCATAGCATCCATATGTGTAACGATAGGTCATGTGATCTCTCATAAGTTATTCGTTTTTACATAAGAGTTGTTCACTTGTATTTGTTGTGTTCGATACACCTTGGGTTTCAATAAAATGTTTGTGTCGTCTGAGCTACATCTCACAAACAGCCAAAAACTTAACATGGTGTTTGTCAGGAGTTAACGTCATTTGAGCGATTGAACGTTCCTGGAGCGATTTTAAAGGCAAACACAAGCGTTGATGTTGATATAAGTTTAATATATAGATTTAGGCAGGCCTAAAAGCGGAGCTCGCATTTGTTATTTTTTCTGCTCGAGTTAAGGTGATTCCTCAGAAATAAACCTGCCCAATCGATTTTTTTTAAACTTTCGCAGAATGTTCCCTACCAAGCACTGTTTCGAAAAATACAATAAAAAAGATAGGTCACCATGCTCGCAAGAGAGATATAATGGGCCAGACTTACCTTATTTATGCCTGTTCTGGTACTAATCGCGCGCGTTATTTCATCAGTTCACATTACATTTTGAGGTAGCTAGAAGGAAAGTCTATTGGAGTAATACTGAAGAAAAACTCGATAGGTAGAAAGTCCTTAGCGTAAGGAACAATGCTATATATATCTTATGGAAAAACTCAAACAAAATCGAAACAAAACGTTCCTCGGCTCGTTGTTTCAAGGTCATGATTTGCGTCCTCGAGTAACCCTTTTGTGCACGCTTTCAGCTATATCTTTTTCTTTCCTCGATGAAATTTTTTTGGAATTTTCCAGCTCAAAGAGGACAATTTGCACATCAAAATTCTGCCATAAAAAATATAGGTCACCATGCTTGTTTACGAGAGAACCACGATATTCCTCTCTCGCGAGCCAAGCCGCATAGAAAAAAGCCGCCATTTTGTTCATGTGCGCGCGCTAATCACGCGTAAAATTATGCGCAGAAGGAATGCGCAATGCAATACTGAGGAATCACCTTAATTACAGTGTTGCTAAATAAGTACACACTATATTTCTAAGCTTTATACGGTGGCCCATATAGGTATAAAATAAATTTTAATTGCTCATGGTTTAACTTAATATCTTAAAAACCAAAAGTGACGTCAATATATTGCGGTTAACCCGTCTGAATTTTCTTACCTGTGACAGGTTCTAAAATTGAAATTGTCGAGTGCACTTTATTGGGTTCCTCACGTACGCACGTAGGCGCAAAACAAATCTTTGTAAAACTGTTTACAACGTTTACTGTACACTATTAAATTAATACACCTCTAGGACCTCTATGAGTTATTCAATGGAAAAAGAATCTTGACCTTGTTTTGATTACTACAAAACTATCAGGGCAAGAAAATCAACTCAAGGCAAAAACAGAAAACAAAGTGAACTCGCTGCTTAACACAGTAAACAAAATGAACTCACGCCACGGCAAACTGAGAAAATCACGGCGGCAAAACAAACTCTGCAAACTGATGGTGCCCGCTATATAAGTCAGTTTTTGTGTAAGAATTGTGGATTTGGGAAGAAATGCACGCTAACTTAATTAGAATAAGCTTACAATAATGTTGTTTTGACTGTTTTGAACCGTCTTCCTTTCGTTGCGGTTTGGTTGCATGATTGTTTTATCGTACGCGTTGCTAAGAGAATTTTATGTAGAGAACTGAATGAATTTTCTTCATTTCTGGTAAGTAAATATGCGTTAGGTGAAGCCTGAACTCAATCAAACAAGCACAGGTAACTCGCAACGAAACCTGGGAAATATTCATTTACGCATCTGAGATATTTCAACACACTCATTGATGAGCAGTGATAAGAAAAACAAAACAAGCGAGCCGAAATCGTGATTTTGATGTTAATCATTTGTTTTTAAAAATCCGATAATGAACATCACAGTTAACTCCACTAACTGAAACAGAAAATAGTTCGTCTAAACGAAATATTTAATAAACAATGTCTGTATAAAATGTACAAACATGAACACGTTTTATAAATATTTACGGGAAGAACAGAAAACCCACACCACTTCAAAAATGAAGTATAATTCTCTCAATACAAAATTGGGCTTATTCTTAGTGCACACATTTACGTTTGTTACCTTATTATTGGAAAAGGCTTGTAAATTCTGCAGGCAGGGCAACGCTTCCAAACCAGCCCAATAACAATATCGGAGACGAACACAGCAGTTTCGTTGTAAGCTTACTCACAGGCAGCCCAAGCTCACGTTTCGAGCGGTTGGTGGGTATAAATTGGTGTTGCGTAACACTAGACCGTTGAGAATGTTATAAGGCTTTGTATGGGATTTGGGTTGATTTTGGCCGTATTAATTTATGCTTAAAATACAGTAAATATACAAAATAAACTTACGATTTTTAGCCCGAAAATTGGTCCCAACGGCGTCTTTTCCTTTCTCACGTAAAGGTCGTTAGCTCTCCTCCTCCCACGAATCCACAGCTTTGGAAAATCTCAATGCATACCCTTTGAAATAAACCGATTTCCACGACTAATCCATAGGTTTCGGAGGTCTGCAATTCCTGTGTAATTCGAAGTTGACACGACCGTTTCAAACTAGGCCTAGCGGCCTGGCCTGGTGTCAAATCCAGATACGTCTACGGGAGGGAAGGTAAAAATTACTTAGAAAGTTTCGGATTGCGACTTTTCGGGCTAAAAATCGCCGCTCGATCGCGGATCGATCGCCATGGCAGTGTTTCGCCTTGACTCCGTCTTAGGAAGGAAGGAACAGAGAAGAGAAAAATCGACTAAAACACCACTTCAAGACGCAAAACAGGCAAAAGGACACAGCAAATGGAAAAAGTAAGTTTATTTTGTATATTTACTGTATTTTAAGCATAAATACGGCCAAACTCGACCCAAATCCCATGCAAAGCCTTATAACATTCTCAACGGTCTAGTGTTACGCAACACCAATTTATACCCACCAACCGCTCGAAACGTGAGCTTGGGCTGCCTGTGGCTTACTCCAACACCACCGCGCATAAATTATACGAATTATCAGCGAAGATCAATTTCTTTCTTTCCATCGGTGTAGCCTTTTACAGTCTTTTATCCTTGACTTCAGTGAACTTGATCAGCTCTGAGTTCACTATTATTTGAGCTCAATTCAGTGATTTTCAGCCTTGCTCAGCCGCAGGTCGAACCCTGGTCATCGCTCTTATTGACTTGTAGTCCGATATAGAATGTTCAAGTCTGCAGTTATTTCGGATCTTCCCGTTACGAGGTTGTCCTACATCATTTGGCATAAGTTTCCATGATGTAGATGAGTAAATAGAGCGAGAAATACTCACGAAGACTTAAGTTCTCCAACAGCTTTCTTCGTGTCTTTCATTCAGCTTAAAGGTGAACAGCGCGTACCAAAGATTTGCCGCCATTTCATACAATCGTTTCGTTTAAGTTCATATGAAATGTCCAGATCATTTTTTT
This sequence comes from Meandrina meandrites, assembly GCA_963693305.1. Classification (NCBI taxonomy): domain Eukaryota; kingdom Metazoa; phylum Cnidaria; class Anthozoa; order Scleractinia; family Meandrinidae; genus Meandrina; species Meandrina meandrites. The sequence goes on from OY855906.1 coordinate 33,437,103, forward strand.
TGATGTGAGAAAAAACTCTGAGGTATATAAAAACTTTAGATGTGATGGGGTAAAATAATAACGAAGAAATATTTTCTGCTGCTGACTTTCTTCACAAGTTTTCATTCCCGGGGTGAGCTTTTGCCGCCTTTTCACCCAATCAATTCGTGTAGGCGAAATGAAATATCCCTAGTCGATTTTCAACATGAAAAAAAAAAATATGCAGTGTCCTACAAACTTCTATGATAGGTATTTTTCAACTAAAGAGGGATGGTCAATATCAAACATGTAAGAGGCCTGCCCAGGTCAAGCTTTTTCTGGAGTATGGCCGCCATTTTGGGCGACCTTGTTCGCACCTATGTATATATGTAGAGCGCACGCGCCTGCGAGTCATGCCGCTTGCCATGATGACCATGAAAACTCAAACGCATGGTTTTCCAACTTTCTATGTTCGCATGAAACCTATGGGACTCCGCTCTGCGGCCCTCCGGGCCGCTGTGGAGCTCCACTAAAATGCCGCCGCAGCCAGACCCTTCACAAGCACCGCAAGAACCTCAGCCAGCTCCAATTTTTACAAGCAACGTTTCGCCACTGCCACCAATTGAATTATCGGGTAATCTTTAGCTCAACTGGAAGCAGTGGAAACCGGTTTGGAGTGCCTACGAGCCTGTTACTCGACTTAACCAGCAAAACGACGAATACCGCGTGGCCGCGCGCGTTCATTACTTGCATCGGGCCGAAAGCGCTGTAGATTCACAATGGCCCTCCTTTCCAAAACCCCGAAGAAAAGAATATGGCGAAAATCATCGAGTTATGGGAATCGTACTGCCTTGGGAAAACGATCATATTCTACGAACGTTACGTATAAGTACCGGAGCTAACCCTTGATAAATGTCTAGATATTTGCAGAAGTGCGGAAGACACCTGGACTCAATTGGAAGCCATAACAGGTTAAAGTGAGGTGAATAAAGTGACAAAAACGCCAAAGAACATGACAAGTCTCCCGTATTACGCGAGTGCCGTTATTGTAGTCAAAGTCATGAGAGAGCAAGAGCAAAGTCTCCTGCGTTTGGCAAAGTTTGTAATAACTGTAAAAAAAATTAACCATTTTGCCTCGAAATGTGCTGCTGGAAAGAATCCTCGCCAGAAAAAAAAAAGAAAGCGTGGCCGAAGATCAGGAAAGAAGTCACCTATCAATCAGTGTGAGTTAGAAGATAGCGAAGATGAGATTGTAGTAGTTTCAAACACCCAAGAAGAAGTCAATGTCGTAACATCAGAACATCATAGGAGCAGCAGATCCATCAAGAGCTCACTAAAGAGAGAGTAATGAGAGATTACTTAGATTTGTTCGGAGAGGCACTCGGGCGTATGAAAGGCAAAGCCCATCTTGAGACTGACCCGAATGTAGCACCGACAGTTATGCACCCGAGACGAGTTAGACCACTTAACACAGATTCGAGCCATAAGCCAAGACGAAGATCCCATAGAGTGGGTCTCCAGCATGATTGCAACACAGAAATCAAATGGCACCATTCGTCTCTGTATTGATCCTTACTACCTGAACCAGGCTCTAAAAAAACTCATTATCCTCTCCCAGTTATTCAAGGAATCCTGCCAGAGCTTTCGAAGGCACAATTCTTCAGCAAGGTTGAATTAGATGAAGAATGTAACAGGTTCACTACCTTCCAGACCCCGGGGCCGCTACCGATGGCATAGCAAACCATTTGGAATCACACCAACCAAGAACTGTTCCAGATGAAAGATCTCCGAACCTTGAAGGTCTTACAGGTGTCTTCAAAACAGGTGATGACATTTTGATCACTGGCCAAGGAGACATGGCAGTAGAAGCAGACCAAGATCATGATCGAGACCTTAAAGCCTTGCTGGATCGATGTCGTGAACGAAACATAAAGCTTAGCATGAGCAAATTTAAATGCGCTGATGTACAGTTCATTGGTCACTGCTTAACAAAAGATGGTCTGAAGCCGGAAGTTCACGAAGTCCTAAACAGGAAGAAGCCTGATGATTTAGCTTCTGTCCAAAGACTGATTCGCAGACCGACAGACCGACAATGGCCCCCCATTTAACTCCACAAAGTTTAGCGAGTTTGCCATGACCTACGAGTTCGAGCTTGTAACCAGCTCACCAAATTACCCACATAGCAATAGCCGTGTGAAAATGCATTGAAAACAGCCAAGCAGCTCATGAAGAACTCCAACAAAGCTGGTACTAATAATAATCTTTAATAAGGAGACTTTTTCAGACATAAGTGGTTAGAATGCTACTAAATCCACGAGCTGGAAAGTTGTTGAAAGCTAAAGTGGAAGATCAGGTGGACGTGCGCTCGTATCATGTGCGCACAGAAGATGGTGGAGTGTTTCGCTGAAACAGAAGACACCTTAAGAAATCCCCACAACCACAAGCACCTGTGCCACCACCCGTGGAAGAACCTGTCATCCCAAGAGAACCACTACTTCAGCCAACAGAAGTAGTCCCTGTGGAGCTACCAGCAGAACCCCCCTTGATACAAGTCAAATTAACGGAAATTCCACCCTCACCTTGAATAGTCCTGCCCACAGCAGGAGTCAGAGCTAAAGGTCGTCAGATTGAGACCCCTGCTCGTTTCAAGGACTGACATGTCTTAGACTATATTTTTGACTTTGTTTATTTTTAAGGACTCTGACATGTCTAAGACTTTATTTGGACTTTGTTTTGACCTTGTTTTGGTTTGGTCAACTTTTGGTCAACCGTTTGACCCCGTTTATCAGTTATAAGACTTTTGTTGATCAGCAACATTCAGAACATTTGCATGCTTATAGAGTTAGTCATTTTCTTTCTTTACAAAAGGAAGGGTGTAACGACAGGTCGTGTGACCTCTCATAACTTATTCATTTTAGCCCATGTGCTTAGAAGGCTAGGTTACACAGCGGTTAGCGTTCGTTCGCTTGCATGTGTTGTGTTCAATACACCGTGGGCTTCAATCAAATATTTGTGTCGTCTGAACTACGTCTCACAAACAACCTGAAACTTAACAACATGAATGTTGCAGGTGGTTTCAGCCCCATCCGCTGTGCGAGACTAAGATTCTGAAGTTTACTTAAACAAACTTTGAATATGAAGACCTTGCCATTGAGTATGATGAATAACTTAGCTTAGTGGCTCCAACTGGTAATTAAACTGATATTTTCGATAACCAAAATATTTACTTTAATTTATTTTTACATCCATAGCAAGCATACAAATTTGCATTCCGCGCCTGAAATCTGCCGCACTTCGAAACATAACATTTTTGTTTAAATAAATAAATCTTCCAAGATGTCTTCTATTTCCATTTATATTGAAACTACGAAGAAGCAGTCGGTTTGTCTTGTTAATGATCGGTATCATCCAAACGACGGACATCATTAGACAAGTTAGGATAATGCAAGGTTAGCACAGCACATCTAGCTAATAGCAACTAATGTAAGCTTCCATGACCCCTGCATTGCAGTTTACTCAATTCAAATTGGCACCTGTTAGAAGGAATGACTCCTCTTTCTTTCGCTTAGACTTCCCGTTTTTATCATGGATTTTTAGAGAGTGAATAAGCATTTCTTTTGATAAAATAGTTTTCATTTTGTTTTTATGTTCAATACTTTGATATTAAAAAAAGGAGTAATTAATGTTTCGCATACATTTTTTTCTTAACTGAGAAGATGTTTAACAAATAACAGAATACACTGATCAATATCACAAATCCACCTGCTGCATGTAATAACTTACTCAACTGATGTTTCGCAATTTCAATTTATTCCTAAAGATATTTTGATAATTTCAAACGAGTAAGGGGAATATTTATCGTCAGCATTGTCTACATAAAATTGTAGATTTTGGACTGGGATCCTTTAAAGCTGGTGTATTTGATAGCCATCTCGACTGCGTCTCGTTAACTACATGAAACACAAATTTATGGGCATAAAAGAAATGTCGGAACTCACCTTCCGCGCACGTTGGATTAGTTATCGTTGAAATCCATGACACGAAAAACAAAAGCAAAGAAAAATTCATTCTTACACCACAACGAATGCCTTCAGCTTTTATGTTAAAAGAAAAGTCAGGATAATGCTAGGTTAGCACAAACACAGTGATGTGAATGCGAAGCAGTAGCCTAACTAATGTAAACTTGCATGACCCGTGCACTGCGATTAACTAAATTTCAATTGGCACCTGTCAGATAGGATGACTCCTCCTTCTTTTTGGTTAGACTTCCTGTTTTCATCATGGATTTTTAGAGAGCGAATAAGCATTTCTTTTGATATATATTTTTTCTATTTTTTTTTATATATATAAGGCTAAACTTCTCAAGTTGTTTACGCACTTCGTCAAGAGATCAATATTTATAGCCTAAGTTTTTTAAGTTGCAATCCATTTCCATCCAAGCAATCCGCAGCCAAAGATGCTTGTTAACAGTTTCAGTGCTCTAATATGTATAGCAATTGTAAATAAAAACGGCCCATTAATTTTAGGTTTCCTACGCCACAAATATAAATTTTGGCTGTTCGAAAAATCTGTTAAAATCCGCGACAAAGCTCCTTTAAAACAAGGAGTAATGAAAGTGTTTCGGATACAATTTTTTCTTAACTGAGAGGATGTTTGACGAATAACTGAATACACTGATCAATATCACAAATCCACCTGCTGCACGTAATAATTTTCTCCATGTTTCGTAATTTCAAATTACCCGAAAAAAATGTATTTTGATAATTTTAACCGAGTAAGGGGAATATTTGTTGTCAGCATTGCCTACATTGTAGGTTTTGGGCTGCGATCATTTAAAGCTGGCCTACTTAAACAATTTAATTATAGACTACCCGCCCTCATTTTCTATAAGGGATAATCATCTCGACTGCGTCTCGTAAACTACATAAAACACAAATTTATGAGTATAAAAGAAATGTCAGAACTCACCTTCCGCGCATGTTGGATTAGTTATCGTTGAAATCCATGACACCAAAAAGAACAGCAAAGAAAAATTCATTCTTACACCACAACGAATGTCTTCAGCTTTTATGACAAAAGACAAGTCAGGATAATGCTAGTAGAGGGTAGCACAACACAAGTGATGTGTAATCGAAGCAATAGCCTCCAGCAAGAAAGGATATTCCAACTAATGCCAGCTTGCGTGACCCGTGCACTGTAGTTAACTGCAATTGGCGCCTGTCAAAAGGGATTGTTGCCGTTACGTTACTATTCGAGGATCACGCGCATGATGTCACGCACGCTTTGGCATACTACCCCGCAATGCGTTGCTAGAGTAGTTAAACCATGTGCTCAATCGAAGGTGAAAAACGTCCTACGGTGAACTCGTTTCGGAGCATAACTTTTCTACAGTTTATCGTGTCTCACAGCCATTATCAGAGGACAGAAACGTAAGTTTTTGGTTTACCTTTCTATTCACTAGAGATTTCTAGTATTTATTGTGATATATTTTTCGTTTTAGTTTTCGAAACCGTACAAGTGGCATCGTACAAACCGAACAGTTATCGTATACCTCTTCATGCAAGGTGCAAGTAACGTCGAGATACAAGTATTTACTGTTGTACAAGCTCAAGCTTATATGACCTTATATTATATGCCATCGCTTAGTTATCGTTCTTATCGCAAACTCTGGTTATGGTCATCGAATTAAGTCTTCGATTCTGTACGCGTCTTCAAACTGTGTCTTCCATGTGAGTTAAGCATGAAAGTCGTACTATGTTGTTTGTTAGCTTTGGATCGTTTTATGCATTCACAGGGATGGCTCCTACATCTTTGGCTAGGACTTCCCGTTTTCATCATGGATTTTTAATAAGCGAATAACATTTATTTTGATTTATTTCATCACCATCCGCTGTACAAGACTAAGTTTTTTAAAACCAAACTTTGAATTGAAGACTTTACCTTTGAGGTATGAATACCTTAGCTCAGAGCTTCCAATTGGTAGTTAAATTGATATTCAATGAGAATAATATTAACATTATCAAAAGAATATGTTAATCAAAAATTTTCTTCAACAAACGAAAAACACGAAAATCTCTAATACAGCGCAAATAACAAGTTTCCGTGCTCGAAAGGATTAAAAACTCCACGCGTTTACAACACATCGATCTTGGGAAAGGTTCGAAACTGGAATTCAAAACATTTTCCCGAGTCCATAGGGATTATGGAGGTCTACGTGCCTTTTTTGTTTGCCGAACAAATTGAGATTTCCTTTGAATACGAACGAAATACGTATACCTATACTGTCTCTACAAAGTCCCCTATTCCTGTCGAGGGATGCTTGTCGGGTTTTGACTTCTTGGGCAAAAGCTTGGGGTGACAACAGTCAGACGCCTAGATTCTTAAAAAAATTGTGTCAAAACATAAACCACAGAATTTCCAGAAAAAAATATGTGTTATGTTCCGAATAAATGTATTAAAAATGGAACGATTTATTGACTTTTTCGAACAATCTAGATCACTTAGCAAACATAGTAGTTTATTATATAGGTCGACGTCTTGAACATTTTCAAGACCTCGGTCACAGTTTTTCATGATACGGACCGACCCAAAGCCGGTAAATAACTTATTTATTTTTTTCTTACTTGGTTAAAAAAAATCTAAAAAGATTGTTTCGCAAAATATAACTGTATTATACGCGCGCATCCAATGTGCATGTTGAATCGACCGCTAAGCTACGGCTAAAGTGAAGAATGATTTGTTTTCCGCCAAACAAGATAAATTCGCTGAACTGAACAGTACTCACGGAAAAGGTCATCAGAAAAAAAGAGAAAAACAACTTTAATAATAAAAAAGAAGCACAATGTAGCAGCAAAAGAGAGCAAAAAATCTCGAGTCACGAAAGTGAAATTGAATGAACAAATTGTTTGTGTAGTTTGGTCGTCTGCACACGGCACAATTTTGCGAGAATTAATTTGACTGTTTAATCAAAACATCTCATTTTCTTGAATGGTGATAAGCAGTATTCGATTTTGGGGAAAAGTAGCAGAAAGGCAAAGCGTTTAAAAGCATAAATCGAGTCTGTAAACCAGCGACTTGCAGTAAACCGCATTGCGGCGTGAAAATCAGTGCGAATGCATAAACAACGATCGACAAACTATAACTTGAGTTTGTCATTAAATACAAAAATACCCGCCTATTGGAGAACTTCAAGGCCTTTAATTCCGTTACTAAGTTAGCTTTTTTAGAATCAATCGGGTATGTAAGCCGGCGACTTGCAGGTAAGCGCAATGGCGTGAAAATCAGTACGAATAGGCCGTTTTACGGATACGGCAGCCATGATGATTTTGCCCCCTTGACATCCTATAATGCTCATTGAAATGATTTATTCTTTTATTGTGATAATTTTGTAATTTCCATAATAAAAGAAAAAATATATATTATAGGATGCTCTGGAGGCAAAGTCGATATCTGTAAAATGGCCTATGCACAAACAACGATCGACAAACATCCGCCACAAAACTTGTACAACTTGATTTTGTCAATAAAGAGAATCAATACTCGCCTTTTGGAGAACTTCAACGCCTTTAATTCCACTGCTTACTTTTCCTTTCACATTTACAACGGTTGGTGAGCAATTACATAAATTTTGGAGCAAAACTTTCATGGGTTCGTTCGTCTCGTCGCGCAAAAACTGCCAAACTGCCGTCCCGTTCCGTTAACCACGGTCAAGATCGGAAAATTCCGCCCGCTCCCGGAACCAATCAGATTGCAGGATTCGGTTCATCTTGCCCGCTCACAAGCCAAGAAAAAAATAACACAACCTTATTTGCATGATGAAAATATGTACAAGTAAATTGGATGCAAATAGGGTGCCAACAGAAAAGAACTTATTATCACATAGGTTTCAGAAGGCTACACGAGGAGAATACGACAAAAAGAAAAGGAAACTTTCTGGTCATTCCGTATTTAGAAAAAGCGAAAACTTTCTTAAGTTTTCGGAAATTTGTCTCGTGTTACGTTACCAGTTGTCATTATCAACCGCACCCCGACCAGTGTGCACGCGAGAATCTGTCAGTGATTTCAATTTAAAAATGCGAATAGCCAATGGTTCATATAATGAACAATTGATTCCCTAACGTGATAGTCAACGCCATGCCCAGCGAAAAAGTCCGCATAGCTCCATTGTTATGTTATTCCCTGAACGCGCATAGTTAACTCGTTACCTAGGATACCCTTTCTCACGTAGCGTCATTGTCAGTTCTTTTCAGGTACGCTTCTGTTAATAGATGTGGATTTCGGAGTTTCTGCTCAACTTACTGGCGTGATGGCAGCGATGGAATACGAACCCGCACCCTCGAAGATACTGGTGACTCAAACCGTGACAGTCTGCTCAACATGCTAATTTACTTTTATGACTGTAACGTGCTTCTCTTCTCTTCTCTCGTGAACTTCTCGCTGGAGATTGTTTTAACGGCGTGTGCGACTTACATGTTTCGATTTAAACTTAACTAGATCATCTGCATTGTCGAATGAGAAGGACGGCTTATTCTCATCCTGCCTGATAAAGATCCTACCGTTATACGCCCAGATGTACTTCCACTTAAGATGCTTTTTCACTTTGTTGACATCCCCGAATGACTTTTCTTAAATGGGGTTAATGACTAATACAGGAAAACAATAACTTTCTTTTAAGACCTTCCTTCCTCTTTAAAAAATTTAAGTGTGTTTTGCGTTCCCGAAGCAATTAAAACGTTACCTCCTGTCCGAACACAAATTGAACTAATTTTCCACCAAGCCAGTTTGTTTTTTCGTGAGTCCTTTATTGACCTTTATTAATTGTTTTTTTCTTTCTTTTTTTTTCTTAATTACCTGATATTCATAACTTAAATCGTACGAGGAGCTAACTAGAAAACCTATCGGTTCATTTAGCTTCCCACTCAAATCATTAAATACCAAACTACAGATAGAATATCAGGTCGACTAAAATAGAAGGTAGAATGTAACAGAATGTAAAAATCTTTGTATATGAGCTCAATAAATTATAATTATTATAAATGACCATAAATTTAAGTTTTACATATTTATTTTTTCTCTTGATATTTAATGCTAGTTCATTCTTGACACCTGACATAGAAATATGCTGGCAGCCAATCGGAATACAGGAAAGCCTAAAGATTGGTGTGTATACAGAGAAAATATATACAAGTGACTCGTGGGATATTCCTTAATTATTATTAAAAATTAGCAATGGTATATTGCAATTCCTGCGTTTTGATTGGTTAACAGGCAATGGTATATGAGCTCATATACCATTGACCACAAATATTGTAGACGATAGGTGTCAACGAAAACAGCTGGGAAGCTCAAATATTACAATTCTTTTGGGCGTTTTTGGATATGAGATCTACCATCTCATATCCAACGCGCGCTCGTGGAACAATTGTTAAGTATACCACTCGAAAGTATTACATAACTAGTACTATAGTTTTGTAATGTAATTCGAAAGTATTACATAACTAGTATTATAGTTTTGTAATGTAATTGGAAATGTGTTGCTTGAAAGAATAAATGTACAAACAAGAAATGCTGGGGCTCACTTACTTCTCCCTCTTAACCTCTCACCCTCTGAACCAGCTTCTCCGGCGTCGGTAGTCTGTCTAAAAACTCGATAAAGTGCTACAAACAATCTTATACCCCATTAACACCAAAGCTTAAGGTTAAACCAAAGCTTAAATGTTGTTTAGTTAAGCACGGTTTAAAATTGTTTTTTTCATGGAAGCTGCTGACTGATGTTTATCGACTTCAAATTTAACGCAATGAAAGCACAACTTAGAGCATACTTGAACCCTATGTAAAATGTAGTCTGTCAGTTGTCTGTTGCTGATTTTATTTTTCTTAAACCTGGTTTAACTAAACATCTTTTGTTGGTTTGAATCAGGTATTAGTCTCAAACGGCATCACGAGTTTGCTGTTTAAGTCCCTTGCAACTGTGAGAAACTAAACGGTAGCAGATTTTCCTGTTCGCGTAAGATAGATAGAATGGATTATCGACATCTTTTCGTCGAAATCTATGCAAGTTTCGTGAAGCTGGCACTTGCAGCTAAAGCCGGAGAACTTGAATATGAAATCATACGCATTACTGAGGAATTCTTTCACCCTAGTCTGGCAACTGTTATTCCATCGCAACATTAATGATTTGATCTTTTTCTGTCCGCTTTCAGCGGTGAAAATGAGTAGGACCAAATGTGGCTAAACTAAATTGAACCGATTTGAATAATAAGTCGTGATAAAATCAAAGTAATACCAGTTAGTTGGTCCTGTAACCGCCGTGAAGTTTCGAAATCAAATCGTTATTATTTAGCCTAAATTTTTCAAGTTACAATCCATTTCTATTCAAGCCATCCGCAGCCAAAGAGGCTTGTTAACAGTTTCAGTGCTCTAATACGGCAATAATAAGTAAAAATAGCCCATTATTTTTAGGTCTCCTACACCACAAATATAAATTTTGGCTGTTCAACAATCTGTTGAAATCCGTGACAAATCCCCTTTAAGAACGGCCTGAAACATAACTTGACTTGAAACCGAGGAACAGTGGAATAACAAATACAAGCTAAACTGAATTTATTACATGTTTGTCCTTGTTAAGGGGGGTCCTTCTCAACTACTAAGTTGTTGCTAAGGAAGGTACCTAACCGCCATATTTTGGAAACTTGACCTGCTACGGATAAGCTTTTTTCGCAACTTTGTTCAATTGAAGAGTCCTTCAAGAGTTTCAAATCACGGCCATATTTGACAAGTGGCGTGGCCAGAATAGAAAAAACCCTAAAACTGAAAGGGCATATAAAACTAAAAGTTAAAATTAGTGCCAATAGATAAAGAATGTCCACATGCTTAATGCTTCGTATGGGTTTTACAAAATTTGCATTATTGTAAAAGTTATGACATAATAAACACCCGTATTTTCAGACTTTCTTCAGTAGCGCTTTTTTCTTTCTTGTAAACGGTAATCCCATGCGTAGGATTATAAAGAAGGCTATGTTATCTCCGATTCTTTAAAAAATTCAGAACTCTTCCTTTTTTCCTCCAACTTTTAGGGATTTTAAATTCTAACGCGCGGTTTAGGACTGGCACTAGTTATGCAGGCGCAATGTCAATATTTCAAGCAGGTATTTCCTGCCCCACAAAATTTACCATTTAGCGTTACAAAACGGTCCAAAATGGCTTGCCACTAAAACTGGTCTTCAGGAATTCCCTAGCAACTGCTCTAGATCTGTAGTTAAGAAGGACCCCCCTTAAAAAGGCAGACGTATTTGTGCCAAGGATTTTGCCGCCTTTTCATGGAATCGCTTCGTTTTAGTTAAAATGAAACGTCCAGATTTTATTTTTTTTTTTTGGATGTGACAAAAATTCTCTAAAGTAGGATATTAAATCTTTAGATGTGATAGAGTGAAAAATAATAACGAAGAAATATTTTCTACTGCTCACTTTCTTCACATGTTTTCATCCAGCGTACCGCGGTGAGCAACCGCCAACGATTTTTTCTGCCTTTTCACGCAATCGATTCGTTTAGGCGAAATAAATGTGCAGTGTCCTACAAACTTCTACGATAGGTAACCTTCAACGAAAGGTGGATGTTCAGTGCTACACATTTAAGATGCCCAGGTCAAGCTCTTTTTGGAGTATGGCCGCCACGTTTGGGTGACGTCGTCGTCGCTAGGCACACGCACCCGCGAGCCATGCCGCTAGCTACGATGACCATTAAACTCAAACGCGTGGCTTTCTTATTTTCTATGCTCACATGACAAAATAAGCAGTTAAAATATGGAAAAGATTAAGATCTTTCCGAAGGTCCGCCTTTCAAACGTCGCTTCAATTTGCCACAATAGACGCTACGATTAAATGATTATATCAAAATCAACTGAATTTGTTTAAAAGAAATCACACTTTTCAAGAGGAACGCTACACGGAACCGGAAGTGAAAAGAGCGCACAAGTGAGCCCTTTCACTCATTGATCCCCACCCTCCCAACCCTCGAAAAACTTCAGCTAAACGCAACTGATACAACTACAACTAAACGTCCTTCGTTTACTCGCCCGTTCTTTCTGTTCACGCTCCTGATTAAAATGAAAGCATAAAAAATCTTGCACTTGTTAGGCGTACCACGCATAGACATCAACACAGGTCTGCCCGCCGTTATTGTCCTCTGAGCAATCTTCCAAGTCTTGTCCGTACCAAATTTGAAACTCTTGGTCAGTAGACACTAACAGCGGAGTTGGAAGCTTGTTAAACACAAGTTCACTGGAATTAACACCAATCCCATCAATCTGATATGAATAATATTTTTTTCCGCAACCAGAATCTTCTCTTAAGTAATCCGCAAGCAAAAGAGCGGTCTTGTTCGGGTACGTTATGACGGTAAGTAGTCTCTTGTCTCCATAATCCTTGTCGTCACAGCCCCAAAAGGAAGATGGTTTATTTGGGATGCAAATTAAGGAACCACTCCTGTAAACAAGTTTGAACGTGTAGATGAGGCCGCTTTTTTTGATGTCAAAAGTCCCGTATGTGTCATCTCGAGCTCCAAAGCAAACGTGAAAATCGTTGATCTTTTTCCAATTCTCTGAAATAAACACATACTAGTGAAACTTAATAAAGAGTGGGTTTTGAATATGCCTTCTCAAACTCATTAATAATTCATCAAGTTAACTTCCAATCACGAGATGTATACCACATCACGTGCATGCATTTGGATACCCAATGAAAAACAGTATACCAATCTCCAGTGAGAGTGGTATATACCACCAAATTATGCACATCGACAACTTGAATGAATATTTATTAGTCCGTAGTATCCTTGAAATGTTTTAACAATACAACTCGTGAAATCCGAAATAATGCTAACAACAATTCCTTAAATGCAGATAGCGTCGGATACTAAATACTAAATACTATTACACAAATTGTTTTCGGTGGATACAACTCTTCGTTCCTTTTGCTCTACTTCAATGACAAAATTTGCTTTGCCAACAATTCAGAGAGTCGAACGCTTCGAAACCTAATGCAAATTGGAATCTCTAAACGGGCCTCCTGAAAGAATGGATATTTTTCTCCACCCGAGTTCTTCGCCATTCTTAAAAACATTAACGCGTATTTGTTTTTATACCTTGTTGACGGGGAATACGGCTTTCTTGACTTAATTCTCTTCCTCGTAAACCATTTTCGGTTCCTAAACCAAGCCGCTCCTTCCTCGCTCGTAGCTTGGACGCTAATGAATCATGCATGCAATCGCGTTCTTACAGAAAAGGGCAAAAATTTGACACTGCATAATTTCTTGTTGTTTTATTTGACAAAACATGTCACTGCATCATAATTTTCTATTGTTGCATTTGAGAAGTTATTTCCGAAACTCGAGCTCGTGTTTCATCGGGGTATCCGAACACCTCGCAACAATAAAATCACTCGGCCTACGGCCTCGTGCTTTCAATTGTTTCTCGGTGTTTGGATACCCCGATGAGACACTCGCTCTCGTTTTGGAAATAGTACAGGAACTATTTTCGATTGAAAATACATGTAAATGTTCTCTGGCTAAATAGTGAAAAGTGAACCGAACTTCTGGCTGCGTTTCTCCATTCTATTTGACCTTTGAGTATTTTAGCTGATTGATGACCTGACCTGCAATATTTATTTGCAATACGCACGTTACAAACAGTACAAACTTGTCATTACAGTAGGATAAGTAGTATTGTAAACGTTTATAATATCTTATGTAATGTAAGCGTTGTTAGTGTTGTATGTTATTACCAACAGTCTCGTACTGTTAACGTTACCTACAGTATTGACAATATTTACCATGAAATACTACAATACACTACAGAACTACGATACAGTTAAATAAATGACGTTAATTGCTGAAATTGGCCAATAAGTAATCATTTCAAAAAACAATGCGTTCGGAACAAAAACTACACAGTACACGTACCTTTCTCGCAATTTTCACCTGCGAAACCAGGAGTGCACAAACAGCGATATCCCTTGTCTGTGAACCCTGACTGACATTTCGCGTTGTTGTTGCAGGGTGAGTTCTTTCCACAGGCGTTCTGAAATACGAAAACAAAAAAGAAGGATATGCTCTATCTTGATTTCTCCATAGAGTTTGTAAAAAATCAAGCATATGTGCCACATTAGAATATTGGAAAAATCACCAGGGTAGCTGACTGAGTGTATTACTTGATGTGTAGTAAAGGTATCTAAAGTATCAACAAGTACAAGCCAGAGCGAAATTTCGCAACAATGAAAACAATTGTACTTCGAAATTTCGCCGAATTTTCGTTTGAAAAGAAATTATGTTCATTTTGACCGAAACTCCGAAACGCAATTCCTTGAAATTCGTTTGCATTCCTTTTGCACAGTAGGCCGGACATAATTTAGAAAGATTTTTATATTTAAATCAGATTAAAAGTTTCTGATTTAAATTTTAGGGGTATTAATTTTGAAATAAATCTGTCCTTTGGCCTTGGTTTGAATAATAAGACTATTTTGGTTTGCCTGAACGGAAATTTTCCAAAATAAACGGAACTTTTTTAAATTCCCAACCGAAATATCCGAACAGAAAATGTCCTTACCATTTGCTTTTATTTACCAGTTTTAGGCCTTTCCCAGTTTCAACCCATATACGCAGCTAGTCAGATCAGTTCCTGGTGCTCGAGTACATTCTGGGAAATGGAACACGCCAAATCTATTTCAGAATTTCTGTTCAGGGTTTTTGCTTACATGTATTCCATTTGCCCAAACTATGAACGATGGTAGCAAAGGGTTTATGCGTGACACGTGAAAAGGGCAAAACTGATTTGACCGTGACGCGTGAAAATAGGGCAAAAATTAGACGCTCAAAAATAGCTAGAAACGACACGTTATTCGTGAATTCTGACACGTGAATTTGGTTAAAATTTAAGCGTGAAACGGGAACACGACCCCCCTTCCCGGCCCCATTCCTACCCTCATAAGCAAACTGGTTTCTCGGTGTAAATGGTAAACAACCAAAATCTCCCAAATTCTTCTTCTCGACAAAATAACGCGCCTGACAATATATTGCTTAACAAGATCAATAATAATAAAATGTTAATTTGATAACGAGGGCAAAACTTTTAAAGAACCGTAATTTGAGAGTGTTAATACCTTCGCGCCGCGATAAAGGTAAGCGTTGTCATTTGTCAGGTCTCCGTCATGTTCCTGGTGGGTAGAATTATTCAGCTCACACTCTTGTTGTCCTGTTGCACTGTCAGGATCTTTTTTAATGTTGACACTGACACAGTCGTCATTCTGGTAGCAAAGAAGTTCACAAAAGTCCAAGTCTTTGACAAGCACGGTTTTTATCTTGTGGTTCTTCAAACGTCTATCAGCGAAGAAGTAAAAGCTTGGGAAGTAAAGTTCGCGATTTCGATCTAAAATAAGATATAAAGAATAATATATAGATTTAGCCAAGCCTAAAAGCGGAGCTCAACATATACATTTTGTGCTGGTCCTCACCAATTTGTAAAAATGCTCTCATTGAAAATACCGTCATTGAAGTTATTACGCAGCTACTCAAGAAAGATTCCACAGCCTAAATCAATCGCCAGCTCCAATCGCAGAAATCCCTCTTGCAAAATCCTTTTAATACCATAGACAGAAAAAATATAGGACTTTACCCCGCGATCAAATGGGAACTATTACCAGGTCAGCGGTCAACTTCAAAAGGCACGTGACCTCGATTTGTTCTGCACCTGAGCCCGCTAAATGGTCATGCGATACTGCTCAGGAGATACCGAGGTTTGACAACTGTCAGTTGGTCATAGCATGGATGTACAGTGTCAGAGCTCACCAAGGCGGCACGCCTAGATTAACCTATTTTTTTGGACTATGGCCACCATTTTACGCGACGCATACGTACCTCGTACACACGCAGGGCGCACGCGCACGCTAGCCATATCATGACGACCATGAAAACTCAAAACTTTCTGTATTTATGGGGCTCCACTCTGCGGCCCCTCGGGCCACTGGAGCTCCGCTATAAGCAATGCGAGAGACAATCATGGTCAGACCTTTCTTACGTCAGTCAACCTCCTAAAAGCGCCAACAGCTGACAAACAACCTCTTCATTTTTTTGACGACAATTACTAATATTATAAGATGCGTTTCGTTTTTCCCAAGACATATTCTGTTAAAACATTAGCAATTCAAGTATTTTTTCAATGTTTTTTTTTTTTATAATCCACTGCGTGCCACAACTGCAAGTATACAAATTTGCATTTCGTGCCCGAACTTATGGGTCACTCTCCGCCCACGTTGGATTAGTTATCGTTGTAGTCCATAACAAGAAAACCAACAGTAAAGAAAAATTCATTGTTACACCACAACGAATGTCTTCAGCTTTATGTCAAAAGGCAAGTCAGTATAATGCTAGTAGAGGGTAGCACAACACAAATGAATGTATTTGAAGCAGTTGCCTCCAGCCAATACCAATTAATGTAAGTTTGCATGACACGTGCACTTCAGCCACTAAATTACAATTGGCACCTGTCAGAATTGCTCCTCCTTCTTTTGCTTTAACTTCCCATTTCATGAAGGATTTTTAGAGAGCGAATAAGCATTTTTTTTGTAGTTGCCTTTTTTCTATTTTGTTAATTTATTCCTGCAGGTTTGTAAAATACGTTTGCAGGAAAGTCATTCGATTTTGTAACATCAGTTTCAAACGTAACATGAATGTAGCAGGTGGTCTCAGCCCCACTCGTCAGGCGCCCAGATGTCAGTCAACCTCCAAAGCGTCGACAGCTGACAAGAAACCTCTCCATTTTTTGACGACAGTTACTATTATAATAAAATGCGTTTCATTTTTCCCAAGACATATTCTGTTAAAACATTAGCAATTCAAATGTTTTTTCAATGGCCTTTTTTATAAACCACTGCTTGAAATCTGTGACATTACAAAGCAGAACGTTTGGTTAAAACAGACTAAATCTTTTATATGCCTAAGATGTCTTTTTCAACTCATATTCAAACCACGAAGCAACAGTCACTTTGTCTTGATAATGATCGGCATTATCGAAATGACGGACAGCGTTAGTTTTTCATCAATACTTACAGGTAAATCTTTAACGTTTACAAGTGAGTAATAAAAATGTTTCGTATACAAAGTTTACTTAACTGAGAGGACACTTGAAGACTATCTAAATACACTGAATAATATCACAAATCCACCTGCTGCATGTAATAACTTTCTCCACGTTTCGTAACTTCAAATTACCGGAAAAAAACTATTTTGATAATTTTAAGCGAATAAAGGACAATAGAGAGATTAAGCGTGACGTTATACGGCAAACGGCAAACGCGAGCTTGCATTTCATTTTCTTACCTTTTTATCGAATTAAAAAGTAAATCCCTCAAAAAATAGGGGAAAAAATCGCGACAAACCCTAACCAGGCTACTCATTTCCGCGTACAACAAACACCAAACGGCAGACGGCAGAAGTGGAATTTTTGCCGTTCGCGGGAAAAACAAACGTCATGCTTAATCTCTATTTTTATGCCAGCGTGATCTACATAAAAATGTCGGTTTTGGATTATGGTCTACTTTTAATAAGACTACTCGCCTTCGCTGTCTATGAGTGATGGTCAACTCGACCCTGCCTCATTTACTACATGAACGTAAAGAAGTTTTCGAACTCACCCTGGGCGCACGTTGGATTAGTTATCGTTGAAATCCACGACGCGAAAACCAACAGCAAAGAAAAATTCATTCTTACACCACAACGAAAGTCTTCAGCTTTTATGTCAAAAGACAAGTCAGGATAATGCTAGTAGAGGGTAGCACAACACAGGTGAATGTGTTTGAAGCAGGAGCCTTTAGCCAATACCAATTAATGTAACCTTGCATGACACATGCGCTGCAGCCACTTAAATTGCAATTGGCAACTGTCAGAATTGCTCCTCCTTCTTTTGCTTAGTCTTCCTATTTCATGATGGATTTTTAGGGGGCGAATAAGCATTTTTTTTTTTGGATCGATTCTGAAGTTTTATTGAACAAACGTTCAGTATGAAAACATTACCATTGAGTATGATGAATACCTTAGTTTTTTTTTTTTTTTTTTTTTTTTCGTACAACATCTATTTGTACAATGTTTTAACAATACTTAATTGCACTACTTACAATGAACAATTTACAATTTAGCTACACACATTTACATCACTTGCAATACTATTACTTTTTTTATCGAATCCTTTAATACCAATACATTAATATTACTCACTTAATTACGTTACTTCTTTGCTTACACTGATAATTGATTTTTAATCTATTTTGCTTTTAAGTTAGAACAGTTTTATATAATCACAATACAATACAAATCCCCGATGACTTACTTTACACCATCACACTTTTACTACTTTTACTTGAATACCTTAGTTAAGTGATTCTAAAAAGCGCTACGTCAAGGGAAACCGCATCTTGAAAACGGTTTGTCAATCGAAACCACCCTTTGTTATTTTCGCGTCTTGAGTATTCCGTTGGTGTTTTCTAGGTTAGGAAAGTATTATTTTGAGGTTTCCTTCAATTTCAAAGCCAGTAGTAATCAGAAAAATGACTAAAGCATCGTGAAATTGCTCCTTAAAACTGATATTTTTGATAAAAATAATATTTAATTTCCTTTACTTTTAAATCCACTGCCGGCCACTACTGCAAGCAAGCAAATTTGCATTTAATTCGCTTGAAATCTGTCGCACTTTGTAGCAGAACTTTTAGTTAAAACAAATCTTTAACATGTCTAAAATGTATTTTTCAACTCATTTGTATTCAAACCACGAAGAAACAGTCACTTTGTCTTGATAATGGACAGTACCATAGCTAGTTTTAATATATCTACAGAAGTTCTTCACTCCCCAGCAACACTTATAAGTAAATCTTTAACGTTAAAAAATGAATAACGAAAATATTTCGATTAAAAAATTTTCCTTAACTGAGAGGATGGCTGAGGAATAACTGGAAACACTGATCAACATCACAAATCCACCTTCAAATAATTTCTCCATAGTAACTGCAAATTTACCCGTAAAAATATTTTGATAATTTCAACCGAGTACGGGGAATGTTTCTTTTTTTTCATCTTCATGGTCTACATAAAATTGTAGGTTTTGGGCTGCGATCCCTTAAAGCTGGTCTAATTAAACAATTAGATTATTCGCAATCGTTTTCTATTGGTGATAGTCAACTCTAATGCGTCTCGTTGACTACATGAAACACAAATTTATGAGTATAAAAGAAATTTAAATTCAAACTCACCTTCCGCGAACGTTGGATTAGTTATCGTTGAAATCCATGGCACGAAATACAAAAGCAAAGAAAAATTCATTCTTACACCACAACGAGTGTCCTTAGCTTTTATGTCAAAAAGACAAGTCAGGACAAGCAGTAGCCTCCAGCTAATATCAACTAATGTAAGCTTACATGACCCACTGCATGCACTGCGGTTAACTAATTGCAGTGGACACCTGTCAGAAGGGATGGCTCTCCCTCTTTTGCTTATAGACTTCCCGTTTTCGTCATGGATTTTTAATTTGCGAATAGCCAAATAATCTGTTTTCTATTTTTGTTACGCTTGCATGAAATTTATTAGATTTTGCAACATCAGTTTCAAACGTAAATTTTTTATAGCATAGCATCCATAACATGTGCAACGATAGGTCATGAAGAAACATGAAGAAATACATTACATGCAGGAGGTGGATTTGTGAAAATGATCGATCAATAATATTTACACTATTGAAAGCATTTTGTTTTTCAAACGTTTTCTTGAACTAACGAAAAAACAAGAAATCTTTAGTACAGTGCAAATAGCGTGTTTCTATTCTCGAAAAGATTAACAACTTCCACATTTCAAAATAAATTAAATTGTAATAAATTATCGGTCCATTGCTTGTGAAAGATTTTTTTTACTGCAGCCCTATGCACGTTTTTTTACGAGAAAATCTGCTTCATGCACAATTTGATATTGAATTAATTAAAAACAGTGTTTTATTAAATACAGTTCATTTTAAAGTTTATTTAACGACATTAAGGTGGGGGTAAACGTGAATTTGAGTGAAATTTTAAGAGGTTTAAAGAAGGGATAGAAGAAAGAACATTATTTTTGGAACACCACCAGACAGTTGACCCCCACGCAAGAGCACCCCAGGTTGTCATGGGACTGTTTGGGTGTCCATCTACTAATTTTTAACTTCAAATTCTAATTTTAAAATCACATTAAATCTTTAGTATTTCTTATTTCTCCAAATTTTACTAATCCCCAAAAATCACCCAAAAATTTACAAAACACCACTAAACATAGCTTTGTGAAATGAGCAGAGGCTTTTTGGAAATATTTTGCGCTGGTTCTTATGATTTGTAAAAATATTCTCATTGAAAATATCGTCAGTGAAGTTATTACGCAACTACTCAAGAAAGATTCCACAGTCGAAATCAATCGTCAACTCCAATCGCATGCAGAAATCCCGCTTGCAAAATCATTCTAATACACTAGACAGAAAAAATATAGGACTTGACCCAGCGATCAAATGGGAAACCATTATCTGGTCAGTGGTCAGTATCACGCGCCCGGGAACCATGCCGCTACCCATGATGACCATGAAAACTCAAATACATGGTTCTCCTATTTCCGTGGTTATGGGGCTCCAATCTGCGACCCTTTTATGTCAAAAGACAAGTCAGGATAATGCTAGTAGATGGTATAAAATGGGTATAAAAGAATTTTCGAACTCACCCTCGGCGCACGCTGGATTAGTTATCGTTGAAATCCATGAAACGAAAACCAACAGCAAAGAAAAATTCATTCTTACACCACAACGAATGTCTTCAGCTTTTATGTCAAAAGGCAAGTCAATATAATGCTAGTAGAGGATAGCACAACACAAGTGAGTGTATTGGAAGCAAAAGCCTCCAGCCAATACCAACTAATGAAAGCGTGCACGACACGTGCACTTCAGCCATTAAATTACAATTGGCACCACCTGTCAGAATTGCTCCTCCTTCTTTTGGTTAGACTTCCCACTTCATGATGGATATTTAGAGAGCGATTAAGCATATTTTTGGAATTGCTTTTCTTATATTTTGTTAATTTATTTCTGGAGGTTGCAAAAAAGTCATTAGGAGAGCCTAACTTTATGAAGGGACATGGCCAGGCCAATCTTGTGCCCAGGTGTCAGTCAACCTCCAAAGCGTCAACAACTGATAAAAAAAACCTCTTCATGTTTTTTTACGGCAATTACTAATATAATTAAATGCGTTTCACTTTTCCCAAGACATATTCTGTTAAAACACTAGCAAGGTTTGTATTTTTTCAGTGTCCTATTTTATAATCCACTACGTGCAACTGACAACTGCAAGTATACAAATTTGTATTTCGCGTCCGAAATCTGTGACACTTCAAAGTAGAACGGTTGGGTAAAATAAACTAAATCTTAAACATGTCTAACATGTCTTTTTCAACTCATTTATTTTCAAACCACGAAGAAACAGTCGCTTTGTCTTGATAATGATCGGAATCATCGAAACGACGGACAGCGCTAGTTTTGTCTTTCTACAGAATTTTTCAGCAACACGTACAGGTAAATCTTTAACGTTCAAAACTGAGTAATAAAAATGTTTCGCATACAATGTTTACTTAACTGAGAAGGATACTTGAAGAATATCTGAATACACTGATCAATTTCACAAATCCACCTGCTGCATATAATAACATTCTACACGGTAACTTCAAATTACCGGAAAAAAAATATATATATATATATTGATCATTTCAAGCGAGTAAGGGAAAATTTTGTCAGAATGATCTACACAAAATTGTCGGTCTTGGGCTTTGTTATGCTTACAATAAGACTGCTCGCCTTCGCTGTCTATGAGTGATGGTCAACTCGGCTGCACTTCTTTGACTACATGAATCACAAACTTATGGGTATAAAAGAATTATCGAACTCACCCTCGGCGCACGCTGGATTAGTTATCGTTGAAATCCATGACACGAAAACCAACAGCAAAGAAAAATTCATTCTTACACTACAACGAATGTCTTCAGCTTTATGTCAAAAGGCAAGTCAGTAAAATGCTAGTAGAGGGTAGCACAACACAAGTGAATGTATTTAAAGCAGTTGCCTCCAGCCAATACCAATTAATGTAAGTTTGCATGAGACGTGGACTTCAGCCACTAAATTGCAATTGGAACCTGTCAGAATTGCTCCTCCTTCTTCTGGTTAGACTTCCCATTTTATGATGGATATTTAGAGAGCGAATGAGCATTATTTTGGAATTGCTTTCCTTATATTCAAGCGAGTAAGGGAAATGTTTTTGTCAGCATGACCTAAACAAAATTGTCGGTTTTGGACTATGGTCTACTTACAATAGGACTACTCGCCTTCGTTGTCCTTGACTGCGCCTCGTTTACTACATGAACGACAAACTTATGGGTATAAAAGAATTTTCGAACTCACCCTCGGCGCACGCTGGATTAGTTATCGTGGAAATCCATGACACGAAAACCAACAGCAAAGAAAAATTCATTCTTACACTACAACGAATGTCTTCAGCTTTATGTCAAAAGGCAAGTCAGTATAATGCTAGTAGAGGGTAGCACAACACAAATGAATGTATTTGAAGCAGTTGCCTCTAGCCAATACCAACTAATGTAAGTTTGCATGACACGTGCACCACAGCCACTAAATTGCAATTGGAACCTGTCAGAATTGCTCCTCCTTCTTTTGCTTAGACTTCCCATTTCATGGAGGATATTTAGAGAGCAAATAAAACCATTGTTTTTACACTAGTTGCATCTCTTCTATTTTGTTAATTTATTCCTGCAGGTTTGTCAAATACGCTTGCAGGAGAGTCATATGATTTTGCAACATGAGTTTCAAACGTAGCATAGCATGTGGCAGGCGGTTTCAGCGAGCGTAAGTTTTTAAATCGATTCTGAAGTTTTATTAAACAAACGTTGAACATGAGGACCTTACCATTGAGTACGATCAATATCTTAGCTTAGTAAGCAATAAGCTACACCACGGACAGCGCATCTTGAAAAAATTGGAAAGTTGTCAATCGAAGCCACCCTTGGTTATTTTCTCCATGTTTCGTAACTTCAAATGCCCGAAAAAAAAATTTATTGATAATTTCAAGCGAGTAAGGGGAAATTGTTTGTCAGCATGATCTACATAAAATTGTGTCGGTTTTGGACTATTATTTTGAGGTTTTCCTTCAATTTCAAAGCCAGTGGTAATCAGAAAAACGACTAAAGCATTGTGAAATTGCTCCTTTAAACTGATCTTTTCGATGACAATAATATTTAATTTAATTTATTTTAAATCCGCTGTCGACCACTACTGCAAGCATACAAAGTTGCTTTTAATTTAATTAAAACAAACTAAATCTTTAACATGTCTAAAATGTCTTTTTTTCAACTCATTTATATTCAAACCACGAAGAAACAGTCACTTTGTCTTTGTCATGAACGGTATTATCAAAACGACGAGCAGTACTATAGCTAGTCTTAATATAGCTACAGAAGTTTTTTCACTCCCCAGCAACAGTTATACGTAAATCTTAAACGTTAAAAATGAATAACGAAAATAGTTCGATTAAAAAATTTTCCTTAACTGAGAGGATGGCTGAGGAATAACTGGAAACACTGATCAATATCACAAATCCACCTGCAAATACTTTCTCAATAGTAATTGCAATTTACCCGGAAAATATTTTGATAATTTCAACCGAGTATGGAGATTGTTTCCTTTTTTTATCCTCATGGTCTACATGAAATTGTAGGTTTTGGGCTGCGATCCCTTAAAGCTGGTCTAATTAAACAATTACATTATTCGCAATCGTTTTCTATTGGTGATAGTCAACTCGACTGCGCCTCGTTGACTACATGAAACACAAATTGATGAGTATAAAAGAAATTTAAATTCAAACTCACCTTCCGCGCACGTTGGATTAGTTATCGTTGAAATCCATGGCACGAAAAGCAAAAGCAAAGAAAAGTTCATTCTTACACCACAGCGAATGTCCTCAGCTTTTATGTCAAAAAGACAAGCCAGGACAAGCAGTAGCCTCCAGCTAATATCAACTAATGTAAGCTTACATGACCCACTGCATGCACTGCGGTTAACTAATTGCAGTTGACACCTGTCAGAAGGGATGGCTCTCCCTCTTTTGCTTATAGACTTCCCGTTTTCGTCATGGATTTTTAATTTGCGAATAGCCAAATAATCTGTTTTCTATTTTTGTTACGCTTGCATGAAATTTATTAGATTTTGCAACATCAGTTTCAAACGTAAATTTTTTATAGCATAGCATCCATAACATGTGCAACTATAGGTCATGAAGAAACATGAAGAAATAATTTATATTACATGCAGGAGGTGGATTTGTGAAAATAATCGATCAATAATATTTACACTATTGAAAGCATTTTGTTTTTCAAACGTTTTCTTGAACTAACGAAAAAACAAGAAATCTTTAGTACAGTGCAAATAGCGTGTTTCTATTCTCGAAAAGATTAACAACTTCCACATTTCAAAATAAATTAATTTGTAGTAAATTATTTTAAGCTTGCAAGAATATTTTTATCGGTCCATTGCTTGTGAAAGATTTTTTTTTACTGCAGCCCTATGCACGTTTTTTTTTTACGAGAATATCTGCTTCATGCACAATTTGATATTGAATTAATTAAAAACAGTGCTACTTTGTTTTATTAGATACATTTCATTTTAAAGTTTATGTAATGACATTAAGGTGGGGGTAAACGTGAATTTGAGTGAATAAGAGGTTTAAAGACGGGATAGAAGAAAAAAAATTATTTTTGGAACACCACCAGACAGTTGACCCCCACGCAAGAGCACCCCAGGTTGTCAGGGGACTGTTTGGGTGTCCATCAACTAATTTTTAACTTCAAATTCTAATTTTAAAATCACATTAAATCTTTAACATTTCTTATTTCTCCAAATTTTACTAATCCTTTGAGAAAAACTATCTCTTCCCAAACATCCCCCAAATCACCCCAAAATTTACAAAACACTGCCAAACATAACTTTGTGAAATGGGCAGAGGGTTTTGGGAATACATGAAACGCGAACGAGAGATATTTGCATTAAACCCAAGGTAAGCGGTGGAAAAACGGGCCTCAGGTGTACCCCCGCAATAAATACGTTTTGAATAATGTTCACTTTAAATGACAAGTGCTTCGTATCGCATTTTGCTAGCTACGGCCCCGTTTTCCAGGCAAAAAAATTCAAGGACTTTTAAGGACCATAATTTTAAAGTTCAAGGAACTCCTTTTTTAAGAGAGTTGATATCAAACCAAGGGAAAATTTGACAACACTCAATCACGACATGCTAATCGCCGATTCTGACATAGTTTTACCGGTCGATTTTTTTGCCGTTGAACTTCACAAAGAACGGAAGGAAAAATCGGTTACCCAACGATCCAGTTCTCTAAAGTTCTCTTGAGTGAGGAAAATTCTTCTAAAGTTTAGAGAGGCTAACCGTACTTTGTTTCTACATTTCTGAAAAGAAAGAAAACCTTAGTATTCAACACGTGCAGTAGCTCAATGCCTCTACCCATACCACCTTTCAGGATTGGCTTGTGCAGTTTTGGGCTTTTTTCCGACAACGTTTCTCGAAATTGGTCATGTTCTAAACGAGCAGGGGACTGGGTACGAATATTTAAAATCGATTGAACTGAGAAATAATGAAAGAGCATCCAAAAATTAGCAAGTTTACCAAATTTGAGAGTTATTGGTTAAAACACAAAGACATGGTACACTTTTCAAAATCGCCAAAATTAGAGAGCTTAGTATGGTTTGGAGGGACCTGTTCGTTTAGAACATGGCCAATAGCTGTATACGTAGACCACTTTTCGGAGGGCTTGATCTCTTGAGGTCAACAAATGAAACATAAAACTGGAACGAATCGAGTGCGTACGTGACCGGCAGTAGACATGTTTTATTCATCCAATCTTTGCAGCACGCGCACACAAGAACTGAGGATGAGACACTAAAAAGCAAAAAGAAAAAAAAAAGAACTTAACGCCTATACACAGAACAATTAATAATTCAGGGAAAGCAAAATACTTTATACCCATATTTTGGCAAAAAATATCAAATACCTTGGTAAAAACCTAAGATACCGTATACCCAAAATGCCTGACCGGGCCTGAAATGTAATTTACTGAGGGATGTTTGAAAAGTAAATAGCAGTTTATAGTGAAAGTTGTGTAACTACACGCCTGTAATATACTTGTCAGGCCCGTCGGAATGAATATTCAGGTGAGGGGGCCCAAAAGTTAGCATTGATTGTGGTGTAAAGTGTAAAGTTAGCATTGATTGTGGCAAGATTCTCCTATATCTGCCCACGGGCAGCGGTAACGCTTTCGTCAGTTTGATTTGGCGGCGAGGCGAACGAACCCTCGAAAGTTTTGCTCTCCAAAGTTAATGTAATTGCTCACCAACCGTTGTAAATGTGAAAGGAAAAGTAAGCAGTGGAATTAAAGGCCTTGAAGTTCTCCAAAAGGTGAGTATTGATTCTCTTTATTGACAAAATCAAGTTGTACAAGTTTTATGGCCGTAGTTTGTCGATCGTTGTTTGTGCATTATTTACACTGATTTTCACGCCATTGCGCTTACCTGCAAGTCGCCGGCTTAGTTACATACCCGATTGATTCTTTCAAAAGCTAACTTAGTAACGGAATTAAAGGCCTTGAAGTTCTCCAATAGGCGGGTATTTTTTGTATTTATTGACAAAATCAAGTTATAGTTTGTCGATCGTTGTTTATGCATTCGCACTGATTTTCACGCCGTAATGCGGTTTACTGCAAGTCGCTGGTTTACAGACTCGATTTATCCTTTTAAACGCTTTCTGCTACTTTTCCCCAAAACCGAATACTGCTTATCACCATTCAAGAAAATGAGATGTTTTGATTAAAAACAGTTAAATTAATTCTCGCAAAATTGTGCCGTGTGCAGACGACCAAACTACACAAACAAACTTCATTCAATTTCACTTTCGTGACTCGAGATTTTTTTTGCTCTCTTTTGCTGCTACAAATGATTGTGCTTCTTTTTTATTATTAAAGTTGCTATTTTTTTTTTTTTTCTGATGACCTTTTCCGTGAGTACTGTTCAGTTTAGCGAATTTATTTTGTTTGGCGGAAAACAAATCATTCTTCACTTTGGCCGCAGCTTTTAGCGATCGATTCAACATGCACATTGGGTGCGCGCGTATAATACAATTACATTTTGCAAGACAATCTTTTTAGTTTTTTTTTAACCAAGTAAGAAAAAAATAAATAACTTATTTACCGGCTTTGGGTCGGTCCGTATTGTGAAAAACTGTGACCGAGGTCTTGAAAATGCTGCCCGAGGCCGCAGGCCGAGGGCAGCATTTTCAAGACCTCGGTCACAGTTTTTCACGATACGGACCTCCCAGCCGGCAAATAACATATATGAATGCGACACATCTTGTGCGTGTTTTTTTTTCGTTGCGCTTTTCCTTGCATGAATTTTTTTTCCGACATTTCCCCTTGCAGGAATTTTTTTTTGTTCTTCCCCTTCCCCCCATCACTTTTCTAATGGTCAGTCCCTAAGCTGATATTTGATAACAATTAAAAGAGAATAATACAAGGGCGCGCGTAGATATGGAATTTCTCTTCGGGCGCCGTGTTCAATTCGATATCTCACGAGTGTGCGCAGCTATTCCTTTGACCCAGGAAACCAATCAAGAAGAGATAGATGTGAGATCCTCTGCCGCAGAAGCCACTGGAAGTAGTTCGTCCCAGGCCCCGGCCCCGGCCAATAATGGTGAACGCAGGCCTACCAGAAATAAATCTGGTACTCGCCCCCAGGCCCCTGCAACTGTTCCTGCCACACAAGACAGAGCCCAGCCTGCCGCACACGATGTCTACCAAGTGAAAAAAATGTTAAACAACGGCGACTTAATGGCGAACATCAGTTTTAATTAAATGGTCTTGGATTTCCCCATAGCCAAAACCCTAGGGAGCCCGCAACTGATATAATTGATAAGCGCTGTATTGAAAAATTTTATCGGAAACACCCACGTGCAAAACGTTTTCACGACCCAGATTACCAGCCACGAATACTGTAATCGCCTGAAGAATCGTGGAACCCACCAGCGCTAATTTTCTCTTCGTATCGTTTGCTTGCTGTTTTTTTTTTTATTTTTTTTTTTATTTTTTTTTTGAAACTCCGAGACCGCTATATTAGGTAGCTGGGTTTATGCCGCAGTTCAGGCACAAAAATTAAATTTAAAAAATTTAAAACTCAATAATACCCATAAGTATTTTTTCAATCAGTAATGCATCGCTATTTCGAATAATATTATTTTGATTTGACATTTTTCTTTCTTTAATTGCTTGACTCAGGAGAGTTTCAAGCTAAGATAGGAGGAATGTGAGGAGAGAAGTTATGATGATTGAACGTATTTTGGTTTATTCGCTTTTGCTGTTATAAAATAGAAAATCCAACGTAGAAATATTGTTTTGGCAAGTTAATACTTAAGTTCATTAGCAGCAACTTGTACCAGCTGATGTATTTACTAGCCATAAAATCATAACTGTAATTAGTGTTAAAAAGTGTTTGCTACCAGCACAAAGCTGTAATCCATCTGCGTGGTTTTGAAAGAAGTTAGTGTTTCAGAGCTAGGATAAAACGTTTGTTTATGTTTTCGAAAATAGCGTTTTCTTTCATGATGTAATTTGTCACGTCACTAGGTTGCGCTTAAATAGAACTGGACTGTAAGATATTCTTTGGTTACGTTTGTTGGATTAAACTTTACGTTGGTCCAAGTCTGCCTGTTCTGGTTTGTCTCCGATGAAGTTATTGCTGTAACAGATCCCGTTAACTTCCCGCAGCCAGAGTGTGTTCCCCCGAGTTAAGCAGTGCTACAGGATTATTCAGAAATTGTCAAGAGAGCCAAAAAACGTGTTATCACAATTAATATTTACATGTACTTTTGAAAACATTTTGTTTTTCAAACGTTTTCTTGGACGAACGAAAAACATGAAATCTCTAATGCAGCGCAAACAACAAGCTACCATTCTCGACAAGATTTAGAAAACTCCACACATTCACAATACATCTTGGGACAGGTTCAAAATTGACCGGATGTTAATCGAGCTCGTGGGATTCAAAACATTTTGCCAAGTCTACAAGGATCATGGACACCTGTCTGTTTTGTTAGCCGAACAAATCGAGATTTCCTCTGAAAATGAACGAAATACCTAACCTACAACGTACAAATACCGTTTACGTGTAGGAGGGGACTCCTGGGATGTTTTCTGGGTTTTTGCCGCAAGGTCAAAACTCTGCGGGGACAATAATCAATCGCCAGGGTTCTTGAATAAATTTGTATTAAACGTTGTTCAAAAGCCTTCCAGAATGTCCAGCGAAAAGAATATGTGTTATATTCCGAATAATTGCAATAAAAACAGGAAAGATTGATCCACTTTTTTCGAGAAAATGGTTCTGGATCACTTGGAATACATAGCCAATGGATTCATATATAGAGGATATTACACGGTGGCGAGAAGATATGAATTTTATGTTCGAGTGGCAGAAACGATATCTCACGAGTGAGCGCAGCGAACGAGTGAGATGTCGTTTTTGCCACGAGAACATAAAATTCATATCTTTGAGCCAACGTGTAATGTTCTTTTTATTATATGGAGACCAGATGTAATTGAAATTGCCGATTTTTATTTCATTATTTCGAAAACTCGAGCAAGGTTTACAAATCACCGTTCGCCTTCACAGAAAATACTAAGCACCCGTGTCCAGGATATAGAAGCACTTACTGAATTCCAATCAAACAAAATACATGAAATATTTGTCAACTAAATGTCGTAACACGTAAAACTGAAAACATCACTGACTTTGACTTGAATCCGATGCGGCAATGTCTTGACGGCCGATTAGCGATAGTTTTCAACTGCTTTTGTTTTCTTCTTTACAACATCTTACACTTCGTGAAATTCCTTGCGAAGAATTCTCTCTAAAAGCCGTCAAATCGTCAAGGTTTCCATTACAATGTTCTCGTCCTTAAGTTTTTCGGAAAACTCATTCTTTTTCGTCGCTTAATTAAACAAATTAAAGACCTGCTTGTCGATGCTTGCTCACAACAAACCTGAACGACACAACAAACCAAGTTCATTCGACAAAGTAGAAATGGCGCGAATCGTGACGTCAATGAGCGATATGACACTCGCAAGCGTGTCATACGGAAAATACGCCACTCGGGTCCCGGATGGAGTGGCGTATGGAATCTACGAGTGGTTTAGTTCCCAGTAAAACACCCTCGTCCATATAATAAAATGAATTATTGAACTTACTGGCGCAAATGTGAAATATAAATGACGATGAATTAAAGTTTTACGTATTTAATGCTACAGTAGTTCATAACTTAACTTGAAGCGTGAAGAAGTTCTTTCATTGTCCTTCAGTTCAAAAGTATGAACATGTGGTCTTTCTCAGAGATAATTTTGCTGTTCTTGGTTTTTCTTTGTGAAGTTTGGATACCCTGTATCACACGAGCGAGCCAAGGTCTGCTTACGGTATAGTGCATGTTATTTAACAATTATTCCATGAGCCCGCGTTGGATACGAGGTGGTAAATAGCCAACGAGGCGCGAAGCGCCGAGTTGGCTATAACCACTCGTATCCAACAAGGGATAAGTGGATTCCTTGTTTCTAATTAGGTACAGTGAATACATACAAGAAGGAGTTAGTTCTGATTTGCATTTCGCGCGGATTCACGCGCATTTATTAATTGTCACCTTTTTCGCGACGCTCGAAAACGAGGTGCTAGTAATATATTCAAAAAGGACGTTATCTTTTTAAAAAACCGTTAACCGACACGACACGGAGTTCAAGTCAAGAACTAAGGACTTTAAGTTTTGTCGTTTCAGTATACATCATGTAAGAAGTATGAACTCTAATAGTTACTTGTATGTATTGATTGTTTTTCAGTTGACTATATAAATACACACATAAGCTTTCTTGTACCGTGACGACGACCCGTCAAACGCCCAAGCAAGTGTTATAGTGCAAGAAAATAAACTGTGTAAAATAAGTCCTGGCTGATCTTCACATAAATAGCACGCTTCGACCGCAAGCGTGCAACAAGTTCTTTAAATACAGGAACCCGGCAAACAAATATCTCGACAAATGTACGTACAGTTGTTAAGCAGTTTTTTTTCCTAAGATTCACTTGTATCTTCTTTCTTCAGATTTATGCCGACAAATCAAGTATACCACCCCAGTCCAAGGCTTTGCGCTTGAAGGTCACGTGATGAAAAACCTCTCCATAGGAATGTACGCATCATGCAAAAATTTGTGTACATTAGAGAGTCATTGTGTCTCATTTAACCTTGGCCCACCCACCATGGGCAAAATGGTGTGCGAATTAAGTGATTCTGACGACACAAAATATCCTGAAGATCTCAAACCGCGAGAAGGCTTCGCTTACAGAGGAACAGAGGTGAGATATTTTTTCTTGAATAGAATAAAAGTAGGTTAAGTGGGAACAAAATCATTGAAAGTGTTTACTTTTGCTTTTTATTCCCTTTTCCATCAGAACGCGTGCTCCAGTGACCCTTGCCATCACAACGCAACATGCCTGAATGGATTCACAGACAACAAATACTTTTGGCTGGTAACACGGGAACTCAATGTGAAAAAGGTAAAATCTGTGAAAGTATTAGCGTTATCGCTTAAACTGATCCACTTTACCACAAAGTGAAAAATAGCTTAAAGTCTCCCATTCTTACATTTCTTTATGTGCCAAGCGTTTCCAAATGAGCACTTACAACCCTGAGGTACATAATGCAATCATGTTTAACAGTGAAATGGACTCATTACACTCAGGTATGTGCATTTTGCTCGACTCCAGACGGAGTGCACTGAGAAGTCTCATTGAATGGGTAATGCTTTTTGCATTTCTTGTCATGCGTAAATAGTTTTCAAGGCCAGGCTGCCAGTGAACGAGGACTTCTAGCCAAACAGCATCACGCCCATTTGGTTACTACTTGAAAACCGATATTTGATATTTTCTATTACTGGCAGTGGTGTATCATTGAAAAATTCTCCTGCTTCAAGACATAATTTCGCACGGCTTAAAACAACAGCTTACCCAAACGAACAGCTTTCCCCATACCTTATCGTCAAGAAATAGGTCATTGTAGTATAAATCTTATAACAGCATAAAAGTACTGGTATGTATTTATTTCAGAGAACAGGAAAAAAATGAATGATGCTTTCGTGTGCTTTGGAGCTCGAGATGACACATACGGGAGTTTTCAAATCAAAGAAAACGGTCTCATCTACACGTTCAAACTCGTTCACAGAAGTGGTTCCTTAAGTTGTACCCCAGATGCTCTAGTATCCTATTGGGGTTGTGACCACCCCTCTCTAGAAGACAAAAGGCTAACAGCCGTCATAACATACCCGAACAAAACTGCTCTTTTGCTTGCGGATTACTTAAGAGATGATTCTAGTTGCGGATCAAGATACTATTCATATCAGATTGCTGGGATTGGTGTTAGTTCCTCTGAACTTGTGTTTAACAAGCTTCCAACTCCACTGTCAGTGTCTATTGGCCAAGAGAATCAAATTTGGTTTGGACAAGGCGTGAAAGATTGCTCAGAGGACAATAACGCCGGGCAGACCTGTGCTGATGTCTACGCGTGGTACGCCTGATCGACAATAGTGCAAACACGGAGTATTACACGTAGAAAAAATGAAGTATCCACTCAGTATTCGTGTGTGATGCTACAGCATCGTCTTTTTTGCGGTTTTCAATAACATGCGAATTCTGAAATTTAAACGTCAACCAACGGTTACCATTTTCGCTGCCATCAATCATCTTACCGGACCTCTCAGGAAACATGAATTCATTTTAGCCGGGTCAAAACGTCACCTCTGACGGTTGTGATTGGTAGATTTCGATCCATTTTGTTTTTTTTTTTCTGTCTTCCAAGGTTCGTTGGCTGTCGCCATAATTATGATTGACGTTAAAGAAAAATAAAATCGTTTGTTGGGTTTTGAGCTTCAGAGTTGGCCTGGTTTTGAAAGACACAATAATTACCTTTTGATATTTGCAATCATTATTCGATACACAGAAGAGAGGGGGAAACCCACTTAACCTTTCCGAGTTTAATGCGAGTGTTGGTTGGCATGTGCTCTCACTAAAAGAATACAAAACGTGAATATTTGTAAAATATATTTTTTATTGATTTTAGCTCCGTTACCTAAGGTTGATTTTGATTTTTGTTCAAGTATTAGTTAAAATTATTATTCATTTAAAATGTTTCTCCTTTTCTGATTGGCTTTCATTCCCAAGCTAACCGGCTTGCACCGACCAAATTTGGAAGACTTTTCTATGACGATTGGCGTAATAATTATTGGACGATTGACGTCAATCGTCCAATAATCGAAAAATTATTGGACGATTGGCGTTACGTAACAATGACTTTTATGGCGAACAGCTAGAAAGCGCGAAAATGGCCGCAAGGTTTGAACATTGCGACCAAAACATTTCCAACTTATTAGATGATAAAGATAGCAAAAACACAAAAAGCTTCAAAGGGAAGTCGCTTGATTTGTAAAGGTTATCTTCAGGAGATAAAATCCATCCAGTAACAAATTTTGGTGGATTAATACAATTTGAGTCGCAAACTAAAAGCGTTAGTACAAAGTAAAGTCACGGACTTTACTGTTGGAGTACACGGAGTCTGTTGTCGAGTTTCAAGAACGGTAAAGTAGTTCTAATCCAAAAGTGTGAGTAGATGAGGGTAAGGTTTCCATAGTTTAAACTTAACAACGTTTTAATGCTGTAAAAAAATGCCTGCTTTATTCCTTGTACAAATTAAAAGTCACGGATTTTTTCAAGTGATTTCAAGAACAGTACTATAAAATTAATTTTAGTCCGAGAGTATGATAAATGACCGTAATGACCGTAAGGTTTTCATAGTATAAACTTGTTACAGTTACAGTACAACTAAAACAGCGTTTTGTTATCGTAAAAATGTCTGTATCCGGCGATAAAACACTTATGTGTCCGTGCCTTGTCATCTGAGGGCCCGCTTAATACGGACACTTTGGCATGTCCCCTGGCCTTGGTGTCCGTATATTAACGAGGCTCCACTGTATATCGGATGATTAGTTGCTTGTTAAAACACTTTATAAATAAGTCTAACATTGGATTTGCTTTTTATTAAATAAGACTAGAAGCCAAAGAAATCGGCAACGAATTGAATAGCATACCTTGATTTTCTTTTTCTTTCTTTTTTTTTTTTACTGTTTAGGTCTCTGTTGGCAGGAAAAAAACAGATAATAATTCTATGATATATATAACCATCACCAAAAAAAACAAAACGGTAGAGCCAAATGAAAATCAAACTTTTCTCGCTAAAACAGAGGTAAGGATAGAATCCAAATCACAAGGTGCGGCGAGATGACTGTAAGTGAAGATGAAGTAGCATATTGCCAAGCTTGATTCATTTACCTTGTTATAAGAAATTAATGCTCGTGTTAATAGGAATTGGAAATTAACGCGACTTAAATTAAGGCGAAGTGAAGGAAAAAATACTTTCCAATGAAGGAAATTAACGGGAAAGTGGCTCTAAAATTTCAAAAAAAAAAAAAACGTAGAAACGAAACTTGGAGACCAAATTATTTTAACATAATGTTAACGGGTAAACAAAATCCAAACGTATCTCGCTACTTCGAGCGTTTGTCTCATCGCCAGCGATATCGCTGGATCTTCAACCTAATAAATTAATGGCGCGGAAATTAATGCCATGAAGCGTCAATTTCCGATAATAAGGTATGATCGCCGCATGCATGCTCTTATAAACAGCAAACGCTACCGCCACGCGTTTACGGAACCCATAAACCTACAGTAACTAGTATGATTCTTATAAATACTTGCACCTTTATTCCAAAGTTATCTTTTCCAAATAAAGATTATCAGTGGTTTTATGGTTTCGTAAAGTATGAATGGCATGATGGCGTTTTGTAAAATAGTTCTGCAATTTCTACAATACAGTCAGACACATATTTTATGCGACGCGCGCCTGCTACTGAGCGATCCTCAATTAAGCCTCTCCATGTTTTCATTGCTTGATAGCCCCTTTGACCTAGGAAAAACAATTTTACTGGCTTGTCTATGCAATAAATCTAGTGATTCACAATTTACCCGCCCACAGTTGTGCCAAACTATGTTGCAATACTAAATCATAGGTAATACCACCCCCTTCTACAGTCGGTTCGCAGCCCCTGTTGTTAACAACGGTCTTCGTCGCGTGAATATGCCCAGAGTCTTTTGACACCTTGATTAACATAATTTTATTCAACATGCTCGTTGAAATTAAGATAAAGTTTCCTCTAACACTACACTGAGGAATTAAAAGAGCTGCTACGCTGAGCCACCTGTCCATTGAAGTACGTCAAGGTCATTGTTATTTGCTAGTCTATGTCGCTGACGGGTGACAAAAAGCACATACCCCGTTTGTGCGCGTGTTATACTATTTATGATACAAGCAGTCATAAAACTGTTCCTATTTAAAGAAACAGGATGATATATCATTCAGTTTGTTTTTTTTTTTTATTTATTGTTATATCCGACGTTTAATTTAATTTGTAATCAAATAGTGAAAGATATATTAATGACGTTAATAAACATATAAGATTTATATTAAAAACTAGCCATGGTATATTGCAATTCCTGAGTTTTGATTGGTTTACAGGCATGGTATCTGAGCTCATATACCATGGACCACAAAATGATGGCGATAATTGCCGGGTAGCTCAAATATTTTAATATTGCTTGGATGCCTTTAATAGAGCAATTATTCCGCTACTCGCTGCACACCTCGTTGGGTAAGCAAGAGCCAATTCGGTGCTGCAAATTTCCGTTTCGTAAACGGTCGCTGCCATTTTAGCGACACTTTCACAATCAAAGAAAAAAGAAAAATGAAAATTGTACGTCAACACCCAGAATCGAGCGTGGAACCTCTGGCATGCCTCTCACCACTTCACCACCACGTCGATTCGCCAAACCCCCCGAAAAATGTAATTATATAAGGCGACTTTCTTACTGTTACATCTATAATAGATGAGCCTATCCCTATCCCTAACCTAAGCATGAATCTAACTTAGATTTAATTTCATATAATTATCTAATAACCGACCTAATCCAGTTTAATTTCATATAATAATCTAATAATCGACCTAATCCAGGCCTAAACGAGAGCAGATATGGCACCGTCCACCCTGAAAAGCTTGGTTACCAATGATGGCATCGACCGTTAAAAGTGGCAACGACCGTTTACGAAACGGAAATGATTTTCGGCGCTACATACCTCGTTGGATATCTATATGTACCATCTCATGTCCAGCAAGTACACTTCAACGCATTCACTTCAACCCGTTTACTTCAATAATTGGAATGGCCCAGACTATGTGTAAAGGCCTTGTTGGATTTCAATTGATAACTCTGTGCGCCAAGTAGAATTATAAAAAGAAACTCAGTATATTAGCGTGAAATTTTTTCAGGCTTTTTTTGAATTGAGAATTTCGCGTTATCCGAAATATCCCCGATGAGTTTTGTTCTTATAGTAAAATCGAGAGATATTTTTCATATGTCAGCAACAATTTTGAGCTTACAGTGCCATTCTCAACTCAGCTAATATGTATTCAGATTTTTTAAACGCAGCGAGGAGAGCATGTATCGTTTCAAGAGGCCTTTTATTTACAGCTATTTTGAGAAAGGTTATCGGAAAGAAGCACCACAGTGCACGCGAAGACCGAAAGGTGGTTGGGTATTCACTTCAATTTTGCGTATTAATCTAGAGGATAAGTACATTTATCTTATTAGACATTTTAGTGTGTAGTATCGCTGTATATTTTTACGAGTCAAAATACAAATGATGAGTAAAATACTACCCCACTACACACTTAAATGTCTAATAAGAGATTTATTATCCAACGTTTTCGTTTCCCCAAAATTCTGACTTGCAAGGTTTTTAATCTTAAGCGTTGTCGGGGGAATGAGACGAGTACAAATATCGTGTGATATTTGTACTCGTTTCAAGCGTTATGGGCGGAAAGTGCTCGCGCTGACTTTTAACGTTTATAACTTTTTCTCGATTTAACCAAGCTCTGCCAAACTTTGCGACTTTATCTAAAATTTATCTGGGAATAAATTGGTAGGACAGGTTGTTGTGTCTGGAACTCGACGTTACCATGGCAACGTCATTTTGTAATTTTGTAGTTTTTGTATTCCCATTAATTAAAAATTAACTTTAAGGTGGCTCGACTGGGTTTTTTAGGGGCAACGCCGCTCAAGTTTGAGAACTAACCAGACTGTCATTAACAATGCCATCAAAAAACGATCACCACAGCTGAATTAGGTAAAGATGAAAATTTGTTATGACCAGTGTTATTTTGACATCGGAGTTGTCATAGCAACGTAATGACGTCATCACGTTTATCAATTTCGTTCGTATTGCTCGGCACCAGGAGATTTTTTCGGAAATCGCTCAAGGGAGCATGTACCTCCTATACCTGCCTCAATGTTGGCAAAGTTTGAACAAATTCTGTGAGAGCGTTATCGAAATTTTTGGGGATGAAGTTTCGAGGGTCATAAATACAGTAAAAAACATACTATTGAGATAATAGGGTAATATTTGAAGAACACGACGCGCTTTGGGCATGCAGTTTCATCTCATAGTAGTTTGATGCCATTTAAAATTGTGTATACAAAATTATGGGGATCGCCACGACCGATTGCGAAAAAAACGGATTTGATGAGCGTGCATTCAGGTGCTCTTGTTGCCACTTTTGTAAATAATTTGGTCTACACCTACAAATGTGATAATTATTTGGAAACCGCTCGATGAATTTTTTTAAAAACTTGTCAATCTCGAGGTTTGTCATCAGTTTATATGGCCTGCAAGTTTCAAGGTCATTGAAAACACGTAAGGCAATAAAATCGGGGCTCCAATGTACTACTTTTTTCTCCCAGATTTTGTGTTTACAAGTGAGTGTCCTCATTATTCACAGGCATTGTATTCAACTTTCATTTTCACGTGCACAACTCAGCAAAAAATTCATTTGCATTTTATCAGTGAGTTTAGACCTTTTTTTCTTGATCTGTTGTTCTACACAAAAATAGCTTTTCGTTTCCTGGAGAAAGAGACCCTCGGCATTGCTGTATTACAGTCTAATGGCGTAACAAATATTATTACAGTTTTCAAGTCATATAAGCATGTTTCCCGAACATTTTTAGAAAGCAATTGAGTGTTCTGTTTAATGCAAATGAATTTTTTGCTGAGTTGTGCACGTGGACATGAAAGTAAAAAACAATACACGTGAATAATGTGGACACTCACTTGTAAACACAAAATCTGCGAGAGAAAAGTAGTACATTGGAGCCCCGATTTTATTGCCTTACGTGTTTTCAATGACCTTGAAACTTGCAGGCCATATAAACTGATGACAAACCTCGAGATTGACAAGTTTTTAAAAAAATTCATCGAGCGGTTTCCAAATAATTATCACATTTGTAGGTGTAGACCAAATTATTTACAAAAGTGGCAACAAGAGCACCTGAATGCACGCTCATCAAATCCGTTTTTTTCGCAATCGGTCGTGGCGATCCCCATAATTTTGTATACACAATTTTAAATGGCATCAAACTACTATGAGATGAAACTGCATGCCCAAAGCGCGTCGTGTTCTTCAAATATTACCCTATTATCTCAATAGTATGTTTTTTACTGTATTTATGACCCTCGAAACTTCATCCCCAAAAATTTCGATAACGCTCTCACAGAATTTGTTCAAACTTTGCCAACATTGAGGCAGGTATAGGAGGTACATGCTCCCTTGAGCGATTTCCGAAAAAATCTCCTGGTGCCGAGCAATACGAACGAAATTGATAAACGTGATGACGTCATTACGTTGCTATGACAACTCCGATGTCAAAATAACACTGGTCATAACAAATTTTCATCTTTACCTAATTTAGCTGTGGTGATCGTTTTTTGATGGCATTGTTAATGACAGTCTGGTTAGTTCTCAAACATGAGCGGTGTTGCCCCTAAAAACCCAGTCGAGCCACCTTAAGGTGGCTGGTAATGGTTTCTAGCACTTTCCAGCTCTTACACTTTGACTGGATAGTACAATAAATTTTTATCAGTTGATGCCACAATAATGGTATCAAATAAATGCCCAATGATTGCCGAGTACGTTTTGGTTACTTTCTTGACCTCACTGGTTTCCATAGCAACACTATAACCGGTTAAAAACACCCTTAATTTTAGCTTTAAGTGCTTATAACTCAAAAACGAGCTCGATGACCCCCAATTTTTATTATTGAACATTGATTACCATGTTAAGATACAACTTTCTGCAAAGTTAAAAAAATTTCTACGAAGCAGTTTTAGAGCTACCTTAAATTTTTAAAAATTTAAGGTGGCTCTGAAACCGCTTCGTAGAAATTTTTTTAACTTTACAAAAAGTTGTATCTTTACATGCTAAT
Organism: Meandrina meandrites; assembly: GCA_963693305.1. NCBI lineage: Eukaryota > Metazoa > Cnidaria > Anthozoa > Scleractinia > Meandrinidae > Meandrina > Meandrina meandrites. The sequence continues at coordinate 33,476,666 of OY855906.1, forward strand.
TATAACTCAACAATAAAAAATGGGGGTCACCGAGCTCGTTTTTGAGTTATAAGCACTTAAAGCTAAAATTAAGGGTGTTTTTAATAGGTTATCCTGTTACTATGGTAACCAGTGACGTCAAGAAAATGACCAGAACATATTCACCAATCATTGGGCATTTATTTGATACCATTATTGTAGCATCAACTGATAAAGATTTCTAGTACAGACCCGTCAAAAGTGTAAGAGCTGAAAAATGCTTGAAAATGCTGGAAACCGATACCAGCCACCTTAAGTTACAGACAAACGTATTGAAAAAAAGTTAAACTAGATAGTGCAATCTTGCTACACCTTCCTGTGAATCATCCAGGAAGAAGTACTTCGTGTGTGAACTTTTCAGGTATACCACGCATAGACATGAGCACAGGTCTGCCCGGCGTTGTTGAACTCGGTGCAGTCAGTCAGGTCTTGTCCATACCAAATTTGAAACTCTTGGCCAGTAGGCACTGACAGCGGAGTTGGAAGCTTGTTAAACTTAAGTTCGGTGGAATTAACACCAATCCCAGCAATCTGATATGAATAATATGTACAACCAGGATCACCTCTTAAGTAATCGGCAAGCAAAAGAGCAGTCTTGTTCGAGTATGTTATGACGGTATGAAGTCTTTTGTCTCCATACACAAAGTGCTCACAACCCCAATAGGATGCTGGGAAAGTTGGGCTACAAACTACTGAGCCACTTTGGTGAACAAGCTTAAATGTGTAGATGAGGCCGCTCTCTTTGATGGGAAAAGTCCCGTATGTGTCATTTCGAGCTCCAAAGCAAACGGGAGCATCGTTGATCTTTTTCCAATTCTCTGAAACAGAAGAAGATGTAGGTTTTGAGTATGCCGGACTTTCGGCTGCCTTTCTGCGGTCTTCGAAAGGTAAAAGATGAACGGCAAAAGAACGCGTTTATCGTATTTTCGCCATTCATATTTAACCCTCCAAACATTTTAGCTGACTGGCCTCTTTATTTTCTCCTTTTATTTGATAAAAAAGACTGCCACATCATCATACAATACAATGAACGTTACAATTTATAATTGATTTACACAAATTTACATCCTCTATATTACGAACTGGCCTCTTATTGACTGGACCTGAGGCAATCAAGCAACCATTTGCATGACTTGCAGAACTATTTACTCTATTAATTCGCCTTTACAGTTTTAGTTCAGTGCATGAATCGCGGCCGGCCTTTCCAAAGGTTTCGCGCCGTTTTGCGCCATGTATATATTTCATACACAAACCAGTTATACTTAGCGGTAAAGCCAAGTTCTAAGCTCTGTGAGCTTCTTGTTAATGACTGAAATTGACCAATTAGCACAGAGTAAACTTCAAAGTTATAAGCCTTTTTTCACTTTATTGTTATAAAAAGTCATTTAAAGAAACACTTCGTTCCGAAAAAAGTGCGACTACACAGCTCTCTCGCAATTTTCACCAGCGAAACCAGGAGTGCATAAATAGCGATATCCCTTGTCTGTAAATTCTGACTGACATTTCGCGTTGTTGTTGCAGGGTGGGTGCTGTCCGCAGGCGTTCTTAAAGGGACACTGTCACGAGCATAACTTCAAAAATTCAACAGCCCAAAAACATGTTTACATCATCAGAAACCTATTAGCAGTGGTCAGGTTTTATTAAAATTACTAAACCAGTGTACTGAAGATAAATATAGAGTGATATCACTGTGATACCATCGGGAGCTTTTGATCTCAACTTGAAAAATTCAGCCTGACTTTTTCAAGTTCTATCCCTGTGGTTTGGAAAAAAAAATTTTTTTTTCAATATCTTTATTCAAACAAAATCACAATACACTTAAAGAAAAAGAGAAAAACAAACAAAAATAGAAATAAGTAAATAAAAAAACCTAAATAAATAGATAAAAAGATTGCTGATTAATCACGCTGTATTACATTTTTTTTTCTCTTTTTTTCTTTCCCTTCCCCCCTTCTTCCCTTTCCTTTCCCCCTACGATAACGAATAGCATTACTTGCAATACTAATTTTTTTTTTAAATTTCGTTTTGAACTTACAATGTACTTACAAATATGAATGAATAATTCTGTATACTAAACTGGATATCGTTCACTGTATTAGTTTATTCTTCTACTAGGAGAGGGCAAAAAAGAAGCGAAAGAGAAAGTAAGATAACAAGTAAAATGAGTTTATAATGAAAAAAAAAAGTCAACCAAAAATAATAAAAAAGACGAGCAAATAGTGGCACAACCTCTGGGGCGAATATTTGAGGGGAGCTCATGCGCAAAGTGTTGTCCATTTTGATCTGAATTTCATCATAGTATTATTTTTAACAGCAATTATACGTTCATATAGGATCTTTTCGTTGAGTAAAAGAAGGAAGATATCAAGACTTGGAGATACCATATTCAGCCAGGACAGAAAAATGTGATACTTAGCGATAATAAGGAAATGATTCAGGGCATAAAAACTGCTTGATTCTGGTTTGTAACCGTAAAAAATATCTGTATCAATTAAGGTGACTTTTTCTGATCGTTTTTCATTCCACCATGCAATAACTTTTTGCCAGAATGTTTGTACCGTCGAACACTCATAAAGCAGATGAGATAAAGTTTCATATGGAGAGCTACAACGAACACAACTTGGAGAAATTTTCAATTTCATTTTATGAAGTCTGCTTTTAGTGGGTAGAATGTTATGTATGATCTTATATTGGAAACATCTGAGTTTGTTTTCTAATGTAACCTTGAAAGGCAATTCATAAATGGCTTTAATAGGAAGACATTTTTCAATTAGTTTAGTTTCTACGTTTGGAGCTTTGAACGCTTTTAAAACAAGCAATTCGCGAGCAGATTTGGCAGTGACATTCGCAGGAGGAAGGTCTTTGCTGTCAACATCAGTAAGCATTCGTTCAGAATTTACAATTGATCTTTTCCATACCTCAGGGATAGCGGCAAGAAGGCCATTATATGTTAGGAAATTTACTGTCATACCATATTTATGTTGAAACTCGGATCTTGATAAAAACTTTCTATTCTCGTTTAACAGATGACCAATTTTGATTATTCCTTTTCTATGCCAGGATGGGTAGAAGACTGATTTCCCATCTATTTTAATAAAGCGGTTGTTCCAAATAATTTCATTTTCCTATTCTTTAGCAGAAGAAGGGTCTTTGGACTGTAGCTCCTGCCAGACAGTCAATATTTCATTATAAAAAAACGGCATATACGAGGCAAAATTTAGATCGGGTGCATTAAAATTGCATTCCAAAAGAAAAGAGCCACCATATTGGGATGTAGCCAATGAGAAGAGGGAGCACCATTTGGCATCGCCAGCTTCATATAAACGTTTAGCCCATGCTGCTTATAAAGACTTGTCCATCATGGTGAAATCTACCATGTTAAGGCCACCTTTCTCTTTTGGACCTATAAGCGTGTTGCGTTTGACCTTATCAGGCTTGAAGTTCCATATGAACTTGAAGCAAATATCATTAACTTCACTAGTAAATTTCGGTGGAGCTGTAAGAACGGAAGTATTATAAACAAGCTTGGAGATGGCGAGAGTTTTAATGATACAAATTCTTCCCATTAGCGTTAAGCCTCTGGTCGTCCATTGGTTTAAAATTTTCTTTAGCGCAGCAAGTTTTTCCTCGAAATTTATTTTGTAGCTAACAGAAGGATCGTATGCGAAGGCCACACCTTGCACGATTACATATTTTTCAGGCCACGAAATATTGAATGGAGAACGTTTACCTAAATTGCATTTGAGACTGCCAAGCCACATTCCTTCCGTTTTAGAAATATTTATTTTTAGACCTGAACAGGCTCCAAAATCATTTAAAAGATTGAACAAGTGATTAGCAGAGCAATCATCTTTTATAAATGCGGTGATATCATCCGCGTACATACTTAATTTTAATTCGGTGTCGTTAATTTTCAAACCACGGATATTTTCATTTTTCCTAATCGCTTGGCCTAGTACCTCAATTGCCAGGACAAATAAGAGCCCCGATAAGGGGCACCCTTGTCCGACTCCTCTTTGAAGCAGAAAGAAATTGGACGCAAACCCGTTATTTATCACACAGCTGGTGATATTGGAATAGAAGGTGTGGATCCATTTTTGGAACATTGGCCCAAAGTTCATTACTTCAAGGACTTTGAACAGATACTTCCACTCTAAGGAATCAAATGCTTTTTCAAAATCTATAAAGAGTAACATGCCAGGTAGTTGTTTTTTCTCATACAATTCAATTACATCCGATATTAGCCGAATGTTTTCTCCTATAAAGCGGTTTTTAACATACCCTGTTTGGTCACTATTTATCAACCTAGGTAAGACTTTCTCTAATCGTTTTGCTATACATTTCGTAGCTATTTTGTAGTCAATGTTCAACAAAGAAATTGGCCGCCAATTCTTGAGGAGGAGGGTGTCTTTATTCTTTTTAGGCAACAATGAAATCACACCTCTCCTTTGCGAGATCGACATTTCACCTCTGCAATAGGCGTCATTTAAACAGTCTATTAAAGGAGTTACTACGAATTCCTAAAAGCACAAATAAAATTCTGCAGTCAGTCCATCTGTACCTGGGGTTTTATTTTTCTCGAACGTTTTGAGAGAGGATAAGCTTTCTTCTTCGGTGATGAGGCCCTCGCAGGATTTTTGCTGCTCGTTATCAAGTCTCTGTACATTGTCAGGGTTTAAGAAGGATGAGGCTGAAGCATCAAATGTATTATCTGTTATTTGCGAGGCATATAAAGCTTTATAAAATGTTTCCATCTCGCACAAGATCCTTTTTGGTTCCTCGACATACTCGTTTTGATTGGTTTTTAATTTAACAATATGCTTCCTTTCATGTGAGCGCTTCTCTAGATTCATGAAGTATTTCGTATTTCTTTCGCCATGTTCGTACCACCGTGCTCTGCTTCTTATAATCGCAGCTTTTGTTTTGTGTTCAGCGATCCTTTGAAGATCAAGCTTGACACGTTCAATTTCTGTTACTAAATTGGCTTCTTGCAGATTTTGATCAAGACGCATATTTAAATGTTTTAACTTGCAGAGTAAATTTATTTCTCTCGACTTTTTACTTTTAGCAAGACGTTTAGAGAAACGGATACAAAAGTCTCTGATCTCCATTTTAATCATTTCCCAATAAAGTCTTTTATCGCTTGTTCCACTATGTTTTTCCTTGGCTTGCAGTAAAAAGAATTTTAGGTTTGTTAAAAATTCTTCATTATTAAGAAGAGAGTTATTAAATTTCCAAAACCCTGGACCGGCTGTTTTTTTGGTTATTCTTATATGCGATTTCGGCGTAAATTGGGGAATGGTCTGAATCGTAATATGACAACACATCCGTTTTACTAGTACGAGGAACTAAATGTTTTGAAATAAGCCAATAATCTAATCGACATCTTATTTTTCCTGAGCTGTTCTGCCAGGTAAAGCGCTTATCACTCGGGTGGTGAAGTCTTGGAAAAATTGATGAAAACTATTTATGGTCACCCTTTTCTTTAAACAACTTGCTAGATATCCTTTCCTTTACGTTTTAGGAGCATTTCCTGCATAGTTGAAAAGGTCACAAAATGGCCGTGACAGTGTCCCTTTATATAAGAAAACAGAAAAAGAAGGATATGCTCTATTTTGATTTTTCCTTAAAGTTTTTACAAAACCAAACGTTCATGTCATTAGAAAATATCATCAAGGAGAGCTAGCTGACTGAGTGTATTACTTGATGTGTAGTAAAGTTATCGCAAGTATTTAAAAGCAGCTCCCCTTAAATCCATGATACTAATTTATGAGTTCCGACGTATAAATATCGAGTATTGAGGAATTGATTTTTCAACTTTCTGTGAGCCATGTTGTCATTATATTTAAACCAAACTAAAGGACAGATTAATTTGAAAATAAATACACCTAAAATTTTAATCAGAAAATTTTAATCTGATTTCAACATAAAAGAAATTTGGTCTGACAGAGGGACTAACTTTGTAGGAGCCAACAGGGAGTTAAAAGAGGCCATTGCGGGTTGGAATGAAGAGAAAATAGAACGGCATTTACAGCAGAAGGGGATTAAGTGGGTCTTCCAGCCACCTGCCGCTCCCCATATGTCGGGAGTATGGGAACGTCTTGTACAGATTACGAAGAAGCACTTGAAGAGTGCAGTAGGAGATGCACTTCTTACTGATGTTGAACTGAGGACACTGTTAGCTGAAGTGGAGTCTATAGTCAATAATCGTCCCATCACCGCTGTTTCAGACGATCCTGATGATTGTTCAGCCCTGACGCCTAACCATTTCCTTTTGCAGAGAGCTACTCAACTCCCACCTGGAGTATTTGTGAACGAGGATCAGTTCTCCAGAAAGCGATGGAGAAAAGTGCAGTTTCTTGCAGATCACTACTGGAAGAGGTGGATACGAGAGTATGTGCCAGCCCTTCAGAGTAGGCCGAAATGGTTCAAGTCAAAGAGAAATGTGCGTATTGGTGTTAATTTATTTCGTTTCTATATCACGTGATTTTGAGTTTTGTCAGATTGTGAGTTTGCCACGAAATTTTAAGCTCTTTCTCGCTTCTTTGCATTTACGGATTTTCTTATTATGTTGATGTACTTCTGTTGCGGTGCACAGATGTCTTCGTATATGGCTGTTGTATTCCGCTGGTGCAGCGCTGAATGGGCCAAGTAAAATCTGAGTTAAGAAGAGCTGGAAATTGGTGTCTTCTTGTTGTTCATGTGTTCGATCCCTCGAGCGATTTCAACCACAATAGACAGCAAAGAATAGTCGTCACTGAGAAGTGTTAGCAGACTAAACCGGCAGTTTGGCATAAAATTATGTCTTAACTAAGCGAGTTCCGCTCCCTCGACGAAGACAAATTACATTCACATTGCCGCCTGGATTCTTCTTTGAGTCTCTGGAATTCTTCTTCATCTAGCTGGGAAGACTGAGAATTTGCTTCCCTGTTAGGTTTTCCAGACATTTTGTCGTTGTAAGCTCTAAAACAGTTTGCAGTTGCAGCATGACGAGCTTTGAGCCACTAAAAAAAATTATGCAAATTAGCTTATAGGGGGTTTTCAAAGTCCCCTCAGCTAATTTGCATACGCAACTTAATGCCATGGTTGACACCTTGTATCTTCATGAAGTAGGGCTGAGGTGTTAAAAGATGACACTGTTGAGAGATGATTACAATTCATTGCGGATAAAAAAAATTGCGCTTGTCTTCGAACTATGTATTTTTTTTTTTGCGCGCGCGAAAGGAAATTTCAAGGCGGCGGAGCCGTAGGAACTAGCGCGAACGATACTGCCGAACATTATCGCGCCTACGCTTTCTAATTTAACAAGCTAAACTGAAAGAAACAACTACGACAATGTCATAATTACCCTTAACTTTATTTAAACTTTAGAGGGTAATTTTAGCTCTTCAATAAGTGAACAGACGACTAAATAATTTTTATTTGACTGCAAATGCAGCTGGCGGTATTTTTTCGCGGGAGGATAAAGTTTGAAGGGCGAAAGCTTGAAAACAAACCGTACATCGACGCTTTTAAACGTTCTAACGAAACATCACAAGTGCAAGGAATTTAAATCCGTAAAGCCCTCCAGTTTATAAATTTCCGTAGCCACAAAACGCAAACTAATTTTATATGCGCTTCTACGGCAACAACTAAACCTATTCTGCGCTTCTTCCTTTTTTCGCACAAAAGCAAATGATTTTTTTGGGCCGGCAATATCATGAACTCCTTTCTCCAACATCAAAACACTTTAAGCTAAGGCTAAGGCAAGGAGAAACGATATACCGTGAATTCATATTATCGCTTGATCGCTTTCCACTGCTGTAGCAGGCTTAGCTAACCGTATTAGATAGCTAAATGTATTAGTGACAAAACTCGTGTCAATTTTCCCGGCTAAAAGTATAAAACAAACACTAATAAATAGAAACGAAGCAAAATTTAGCTGTCTTCACTGCTGGACAACAAAGTACAGTTTTTATCCAGCGTCTGCACTAAAAAAAACTTCAAATTGTCAAATTGAGTATGTTTTCCAGCCAATGCCACTAAAGCGTTCTTCGCATCAATATACAACGTCTACAAAAATGTACCGTTTTAACCAGAAATAATGCCATCGCATGCACAGATATCACTTCTTGTAGATGTTCTTCTGGTCCCAGAAACAAAATAAATAGGCGTTACCCTCACCTGTTTCGCAGTGTTCTCCTGTATAACCAGCCTGGCACAAGCAAATGTATCTCTTGTCTGTGAATCCGTTCAGACATGTGGCATTATGAAGGCATGGGTAACTGGTGCATGGGTCCTGATGAGAACAAAGAATATCTTTTCAGCATATTCTTTTTACTTAACTTGTTAAAATCGAAATTAAAACCAACACTCAAGATGCCATCGACTATCATTTCTTACCTTGCTGTCCCAATAAAGAAATCCTTCTTGTGGTTTAAGATCTTCGGGGTGTCGTATGTGGTCAGAATTGTTTAGTTGGCATAACCTGGCACCGTCGCTTGCTGGCGGGCCGATGTTGATAGACACACATGTACTCTCATAGAGGCACATGACTCTACACTCCCAAAGTACTTCATCATTTTCCATGTTTATAGAGATGTTTTCTATCACGTGACCGTGCAGTGCAATTCCATCAACTGGTTTGGCAAACCTGAGAGAGCGGCAGCCAAGACCTGTAAATAATGACAGTTGATATACCAGTCAATAACGACATCATTATAACAAGACACCTCATGAAATCGAGGTATGTTAAACACATTTAAAGTTCTCACTTTTTAACCAGTTTGTAACCAATCTAGCTGTTTATTCCAGTTGCATTTTTCAGTTGTTCATGATATTGTGTCGTTGCTTTCACTGTGCTGGGGGAATACAACGAAATTAGACGAAAACAAAAATTCATTTTTTCTTTCTGTTTTGGTCAGCAGGCATATAAAGTATCGATAAAACGATGACAAGGAAATTCATTATTCGGACAGATGACACAGGGAATCCCATCCTCGGATGCCCAGGGGCAGTTAGTCGGGGAGAAACGAAGTAAACCGGGCAGAAATCGTAGCGACGAAAGTTTTCAGGAAAATCGGAAAGAGCCCCTGGGAAATGAGCCTCTCCAGACCATTTCCAAACAACTCTGCGAATACTGGCTCCTGATTGAGCAGAAAAAAAGTCCCTTGTATTGTTCTGTCCAATCCGGGAGCAGTAACTTCAGAGTCGCTTTTGTGTGTTGTTACACGGCGTTTGTTTTATCGGTTATAATTTAATTTTAATTTACACCAGAGAGCCGAAAAAAGTCGGAAAATCATTTCGGATGTTAAAAATGCGATGATTCAAGCTGCACCGAGAAAATATTGTTTGGACCGATTAAAAGTATCGCAACCAGTGGTTTGTCTAACTGTGCGATACATTGGCTGTCGTTCGGCAGACTCGTCAACCTGGTTCGTGCAGGACAAAAGTGCACGCAGAGCGGAAAAAAATCACCTGGTTCGTACAGGACAAAAGTGCACGCAAAGCGGAAAAAAAATTACAGTTGACCGGAATATAACATGCAAATATCCAGTGGAAGAAATGGCAGATTGCTTTGAATTTGCAACTCTCGATTTTCTAAACTTCCAATTTGGGATTTTATATGGGATAAACACATTTTACACATCTACAATTTTTCCCTCTCTTGTACATTCCCGGCGTCGGGGACTCGGAATTTCTCTTGAGTTCGACACTCGCGCCATCTTTTCATAATAGTACTTTGCATAAAAATTCTGATGTTTATCCGAGGCTAACGTTTGTGCTAGGTAAGCGAGAGAATGGAAGCCGCACTTTAAATAGACTGCCCAAAACCGTATTAAAAATTCATGGTCAAATTAGGGACTAAAGGGTCATTAATTTCAGTCATGATCGAGACCTGCTCAAAGAGGACGTTGGAAAACTTTAATATTCAGTATACTTGGACTAGTACACAAAATCACATTTTGGAAGCGGTGAATCTTCTTTCTTTTCGAAATATAATCTTAACATCTAAACTTACAGCCGACTCATTTGGCTCATGAACCATCAAAACGGCAATGATGATGCAGGGTTTCTCCTGTTTGCTTTACAAGGTAAAACCGAAAAAAGGGCATAAATTCCGAACATTGTATACCGTTTGATACTCGTAAACTTTCGTTGCTGAATTCTTTAAACAATTAAAAATTTTAGTTTGATTTTCTAATAATACGAAACATAAAGACATTAGGAAAAAAACCCAAAGAATTTAGAAATTCTGTAGAAGCGTAAAAGTCGAGTCACACAGGCAAGAACTTCGCCAAAATTGGTCCCAGGTTACAAAGCATTAGGTACATGTCACTTCTGGAAAATATATTTTTTGGCGGTTACTCAGAATTTTACTTGCTCTAAAGAAATTCTCGAAACATTGTGTTAAATTGTCTAGCATGTAATAAATATATTAGGCGCCCTTTTCAGTTTAGCCATTGTTCGAAGTTATTTTATTACTGACTTCTTGAATTCAGGACAGAGTTAGTTGACGTTTCTTCCCTGTTTGAATCGTTTGTATTTTTTGGTGGTTACTCAGAATTTTACTTGTTCTAAAGAAATTCTCGAAACATTGTGTTAACTTGTCTAGCATGTAATAAATATATTAGGCGCCCTTTTCAGTTTAACCATTGTTCGAAATTATTTTATTACCAACTTCTTGAATTCAGGACAGAGTCAGTTGACGTTTCTTCCCTGTTTGAATCGTTTGTTTTTCCTGTGCACCCGGTGCGCTAATTTTAAAAAGAAGAAAAAAAAGAGCGAGCGAGCGAGCGAGAGACGCATAGAAAAGACAGAACAAAACAGCCGTTTGGAGATGGACTTCGACAAGCAAATCATGCTAAACCTTAATCGAAAAAATGTTTGTTTTTTTGCTCTTTGCTGAGAAGAAGAGTCGTCACACAGAAACCTTTTTTAAAATTAGTCAGCACAGACAGTTTACTCACCATGGTTGTCAGCAACCGTGGAACAGGGAAGCCAGCCTCCACAAAGGACAAATATCAAAAGCAAAGACTGACAGCCTTTCATTTCTTGAAGCCCCTTCAGCACAGCAGAGTCTCTCATAAATTACTGTGAATAGCCTTTGGAAGACGAAGTTCAAAGCACAACTCTCCTCGAAGGCGTGAGTTGCCAGTGATGTTTGACGCGCACACCTGTTTATCTAAACAAAACAATGAATGTTTAATACCACGGTAGTCAGTTTTTTTTAAACAGATTAATGTAAAACTTTTTAATATATGTAACGCCTGCATGTGAGAAATAAAATATTCAGCAACATCACTGACTGGCTTCTACATTTGCTGATTGAAAAGCTACAGGTTTTTATACGGATTCTGAACAAGTTACGATGAGCGAATGTCATTCGGAGCAGCTGAAAACGAAAATGACGGACATTTTTCTTTTTTTTTTTGTTTTGACAGAAAACTGCAAATTACTTAAACAGTACCATAATGATTAACATAAGAAAAATAAGACTTTTTTGGGGGGAGGGTGGCATATTTAAATTTTCTTTTCTCAACGTTATTTTAATCGTGTTTTTTAAAGTGTCTTCGGGTGAAAACTGACCAAAACTTAAATCTCACATTCTTCAGGGCGCAAGGAAAACCTTAAATGTGAATTACAACAGAAGACGACATCTTACACAGCCGTTAAAATAAAACTAAGGTTTTCTCCTACGTTTATTGATTTCCGCACTGGAGCAGACCGATCAGAGTTGACTAGAGCAAACTTTTCGCGACAACGATCTGCAAAAATCCGAAAACAGAATTAAAAGTATGTAAAGAAGTATTCCCGATTGGATGGTTCTAGATCTGGTTTTGAAGGTGCGCGCTAAAAATTGGTTTCTATTAAACTAGAATAAAACATAACTTACAGTATGCCCTCAGCTAAACCTAAAAGAAATTGTTGTTTTTATAACGAAAGAACGGAAAGTGAAAGTATCAGGAAAAGACATCTTAGCATTTAACAATTAAACATGAATGATGAGAGCGCCCCCTTTAAATTTCCGTGCAGGATGTTGAACAACGGATTAGTTTAATTTTAACGTATCATGAATATTAAATGAAAGTTAAAAGCCTTTTACAACACCGAAATGAACAAAAAATTAATGGATTTTTATATATTTCAAGTTGCACATTTGTCGCAATGGAGAAGGAACCTTGTAATTCCACAGTTTTGTCATAAGTTTTTCCACCTGCTTAAAATTAGACAATTCTCTGCCAAGACATCTTCAAGCGAAAAATAAACGTATCCATTATTACCACGCATTCGCCACGCAATAATACTGTCTTATAAATATTAAATGAAAGTAAAGCCTTTTACATAACCGAACATTTTGTTTTTGAAGAAAAATTTAATTCGAGTCATTGGCAAATTCCTTACAAAGGAAAGAAATATACAGAACAAAGATAATGTTTTTTGCATCATCTCCTAGTTGTTTGGTTAGGCGAAAAGAAACAGGTTTTCCACATCTTTGAAATTAGACTGAACTTCTAAATATTAATATATTTTCGCGCAATGAATAAATTCACCTGCAATTACCAAACAGGATGTTGAAAAACTGGTCTTTTGCCAAACAGTGATGCCGTATCATGAACTGACTACCCAAGTAAGACAGAGTAATTTAGCGCGAGATTAATATCCTGCATGCCCACAGATAACAACAGCTCAATAAAGAACTGACTACCCAAGTAGCCTTATAAATTAGCGCGCGTTTAGCACAGGCCAAAGTCTACAATATTGCGCTTAACGTCAGGCAGCCAAAACAAAATTGACTATCCAAATTGATGTTGATATTCCACAAACATTTTTATTAAGAAAAACAAAATGAACAGCGAAGCCACGAAGTTTGCGCAACCTCGTATTTCCCGCCAGAATTAATGTAACTGCGATCGTTGAAAGATAAACACTCATCTAGCAAGACTCCTAGGTACTTGAACGACCTTACTTGGTTGACTTCCTTTCCTTCCATGCAAAGCGGACTATGAGATTCAGATCTGACTAGCCTCTGCCGAGTTCCAAATAAAACATACTCAGTTTTCTTTAGGTTGAGGAAAAAACCGTTCGCTGTTAACCAGTTAGAGACGTTATTGAGATCAAGGCTTAAGTTCAGCTGTAGGTGGTCAATGTTTGAAGCAGCAGTAAAAATACGGTTTTAAACCTGACATAGCCACGGAAACAATACTCGAGAACCTACGCTGGCCGCCTCTTACAAAAACCATGGAAAAGCACTGTGCACTGTTAGTTAACAACTGCTTGGTCGGAGAAGTTCCTCTATACTTTAAAGACTATTTCATGTTACGCTGCCAGAGCGACAACCAACATGTTTTTAACAGATGCACTAGATCGTCAATCACTGACATTATACTTCCCAAATTTCATTTAGATGTCGCTTAAAGGTCTTTTTATTATCATGGTGCATGCACATTTAATAGCCTTCCAACGAACATAAAGATTTTGCCACCGATTTTTATTCTTAGGTTACCGCTCTTGATTTGTTCCTCCTGTTTCCGCATGTAGAAATTACTATCGATCTAGCTACCACTACTGATTTCTTCGATCACATGCATGTCTATACAGATGTAACTTACCAGAATCGATTTATACGTGCGGCTTTGTTATGGAAAATCAGTGACGTGCTTCTAGTAGCCTGTGAACAGCCTCTCCGGTCAAGGATGGGGCGAAAAGAAAGCGGCAAGAGAAAAGGCGCGGAGAGAGGGAGAGGGGGAGAGCCTGTTGACAAAGTATTGTAGCCGCCATTCCGCCCCCGTTTAATTAACCTGTCATTAATCTGTCGTTAACTTGAAAGGAGTAACACCTTCGGCTAAGCGAAATACAGAAGATGATAGCATAGAAGTACTCCCCATTCCCCCCGCTATCGCTGCCTGCGTTGCAGTTTGGTGTTATCCATAGTCATGGTAAAATAACAGGCAAGGAATTTTAAAAGTATCTGGAGATGGAAGGATAGACATTTTAAAAGGAGGCAGTTTGGGATCAGTGGAGAAGTTCTTTGGTATGTCAACGTTTATTGGACTTAATATGTTGGCTTTTCGACTCCGTTGATCTTATTACAAACAAAGATTTCAACCTGTTTGCAGATGTTTGTTCAAACAGGTTGAGATCTTTGTTTGTTATTTTGTGGTAGGTAGTGTAAGCTAGTGTAATGCGTAATGCAGTGTTTTTAGCTTACCACGAGCGGAATTTAGTTGATAGTTAAACAGCAAAACAACAGAGTGACATAGTTTTAATTTTATCATGCAATGTACGGTAATTGAATTTAAATCAGTAAGCAGTGCGCTCAGCGTTTCTTCCTTTCTCTTCCTACAGTTTTTTGTCAGTGGTGTGTATCCGAAAACTTAAAAAAAGGTAATAAAGTTGAATATTGTTACTTCATTCTTTAATATTCTTAATTACTCTTAATTTGTCGACCATATCGGAGGGTTACACGCTCATATTTACAAAATACCAGTTGTTGACGCAGAGGTGTTCGCAAAACCTTTCAGAATTGATATAGAACTAAAGGTAATTTTTGCCTGTGTTAAATAATTAGTAAGTTAATGAAACAGCAGCACCAGGCTAAAAAATAATAAGCTTCAAATATGGGGAGGACATTTCGCTTAGAATTATTCCATTCCTTTCATGTTGTTTACACTAGCGCGAGCGGTAAACATGACACGAAACTTTTTGCAGTTGGGATCAATTGTCAATTCCTCTAAAATTCATTTTCATATGGATACAGAGCAATACAAAACTCATTAGAATGTCAGGTTTTATATTGGAACTCAAACTGCGCCCAACTTTAACAAAAATCAAGCACATTCAGGGGCGTAGCGTGGGTTTTTGAAGATGTACGCACGATAAGGAATTTTTTTCTAAGCGCCGAAGGCGCTTGCAACTAGGGGGGCCCGGGGGCATGCTCCCGCAGAAAATTTTGAAATTTAGGGTCTCGGAAATGCCATCTCCTGGTTTTTCTGCGGGGCATTTTCAATAAATAATGCGGCAAAAATGCAGTAGAAAGTTGTTATTTCAACCATTTCTCTATTGTTTTCTGTAAGCTACAGTGTTACGAAAATAAAAAAAATACAAAAACAACGGAGACAGGTCACAAGCAAAGGGCGAGGCGTCGACCCTTAAGACGGGCAAACTCCATTACCAAACTCAATATCCACGTTCTTGTGTTTATGTATATGAAGTATTGCTAGGGAGCTCAATCTTTCGTCCGAATATGAAATTGTCAGCCAGCAAATTTAATGAGAAAAACGTTTTAGGCAATTCCAAAAAAAAAAAAAATTTTCTCAGATGTCAGCTGTGCGCACGGACGTACGTGCGTATATGGACGCTACGCCCTGACATTCAATGTATCTATTTGATTTGATGTGATTGTGTGACTGTTACAATTTTGTTGGAAGTGCATGAAAATTCGATATGCGTTTACTTCTCTTATCGGGTGGCTTTTAAATTGCCCAAGCTGGATTTTTTATATGTTACACTACGATAACACTACTTTAAGCTGATATACTTTTTACCTCGAGTTTCGATGTGCCAGGGTACGATTTTTGAGTTCAAAGTTTCCTCATTTTCTAGTGTTTGTCAAAGTGCTCAAAATAGGAATCTTCAGGCTTTCAAAACGGCCAATTAAAATGCATGTTCTTGCAATATTTTTACATTTCCGTGTTGTATTTTGGATACCCCAAATGCCTGCCAAAGATAATTTCGATACGTTAAACGGTCTTTCCTTCCGAGTGATTTGAATACACACCAATTTTCGGCAAAATTTAGTGGCGACTGTGACGCGAACACGACATTTCACATTTTGCCGAATTTCTCAAAAACGAAAACTCTTTGGAAAGTTTTATTGTAATTTCCGTAAATAGTTCACCAAAAGGTTTATTCTGACTGAATATGAAAAAATTCGAATTTTCGCTTTTGACGGCGATTTCTCGAAAATTAGAGTTAAGCGCTCTTAAGCAACGAAAATTCCATGAGAATATGAACTGAATACATTACTACCACACGGCGCCTTTTCCGAAACCGCGAATGTAGAAACTGCGTGACAAAAGAAACTGACCTTCGGCTCAGTTTCATGTCACATTTCCTGGCGTGCGGTGACAAGTCATGTACAAGATTAAAAGACCTCCTGGCCCTCCTGGACAGAATTGGCTATCTCTAAAATAGGGAACGGGGAATCGGGGAATAGGGGAATAGGGGAATAGGAACGGGGAATGGGAATTGGGAATTTACTAAAAGGGGGAATCTCTAAAAAGGGGAATTTACTAAAAGGGGGAATTTACTAAAACGGGGAATCTCTAAAAGGGGGAATTTACTAAAAGGGGGAATCTCTAAAAGGGGGAATTTACTAAAAGGGGGAATTTACTAAAATGGGGAATCTCTAAAATGGGGAATTTACTAAAACGGGGAATCTCTAAAAGGGGGAATTTACTAAAATGGGGAATCTCTAAAAGGGGGAATTTACTAAAATGGGGAATCTCTAAAAGGGGGAATTTACTAAAACGGGGAATCTCTAAAAGGGGAATTTACTAAACCGGGAATCTCTAAAAGAAAAGGGGCAAATATAACATAATGCTTGCGTGTACGAATAAAATAAATAACAGTCACTCTTAATTTCAACGCCCGATGGCACGTGTCAAATTAGACTGGAGTGGAAATGCCGCTTCAAGGATGAAGTGCGAAGTTTGTACTAAGAAGCTTTTCAACAACAACCGTTTCGGTGGGCTTATCTTGTGGTGTGTACCGAGAAATAAAAACAGCACCATATGTCCCTTGCCCGACCACACATTGGCAAGTTATTTCTTCCAAGTGGAGCTGTGGGAGGCTATCGAACCGATTTATTTTTTTTCCGTTTTCTTGTAAAAGCTAAACTTAAATTCAGTCATCTTGAGCGACCATCAACAAGACTGAGAAAGGGCAAAAGGTTGCCTGACACGTCGATATGTCTCCCTCGTTTTTCACGCTATTTTAAAACGACTTTGGGAGAATATTACTTTTGTGTTTGTGGAAATGTTTTTGGAAATATTTTCGCTATGTTTCTTTCTTTCTGTGAACGGTAGCACTTGAAAACGAGTAGCAAACAAATAATGATAAAGTAAATCTAATTACAGTGATAAAAAGGAACGCAACACTAACATAATAAGAATTCTGTGATTGTATATTCTCATTACTGTTTTTGTAAGATAAAAGGATTTACATGTTCAATAATACAAGTACTTCCTTAGTTCGCGTTGAAAATTTTGTGCTATGCTACACTGAGGCCCGTGTATTGAATAGGTGTCGTTAAAAAGAGATGCTGTGTCTCTGAAAATAAATGGATTATAATAATTTACGAACTTACATTTTCCAGTTGAGCCTCGGCGTAAAATCCCTGCAATGCTTCAGTTAATTTAGCCAGACTCGAGAAACACAAAATGAAGTGAACCGATGTTTTGCGTGTTTCGTTTCTCGTAAAACAACAAGAAGTTGCTCTCATTGTATCTTCGCCTTGTGCTTTTGCTTCTAAATCCACATTTTTAGCAGCATTTTGTCCCATTCATTACAAATAGACTTCGATTTTTCTTTTCGAACACTATTCGCTCAGCGAGAAACTGTTCGAGACTTTTTTTTTACTTCAAAGCTTGCTGTACGCTGCTGTACGCAAGCAGTTCGCACCTGGTTTTCCCGCGTCATTAAACGTAACCTGATTGGTTAATATTCATCGGATGATGAACCGAGAACCAATCAGCTGCAGGGCCGTTAATGCATTAACGGCCCGCTTGGAGTCATTTGCGGCCCGCAAAGCGCGTGTTTTCAAGAGGGGGGTTTTCAATTTGGCCGCGTATATTGATAATAATTGTGTATCAAGCGCGCGCGCCACGTTTATAACAGGGACGTTCAGAACCTGAAGTTGAAAATTTGGTATTCCACCAAGAACGATTAGAAAGCGAAAAAGACGAAAGACGCCAGGGAAGCAGTGGGCGGGGAAAGAAAAATCAGTTTCCATGCAATAATTTCCGAGCAAATTATTGGAATAAAAAAGATGGTAATACAATTCCTATAACTGTAAAACATTCAAATCTGTATTTTTTTAAATAAAACATACAATAAAAGGTGTATAAAAGCGCAAGAAGAAGTACTTCGTTTGGAGGGGAGGGGGGGGGGGGGGGGGGGGTGTCTTGGCTAAAGATTTAATTTGCTGCTTACTAGCCAGCTGAAATTAGGAAATTGGCGTTGGCACTATATCGAGAATTGATTAGTATGTGAATGCTTGTAATCCTGCAAAGTTTGGTGCTTGTATCAAAATTCGCACAATTCAGGAGCTAAGCCGCCAAACTACTGTTAGTAACCTGTGTATGGTTAACAATCAAGGGCCCTTCCGCGTTAAGAAATACCGAACCGATTTGACCGAAAAACTTTTAAATATATGATTCAATTGATCGTGTTAAAAAAAAAAATTGACATGATACGAAGTTGAGTAGATCAGCCCCCAGATCGTGCCATAAGCTGCGTTGATCGGTTCGGCTTGTCTTGATTTGTTTCGATTCGCCGATTCCCCAATTGTTACACATCACATTCCAATGATTCCATTCTATTGTTACCCTCGTTCCATTGCGTTTGTCCACATAGTGTAGGCATTATGCCAGCAGAGCACAATGAATGAATGATCGAACGAACGAACGAACGAACGAACGAACGAACGAACGAACGAACGAACGAACGAACGAACGAACGAATCAATCAATCAATCAATCAATCAAATGGGAGCATCGTTGATCGTTTTTCCAATTTTCTGATATAAATACATACCAGCGAAACAGAATAAAGAGTAGGTTTTGAGTTATGTCCAGGGACTATTTTCGAGTGAAATAAATGTTAATGTTCTCTGGCCAAGCAGTGAAAAATGGACCGAACTTCTGGCTGCCTTTCTCCATTCTATTTAACCTTCAAGCATTTAAGCTGACTGACCTTTTTTTTCCTTTTTCGGAAACCTAAGGCTGGCCCATTCATTAAGCTTTATTGCGCAGTGACAGATTAGTGGCTGGGTCCGCTGAGGAAATCAATCGACCATTTTTTTTATTATTATTTTACATTGTAGTCACTATCTGTCTTCTCATTGTGGAAGAGCCTACAGTAAATTCTGGGAATCAGCGCAAACTACAGATTGTTCAATAACCTGCTAGCAGATCAGTGAATAGTCTATAGTGGGCGTGCTCAATGCATGACTTCAAAGAGCAACATTAAATTCACTGGTCGTGAGTGAGTAGTATCTTGCACACAGCGAAGTAAAAACATGCCTCGTCGATTCGCTTCTTCAACACTTTGTTAATGTGTGCGCGCTAATTACGCGTAAAATTCTGCACAGTAAGGATGCGCAATGCAGTACAGGGCAATGACCTTAATGGCTGAAATTGACCAATAAGTACACAATAAACTTCAGAGTTATAAGCCTTTTTTTGCTTTATTAAGTTATAAACAGTATTGGTTGGATGCTCTTACTCTCTCAAGCAATTATTCCATTCCTGCTTGAGAGAGTAAGAGCCAATTCGGCGCTACACACCTCGTGGGTTATCTATACCATCTCATATCCAACACGTATACTTCAGCGCGTTTACTGAAATAATTAGAATGACCCAGACTACGTATAAAGCCTAGTTGTTAGATTTCAATTGATAACTCGTATGTGCCAGAAAGGATTATGAAAAGAAACTCAGTATATTAGCGTGAAATTTTTTCAAGCTTGAGTAATTTTAAAATTGAGAATTTCGCGTTATCCGAAATATCCCCGATGAGTTCTGTTCTTAAAGTAATATCGAGAGATATTTTTCAAATGTCAGCAACAATTTTGAGCTTCATACTACAGTGCCATTCTCAGTTATCAACTAATATGTATTCAGATTTTTTAAACGCAACGAGGAGAGCATGTATCGTTTCAAAAGGCCTTTTATTTACAGCTATTTTGAGGTTATCGGAAAGAAGCACCAAAGTGCACGCGCGGACAAGACCGAAAGGTGGTTGGGTATCCACTTCAATTTTGCGTATTAACCTAGAGGGTAAGTACAAGTTTGTTTTTTTGCATGTGGAGAATTTGCTTTCATCTCAGGAGGCCTTTATCTGTAGCTTTACTTTTACTGTGGCATGTCTTTGAGTTAGCAAAATTCTTCTTAAATCCAGCGTGACTAGACGTACCTTGTTTCACTAGTCCACATGTCTGAAGAGAAAGAAAACGCGTTTCTTATGTCATTATATTACATTAGTATTCAGCACGTGTAGTAGCTCTCTAGTTTTACCCATACTACCTTTCGGTCTTGTCGCGTGCACTTGTGTGCTTTATTCTGACAATTAACCTTAATTTCTCGAAATAACTGTATTCGTTTGGCAAAACCTTAATTGAATAAAAACTACTTGAAGGAGTAAAATAAGCTAACGCATAAAAAAAGCGGAAATGGCAATAATCAAAATATAATGGCAATATTGATTATTAGAAATAATTTTCTTTTGAATAAAACTGATACTGTGAAACCGCCAATAAAATCAAGCTGCACCATTTTAGCTCTATCGTGTAACTAAATATGACAGTCCAGTTTTCTTCAAAGTCAAAAAAAATCATGCTGAAAAATAATTTTACAAATATTCGTTTTTCGGTATTCTTTTACTGCAAGCAAATTTAACAAACATTCCGCTGACTTGTTTATAACTTTTTCACGATTTAACCAAACTCTGCCAAACTTTGCGACTTTATCTAAAATTTATCTGGAAATAAATTGGTAGGACAGGTTGTTGTGTCTGGAACTTGACGTTACCATGGCAACATCATTTTGGCAGACATGTTTTCCCAAATATGTAATTTTTTTTATTCCCATGAATGAAAATCAACTTTAATTCAATTATTTTCACATCGTTTAGGTTTTTTTTGCACTGTTTTATAGATTTTGGGTATTTCCCAGTAATTTTTGGCGGTTTTCTGATGTTTTGGAAAAATTTTGAAATCCAAGATGGCGGATCTAAGATAGTGGCTGTTTTGACATCATGATTTAATTGCCACGTGACGTGACCTCATCATCCCACGTGACTTATATCAAAAGATAGATTTTTGGACATACTATATATCCTCTAAGTTTCATTGTGATTGCATAAATATCCCCCTGGGTGTGAAAAAAAAAGCCCGCTCTGAATAGGGTTAAAGGAGACATTTTCCATATCTTAGGAAAAGTACTGTACGAAAGATGCTGTGTTATATTGAATTGCACTTTTCCCAATTTACATATTTAATTGATTACAATATTTAATTACCAATAGGTCATATATACAGTCCACACAACAATAGGTTGTCCTGTTTGATGAAGCAAAAGACCTACAGAGAAGCATGATACCCCGACCGTTCATATTTTGTTTCTCCTTTTGACTCGCTGGTCTCCGTTGCTTAGTCTCGCGGGATCTTTTATTACTTATGATTAAAACCACTGAAAGAGACATTGACGGTACTTGAGCATGTGCCGTCCGACATTGTCTGGGAAGCAAGCTAGGAGTCAAATTAATGTCCCTTGGTAATGAATAACATTGGAGTTGAATATCGATGTACTGCAAAGTGCAATCGTGTTTCAGTTTTTATACATTAGTCTAGTAAAATCTGTGCTACAAGGTCAAACACCTCTGTTTAAGTTACAGACAAACGTATTGAAGAAAGCTAAACAAGATAGTGCAAGCTTGCTACACCTTTCTGTGAATCATCCAGGAAGAAGTACTTCGTGTGTGAACTTTTCAGGCGTACCACGCATAGACATAAGCACAGGTCTGCCCGGCGTTGTTGTACTCGGTGCAGTCAGACAGGTCTTGTCCATTCCAAATTTGAAACTCTTGGCCAGTAGGCACTGACAGCGGAGTTGGAAGCTTGTTAAACTTAAGTTCGGTGGAATTAGCACCAATCCCAGCAATCTGATATGAATAGTATTTACAATCAGGTTTACCTCTTAAGTAATCGGCAAGCAAAAGAGCAGTCTTGTTCGAGTATGTTATGACGGTATGAAGCTTTTTGTCTCCATAATCAGAGTGCTCACAACCCCAGTAGGATGCTGGCAAACTTGGGTTACAAACCACTGAGCCACTTTGGTGAACAAGCTTAAATGTGTAGATGAGGCCGCTCTCTTTGATGCGAAAAGTCCCGTATGTGTCATTTCGAGCTCCAAAGCAAACGGGAGCATCGTTGATCTTTTTCCAGTTCTCTGAAACAGAAGAAGTAGGTTTTGAGTATGCAGGGCTTTCGGCTGCCTTTCTGCGGTCTTCGAAAGGTAAAAGATGAACGGCAAAAGAACGCGTTTATCGTATTTTCGCCATTCATATTTAACCCTCCAAACATTTTAGCTGACTGGTCTCTTTATTTTCTCCTATAATTTGATAAAAAAAGACTGCCACATCATCATACAATACAATGAACGTTACAATTTATAATTGATTTACACAAATTTACATCCTCTATATTACGAACTGGCCTCTTATTGACTGGACCTGAGGCAATCAAACAACCATTTGTATGACTTGCAGAACTCTTTAACTCTATTAATTCGCCTTTACAGTTACAGCGGCCGGCATTTCCAAAGGTTTCGCGCCATTTTGCGCCATGTCTTTAATACAAAAAAACCGTTATACTTAGCGGTAAAGCCAAGTTCTAAGCTCTATGAGCTTCTTGTGACTGAAATTGGCCAATAAGCACAGAGTAAGCTTCAAAGTTATAAGCCTTTTTTCACTTAATTGTTATAAAAAGTCACTTAAAAAAAACACTTCGTTCCGAAAAAAGTGTCACTACACAGCACACGTACCTCTCTCGCAATTTTCGCCAGCGAAACCAGGAGTGCACAAACAGCGATATCCCTTGTCTGTAAATCCTGACTGACATGTCGCGTTGTTCTTGCAGGGTGGGTTCTTTCCGCAGGCGTTCTTAAGTAAGAAAACAGAAAAGAAGGATATCCTCTATCTTGATTTTTCTATAAATTTTTTATCAAACGTTCATGGCATTAGAATATTAAAATAATCATCAGGGAGAGCTAGCTGACTGAGTGTATTACTTGATGTGCAGTAAAGTTATCGCAAGTATTTAAAAGCAGCTCCTCTTAAATCCATGGTACTAATTTATGAGAACAGACGTACAAATATCGAGCATTGAGGAACTGATTTTTCAACTTTCTGTGAGCCATGTTGTCATTATATTTAAAACAAGCTAAAGGACAGATTTATTTGAAAATAAATACACCTAAAATTTCAATCAGAAAATTTTAATCTGATTTCAAGATAAAATTCCTCCTAAATCGTGCCCGTCCTTCATGAATTACTTACAGTGCTGTGCAAAAGTAATGCAAACGAATTTCAACGAAATACGGAACTTCTCGGGGTTTTCGGCAAAAAGATGATCATAATTTCTTTTCAAATGAAATTTCGGCGAAATGTCTGGGGATTATTGTTCTCATTGCTGCGAAATTTCGCTCTGCCTTCTACAGTTCTCTAAAGTTGTCGATACTCCTCTAGATTTAATTGCGCTCTTAAGCAAAAAACTCGACAAAAATATTTACAGTATGTCCAATTACAATAATGTCGAAAGAGAATAAAGCCGTTTGAATTTTCGATTTGTCGCGCTTCTATGAGCAGAAACATTATTTACATCAATAAATTGACAAATTTCAAAATGTAAATGCTATCTGAATTTCTAAGCAAGCTTGACAACACGTGCGTTAGAGTCGACGATTTCTATTTAGTAATACCGAATCCGCACAAAATTCGAAAATTAAGTTCATTCGCCTTACTTATAGCCAAATATTTCTTTCGTTGTAAGTTGAGATAATGTGGTGGTACATCAACCTGAAGACAACGGTTGTTTAACATGTACCAAAAAATTCCGAAAATTTCGGTTGGAAAATGGTAAGACTATTTCAAATTCCAGAAAGAATAAATGAATATTATCATAACGATAGATATCCCACAATCCTATGCGCTGTATATATTACCGTGATTCCTTTTGTGTACGTTTCTCCTACGACATCACTTGTTATGTAAGCGAACCCGCCCACCCACCCCCGGCATGACGTCGTGTCAGACCTCATTTCCATTCAGAATTTTTGCTTACCATTTGTGCAAACTAATATATACATTTAGGCAGGCCTAAAAGCGGAGCTCCCATTTATCTTCTTTTTTTTTTTTTTGCTCGAGTAAATTACAGTGTTACCAAATATGAAACCACACTATATTTCTAAGCTTATACGGTGGCCCATATAGGTACAAAAAGCCTCTCATGATTTTGTTGAGGAAAGCGACGTCAATTTATTTCGTGGCTAACCCGTCTGAATTTCCTTACCTGTAGTGACAGGTTCTAAAATTGAAATTGACGAGTGCACTTTATTGGGTTCCTCAAGTACGCACGTAGGCGCAAAACAAATCTTAGTAAAACTTTTTACAACGTTTACTGTACACTAATTACATACATACATACTTTTATTGATGCTCCCTCAAAAGGGTTTTTCAGCTCAATACAATACAATTACAAATACAGATTTAAATTTAAATTAATTAAGAATATAAGTATAATTATAATTACAATAAATATGTCAAAAAATATGCTAAATGCAAAAAATTAACCTAATAATACATTTGCCAAATGGCGCCTAAAATTCTTGGGGCATTTTAAAGACTTAATGGTACTATTTAAAGAGTTCCAGAGTTTTGCTCCTCTGTAGGCAAAAGAGCGCTGTCCTGTTGACAGGCGGCATAAGGGAATATCCAAGGCACTAGACTATCGAGTTTGTCTATTATGGACATGATAACGTAGTTTAAACTTATCGACGAGATAGTGTGGGACAAGATTGTTAATACATTTGTGCATCATGGTTGCATCGTTTAGAATGAGTCTATCTTTAATTGGAAGCCAGTTCAATGATCGCAGCCCATCCGAAATATGATCATACTTTCTTAGTCCCAAAATAATTCGTCCAGCGAAATTTTGGACTTTTTGTAACTTGGCAATATTGCTGTTGCTGGTATTACTCCAAACAGTTGAACAATACAGTAGTTTACTAAAAACAAAGGAATTCATTGTTAACAAAAGCGTTTTCATGTCCAGCAGATGCTTGATTCTGTTAATTTGTTTCAGTTTAAGAAGACAATTCGAAACGGTTTTAGTGATATGTTCATTGTAACTGAGGCATGCATCGAGATGAACACCTAAGTCTTTAACAACAGGCACAGGTGTTAATTCTTTATCAAGCAGTCTTATACTGAATGATGAAAGTTTCTGCAAGAGTTGTGGGACTCCAACTGCTAAAACTTTAGTTTTGTCTGGATTGATCAAAAGAGAGTGTTTACAGCACCACTGAGATATTCTCATGAGATCTTCGTTCAAGGCAGAGATAGACGTGGATAGTTCGGCAGGCGAGAAGGACAAATACAGTTTGCAGTCGTCGACATAGGAGGCAGATATACAACGTTTAGGAACAGAAAGGAGGTCGTTAACGTAGATTGTAAACAGAACTGGACCTAAAATAGAACCTTGCGGAACTCCGAACTCGAGTGGGAGTACTTTAGAAACTGCATCACCAATTCCAACGTACTGTTGTCGATCAGAAAGGTAACTCTGGAACCAATCTAACGCACCTCTAGGACCTCTATGAGTTATTCAATGTAAAAAGAACCTTGACCTTGTTTTGATTACTACAAAACTGTCAGGGCAAGAAAATCAACTCAAGGCAAAAACAAAGTACGTACAGAAAAACAAAGTGAACTCGCTGCTAAACACAGTAAACTAAATGAACTCACGCCACGGCAAACCGAGAAAATCACGGCGGCAAAACAAACACTGCAAATTGATGGTGCCGGTTATATAAGTCATTTTAAAGCAGTGTTTGTGTAAGAATTGTGGCAGTTTGTGATTTGGAAAGTGGTGCACGCTAACTTAGAATAAGCTTACAATGATGTTTTGACTGTTTTGAACCGTCTTCTTTTCGTTGCGGTTTGGTTGCATGATTTACTAATTCTGTTTTATCGTACGCGTTGCTAAATACCCAAGAGAATTTTATGTAGAGAACTGAATGAAACCCGCAAATTCAACACACTCACTAACAAGCAGGGATAAGAGAAACTAAGCAAATGCAAGCGAGCCGTAATCGCGATTTTGATCCGTGAAGCTAAATAATTTGTTTTCAAAATCCAATAATGAACATCACAGTTAAAGGGGCACTATCACGGCTGACATATCATATTTTATAAGAATGGGCCGTAGCTTGCTATAAATTGTACTTAATTGTCTTGCAATAGGAAGAAAAAAAGGCTTACAGTGGTAAATGCAAAGAAATATCAACTAAGAGGAAACAGTGACTAATAAAATGTTCAAAATTTCACCAGAATGGCAGCTTTGAATTCTGGACATCCTGTCCAAAAATCAATCGCAATCCACTTCCATCCTTGCAATCCTGTACTTCTTCCTCAAAATAACTGTTCTATCCTGTTTTGTGGGATCTATTTATCAAATTTATTCATGTATTTGGTGGCATTTGGAAATATACTGAGGAAATTAGAAAATAGAAATTTCTATGATCAGCCGTGATAGTGCCCCTTTAACTCCAATAACTAAAACTGAAAATAATTAGCCTAAACAAAACATTTACTTAACAAATGTGTAAAATGTACAAACATGAACAGGCTTGATAAATATTTACGTGAAGATCTGAAAACCGATACAACTTCAAATTCATTCATAAATGAAGTATAATTCTCTCAATATAAAATTAGGCTTATGCTTAGTGCATACATTTAAGTTTGTTACCTCGTTATTAAAGAAGGCTTATAAATTCTGCAGGGATAAGCTTTCAAACCAGAACAATAACATCGGAGACGAACACGGCTAATTCGTTGCAAGCTTAGTCCAACACAACCGACATATACATTATATGAATTATCACCGAACATCAATTTCTTTCTTTCCATCGGTGTAGCCTTTAACAGTCTTTTATCCTTTACTTCAGTGAACTTGATCGGCTCTGAATTCACTTTTGTTTGAGCTCAATTCAGTGATATTCAGCCTTGCTCAGCCGTAGGTCGAACCCTGCACATCGCGCTCTTTTTGACTTGTTATCCAGTACATCATGTTCAAATCGGCAATTATTTCGGATCTTCCCGTTAAGAGGTTGTCCTAAATCATTTGGCATAAGTTTCCATGATGTAGATGAGTAAATAAAGCGAGAAATGTTCACTAAAATCGATGTTTGCCAGCAGCTTTCTTCGCGTCTTTCATTCAGCTTTAAAGGTGAACAGCGTACCAAAGATTTGCCGCCTTTTCGTACAATCGCTTCGTTTAAGTTGAAATGAAATGTCCAGATCATTTATTTAACATGAGAAAAAAAAACTAAGCTAATTATTTCTAAAATAGATTTAGCCAAGCCTAAAAGCAGAGCTTGTCGGTTATTTACCTTGCCCTTTATTTAAATCTGAATTTACGCGTTGACAAAATTATCAGGCTAAGGTCCAGCCTAAGTAAAAAACTGAGTACTTGAGCCCGCGATCAACTGGAAAACCATTACCTGTCACCGGTCAACTTCCAAAAAAGACGTCACCTCGATTAGCTCTACGCCTGAGCCCGCGATATGGTCATGTGATACTGGTCAGCGGATACCTTGTTTTGACAGCTGTCAATTGAGCATGACATGGAAGTTCAATATCAAAGATTTAACAGTAACCAAGGCGGTAATTGTCCTGTGACTCCCCCCCCCCCCCTCCCCCAGAGTCTGTACGGACGGACGGACGGACGGACGGACGGACGGAGGCTCGTACGGTCACGTGATTACCAAATTTTCTCGTCTTGATGGTTTACCAAAATTTCTTACCCATGGTGCTCCGCTGGCGCGCTTCGCGCGCTGGAGCTCCGCTATAACCCAACCGGTTTCCCGGTTGTAAATGCCAAAATAATTATGCATGTTTCTCGTCAAAATAACCTGCCTGGTAATATATTGTTTAACGGGATATGCCAAAATAAATTATCGCGGGCTTAAATGTGTTTTGGCTCAACTCGAGCTCAGGCCTAGGCTCGTTTTAAAACGGGCTCTGAGGGGGGGGGGGGGGGGGGGGGGGACAAAAACACATTTACACCCAAGAACATTAGCTCTATTACTATTATAATAATTTCAGAGGGCGTCTTGAAAACAAATCAAAACAGTAAGCGATATCTTGAACATTGCCGGCGTCGAATCGGCGTTTATTTCTGATTAAAAACCAGGCTTAGCAGTTTACAAAACTCAGCAGAAAACCGCAAAATTACTCAACTGAAAAATCTTTGCTCTAGAGTTCTCTTGAATAGAAAATTACACAATTCTATAGACAGCAAAAAATAATCGTCACTGAGAAGTGTTAGCAGACTAAACCGGCAGTTTGGCATAAAATTATGTCTGAACTGAGCGAGTTCCGTTCGCTCGACGAAGAAAAACTTGCATTCACATTTCCGCATGGATTCTTCTTTGACACTCTGGAATTCTTCTTCATCATTCTAGCTAGGAAGACTGAGAATTTGCTTCCCCGTTAGGTTTTCCAGTCATTTTGTCGTTATAAAGCTCAAAAACAGTTTGCAGTTGCAGATGCCAGCGCCTCAGTCAAGCGTAAAGTGCTGTCAGCCAAAAAGAAAATGGCGCGATCGCAAACAGTTGAATGGTTTTCAGTTCTGATTGGCTGGCTTTGTTATTTCGTGTTCCTGATTGGTCCACGAGAGCGGGCTAAAATATATTTCAGCCCGCAAAATACGCCGCAATGCCCGATGAAATAATTATAATAAATTGTTTATTTGACAAATGAGGGCAAAAATTTTAAAGGACTGTTATTTGAAAGTGTTATTACCTTCGCGCCGCGATAAAGATAAGCGTTGTCTTTTGTCAGGTCTCCATCATATTCCACGTGGGTAGAATTATTCAGCCCGCATTCGTGTTGTCCTGTTGCACTGTCTCGATCTTTTTTTATGTTGACACTGACACAGTCGTCATGCTGATAGCAAAGAAGTTCACAGAAGTCCAAGTCCATGACATGCACGGTTTTTATCTGGTGGTTCTTCAAACGTCTATCAGCAAAGAAGTAATAGCTTGGGAAGTAAAGTTCACGATCGCGATCTGAAATAAGATTAAAAGAATATAAGCAATACTAGATGTAAATGTATTAAACGTCAAGCTGAAAATTCTAATATGAAGGAGCCTGGCCAGCCCATTCTTACGCCCAGATGTCAGTCAACCTCCAAAGCGTCAATAGCTGACAAACAACCTCTTCTTTTCTTACGACAATTCAGTAATATAGTAATTAAATGAGTTTCATTTTTACCCAAGACATTTTCTGTTAAAACATTTGCACTTAAATGGTCTATTAATATGTTTTGGTTGTATGAGTTTTCAAAATATCAGTTCAGACTGTATGGCGCTTGAACTCAATCCACTGCGTGCGCGCTGGGACTGCAAGTGTACAAATTTGCATTTCGCGCCCGAAATCTGTCTCACTTCGAAGCAGAACTTTTTGTTAAAACCTTTTCCAACCCATTCATATGAAACCACGAAAAATAAGTTATTTTGCATTAATAATGATCGGTGTCATCGAAACGACGGACAAAATTAGTTTTAATATTTCTACAGACGTTTTTCAGTAAAACTTATACGTATATTTTGACGTTAAAAAATGAGTAATGAAAATGTTTCGCATACGAATGTAACTGATAGGATGTTTGACGAATAATTTAAAACAATTCTAAATATATCACAGATTCACCTGCTGCATGTAATAACTTCCTCCATGTTTCGTAACTTAATTTACCCGTAAAAACATTTTGAGAATTTCAACCGAAATGGGGGGAAATATTTGTCAGCATGGTCTACATAAATGTAGGTTTTTGACTCAGTGAAAGCCTTTAAAGCTGGCCTAATTAAAGGAGCTCTGTCACGCGGATTTTTGGTCTAAACTATTCCGAAATAAGTGGTAGGCAACTTAACCCATGAAAATCATTACCTTTGAACATCTAAAGGAAGATATAACCTTAATATCTGGATAGAAATATAACTACGGCTATAAATATCGATTTTCTTGTAGACATGCGAGAACAACTTGAAAAGTTTAGCTAAACTTTTCAAGTTGTAATGCATTTCCATCGTAGCCATCTGCAGCTAAAGACGCTTGTTAACAGTTTCAATGCTCCAATATAGCAATTGTTAATTTTGGCTGTTCAAAAATCTGTTAAAATCCGTGACAAAGCCCCTTTAAATAATTAGGCTACTCGCCTTCGTTTTCTATGAGCGATAGTCAACTCGACTGCGCCCCGTTGACTACATGAAACATAAATTTATGGGTGTAAAAGAAATTTTCGAACTCACCTTCCGCGCACGTTGTTTTAGTTATCGTTGAAATCCATGACACGAAAACCAGCAGCAAAGAAAAATTCATTCTTCCACCACAACGAATGTCTTCAGCTTTTATGTCAGGTCAGCAGAATGCTAGATTAGCACAACACAAGTGATGTATATTCGAAGCAGTAGCTTCCAGTCAATGTTAAAAGCTTACCCTGACACGTGCACTGTAATTAACTACTTGCATATTGGCACCTGTCAGAGAAAATGACTCCTACTTCTTTTCGTGTTATTATGGATTTTAGAGAGCGAATAGTCGTTTCTTTTGATATAGTTGGTCTTTTTTTAATTTTGTTAATTTATTTATGCAGTTTTGTGAACTACGAACGCAGGAAAGTCATAAGATTTTGCAACATCAGTTTCAAACGTAAATTTTTCATTATCATACATCCAAAACATGAATGTAGCAGGAAGTTTACGGTTTCAGCCCCATCCGCTGTGCGAGACTAAGTTTTCCTAAACCAAACTTTGAATATGAAGACCTCACCATATGAAGTATGAATACCTTAGCTTAGTGAACGAACAAAAAGCATGACATCTCTTTTACAGCGCAAATAACAAGTTTTCATTCTCGGACAGATTAGAAAACTCCACGCATTCACAAAACATGTTGGGACAGGTTGGAAATTGACCGGATGTTGATCAGGCTCCGTGGGTTTCAATCATGGACACCTGTCTGTTTCAGTGTTTGTTTGTTCTGTTTTATTTTGTTTTGTTTTATTCTATTTTAACAAGAATACAAATATGCTGTTTTTTGACACGAATCCCATATGAGGAATTTCCGTACAATTTGATTTATGAATTCTTCGTAAGAAACCTTCCAGAGTGTTGTACTGACGCAATTTGAGTGCATAGCACGGGAAGCGTGCGTTGGCGTCTTAATTTTTGAATAAACTTATTGTAAATTTTCGATAAATGATTGAAAAATGCTAAATGTTCACGCGACGTTTATCACCTAGCTTTGCTGCCCACGAGAGCAACCGTAATAGTAGACTGCAAAAGAGTCGTAGTTTTTGCGAACGCGCTCGGTCTTTGAACGAGAGGTTTAGGCCAGGGAGACTTGTTTAACGGTTTTAGAGAGAAAACCCGTCTGTTTTGCAGTCTAACGTAATAAGCGAAAGACTTTTTGACGAGTGGGCACTTAAATCCTTTAAACATTTAGAATTGTCACCATGTAATTACTCCACATAATATGAATAGCTAACATAGTAAATGGTTTCAGGCCCGTAGGGTGGGGGGGTTCGAGGGGTTCGAACGAACCCCCTAAAATTTTTGAAGTCGGCATTTTTGGGAGGTCGAAAAGATAAAAAAATTTTACACAAAACAATCAAAAGACTGTGACCGGTCGATTACACGGACGACTACCTTCTTTGCCAGGATTATCGGAGGAAGCCGCAACATATATTTTGGCACTGTATTGAGAAGTTCTAATCTTTTGGAATGGTTCATTGATGTTCCCCTTGCTTTCAATCCTTGTCGTGGCGCCCGCGGCAATCAGAACTAGCGTTAGGTGGCTGGATAAGCAAGCATGCGCATTTGTCAGAAACCAAATTTTCAAGATGGCGAAACGCAAGTCCAGCAGTTTTACTTCATTGGATCTGTGGCTATTTCATCTACCTGGCACAAGAAGTTGAGGACCACCACAGATTTTGCCTACAGATCTGTATCATGCCTCTGACAGTATCGTTGCGTTATAATTCATTATCAATTTTGAGGGGAAGACACCCAGAAATACGACCATGTGATTCCCCTTCTCAGGCAACTCAACTGGCTCCCAGTAAAACAACACTTATATTATCGTGATTCAATTATGGCATTTAAATGTATGAATTGCCTTGCCCGGAGTACCTGTCTGATCAGTTCACTAAGCGCTCATCCATATCAACCTGCCAAACCAGAAACTCACAATTGTTAAACATTCCTCTTTTTAGAACTGCAGCTGGACAAAGAACCTTTTATAAAAGAATAGTATCGATCTGGAACGCCCTGCCGCAAAATTTAAAGTTAAGCCAGTCGTTAGCGCAATTCAGGAACAAGTTGAGGAAGAATTGTTATTAGCTTAATTTAGTTTAACTTTAGGAATATAACTTTTGTAATTAATTTTGAATATTTATTATCTATCTATTTCACTGAAAAGCCCCGTGGGGATGTGAAATAAAATGTATGTACGTATGTAAATCACACGTGCACATTGGAACAGTGATCAAGACAAGATTTTGGAATTGATTACAATGAAAAATAATGAAGAAAAAGTTATATATTCATAAAGTCCATAACTTACGTGATTGCAAAATTTTTAGAAAGATTTATTAAAACTCTACATTGAAAACGATGAGAGGAAAGAACATTGTTTTGTGGATTTCTGGACAAAGCTCTTAGTCTAAGACAGTGTGTAAGCATTGCAAAATAATCCCAATCAAAATTTCTAAAAGTTATTGAATTACGCCTGGGAACAAACAGATATTCTGTACTTGCTAAGTCACGGAACATGTTTAGTAGTTGTTTCTAAAATACATAATGGTATAACAGGTCAGATAATTCATCATTCTTTCATTTTCTTGTCCACTCATCCACCCTGCATGTAATTTTAATATTTGTGTTTTGAAAACTGTCTAAATGCACACACCCATTTCTGAACATTTCAGAATTCTTTAGGAATGAAAATTATTTTCCAAAGAGCTAATAATGAAGGAAAATGCATCCCACCTCGGAAATGATGTCAAAAATGCAGGAAATGGCACTTGAGAGAACCTAAATTTGCAAAATTTTCTGGGGGGGGGGGGGGGGGGCATGCCCCCAGAACCCCCTAAATACTCGCGCCTTCGGCGCTCGTGTTAGCGTCTCTGGTGCTAAAAAATACCTCCCAAAAATAAAAGAACCCCCCTCAACAGAACCCACCCTACGGACCTGGGTTTAAACCCAGGAGTATCAGTAGTTCGTACGGTGTGATCGTCCGGGTGAGAGTAGTTCTGAGAAGAACTGTTGTTGATGACTGACGTTTCGACTACCTGTGCGGAAGTCATCTTCAGAGTCAAGTGAAAAGTTGTTGTCAGTCGATGATGTTTTAAGTCTGGTCCGTTGAAAGCTGACTGGTCAGTTTAGCCGTGATTTTATTGGCTGCGAGACTCGTGTTGAGTTCGTCAACAGTAATTGGTCAAGGTGGTATGTGATCTTCGCAGTGAATTTCCAATTTAAGCAATTGGAATAAAGAAGCCTGAAAAAAATCAGGGCTTCAACGGGATTCGAACCCGTGACCTCCGTGATACCGGTGCGATGCTCTACCAACTGAGCTATGAAGCCACACATTGGGAGCGAGGTCAATTGTGAGTTCATATTTTCCCGTGAAAGGAGTGAAATGATTTAATGTATATGAAATGATTCATATGTGAACTGCGGATATATATGAAGGTGATATGTGATCTTCGCAGTGAATTTCCAATTTAAGCAATTGGAATAAAGAAGCCTGAAAAAAAAAATCAGGGCTTCAACGGGATTCGAACCCGTGACCTCCGTGATACCGGTGCGATGCTCTACCAACTGAGCTATGAAGCCACACATTGGGAGCGAGGTCAATTGTGAGTTCATATTTTCCCGTGAAAGAAGTGAAATGATTTAATGTATATGAAATGATTCATATGTGAACTGCGGATATATATGAAGGTGATATGTGATCTTCGCAGTGAATTTCCAATTTAAGCAATTGGAATAAAGAAGCCTGAAAAAAAATCAGGGCTTCAACGGGATTCGAACCCGTGACCTCCGTGATACCGGTGCGATGCTCTACCAACTGAGCTATGAAGCCACACATTGGGAGCGAGGTCAATTGTGAGTTCACATATGAATCACATATGAATATGGTCAATTGTGAGTTCACATATGAATCACATATGAATCATTTCATATACATTAAATCAGTAATTGGTCAGTTTCGATCCGTCTATTGTTAGTCAAATTAAGTCGTTCTGTTTGTGGTCTGTTCGTCGGTTTTGTTTATGTCGTTAATAAGTTCGTTTGTAAGGTGCCGGTAGTTGTTGACATCTGTTGATAGGCTTTTGTTCTAAGTTTAGATAGGAAGATTCCATTACGTGAATCTGCCAAATATGAGTAATGACCATAAAGTTATAACACAAATGTTTGTCTGCCGCTGACTAACATCAAGCGTTTTAAAGAACGTTTTGAAACTCTTAAAAAGACGTTTTGGCCGAGAATCTTCGGAGGAAGGCCGAAGATTCTCGGCCGAAACGTCTTTAAGAGTTTCAAAACGTTGTTTTAAACGTTTGATGTTAGTTAGCGACAGACAAACATTTGTGTTATGAATATTCCTGACTGCAATTTCAGCGTTTACCATAAAGTTAAGTTTTACATATTTCATACTAGTCCATTCTTGCCACCTGACACTTAACTTGAAGCGTGATCATTAAGAAGTTATTTCTTTGTCCTTCAGTTCCTAAGTGCGAAACAACGTGTGGTCTTTCTCAGAGATAATTTTGCCTTTCTTGGTTATTCTATGTGGCGTTTGCATTCCCTGTATCACACGAGCGAACCAACGTCTGTTTACAATATGGTGCATGTTATATTCCATCCTCCCACCGCGCAAAAAATGTAGCCGGGGAACGAAAGGACGTACCGTATCAAAAGACGAGAAAACTTTTTTAAAGATTTATAATTCTTTCTAATTTTCTGTGTCTATGCTCAGCTTCCAGGGTCTTCCATTAAAAAGAAACTAAAGTAGTGTGGATTAAAACTGCACACAAGTAAGCAGAAAATAGACTGAGAAAATCGATGCGGTTTTCCGACGACATTTTCCCATCTTCAGTTGACTTCGAAGCCATACTACCATATCTGCGGCTGTAAAATAATAGATTTCAACTGCGGTCATCAACAGTCAAGAATCACTTCCTAACTGACGAGATATTTCAAGAATTACAAGAGATACAACTTGCATTACCATGCTCTGCTTTGTTTTCGTTCGAAGCGAAGCCCCACTCGTCTCGCTTTCATGTACTCGACCCAAACCCTTCCGCACGTTCCGCCATTTATGAATAAGGTGTATACCGAGAAAAATACAAGTGACTTGTGGAATTGTCCATAGTATACAGAAAGCTTTGTATAACAAGTATGTATAGTTTTGTAATTTTGAAAGGTGTTGCTTGAAAAAATAAATGTACAGACAAGAAACTACTGTGGTTCACTTACTTCAGCTTCTTAACAGCTGGGGGGTGTGGGGGTAGGCAAAAGCGTTCAGCTTAACACTAGTTTCCCGGGCGTCGGTAGTCTGTCTACAAACTCGATAAATGGCTACAAACAGACTTAGTCTCAAACGGCATCACGAGTTTGGTGTTTAAATTCCTTGCTTTCACAAGAAACTAAACGGTAGAAGATTTCCTGTTCACGTGAGCATTTCAATCATGATAGAGTGTCTTCTGACGATCACTGACGATCACTATAGTGATGGGAAATGCACGAACTATTTTCGTTTTACCTTTTTTATGGCTCCATCGAAATATTAACCGCCAAAAGATTAATAGAGGCAGCAACTACTTTGCTGTCAAGCATAATGACTGCCATCACCACAATAGTGTAACGAAATAAGATGTCAGAAAAAGTTGCAGTTGAAAAGGCTCAAGCGTTCCGCTCAAAAATTAACTTAAATCAAAGCTATACGTTGTGCAACAATTCTTTTCTTTGTGAATGGCTGAAGCAAGGTGATCTTATGACATTTTGACAGATAACTAAAATAAGGAAAAGATAAGAGGCTGTCCGCGTAACAGCGGATAAGGCAAATTTTGGACCTTCACCGATTTCTCTAATATTTTCAGTGAAAGTCGACCATTATATCCCATGAACAAATATCATATTTATTTGGATCAAATCTTTTATTTTTATTTTTTGCGAGGCGGTTTTCACTGCAACCTCAAAACCACCCAATTTCCATAATTTAGCATTAAATGTCGGTCGCTGCCAAAGCGTATTTCCTTAACCAAACAAGCTGAATATTTTATATATCAAGGTTTTATGTTTCTTCTATACTTTAACGGTTAAACAATTGTATTCTATGAAATTTTGACTGAGTTATGAATTTTCAAAAACACTTCCTAACGGACTCAGGAATGCGTGACACGTAACATACCTGTAGTTGAAAGCGATTTTCTCGAATGTGGGACCTGATCAGAAGTCAAGTCTATTGTACCTCGAAAGTACTAATACCAGTCTAGAAACCTATCGAATAACATTTGTGGGCACTCTGCACTTCGCGCCGTACAAAGCAGCAAGATTGTCCCAAATTTTCGCCATTGTGGTTAAAACCAAAGATAACGACGGTCCGATTTCTTTACAGGGAACGCCTATAGATACGATCATTACCACTAAACACCACACTGTGGCATGCAAATAAATAATATTTGTCGATTTAGCCGTCGTTTGGGGAAAAAATCTACCGTTTTTGCAGGATTTTCAAAAGAAACAGCGATAAATATCAATATGCAAATTAGCTCCGAAAACGACATTTTGCTTTATTTCCCTCTGTGATTCCCGGAAACTTTTTTCCTTAAAAATTATTTTACAAGGCAAAGAAATGTTTCTTACCTGAGAAAAGATGCCTTTCAGACTATGTAAACGCGTTTCAGTTTTGCTGTGAGTGATTATTTTCATTTCCCACGCTGCGGCCGGTAACACAGTGTTTGTTTGCTACGCTGTTGGTTTCACTTTAATTCAATTAAAAGCGGGCAAATTGTCTACATTTTCAAAGCTCTCTCAGCTCATCCTTAAAATGTCCGAAGTACCTGACTATTTTTGTCAATAGAAGGTTTTTTAAAATGTCGTCATAAAATCTATCTAGTCCACCTCTGTTTTGTATGTACTCAGTTACATGGCGGATCATTGTAATTCACGGGGGCGGGGTGGGAGGCGAGGGGGGAGGGTGACAAATTAATTTCCCCCTATAAATATCGAAAAAAAATCCTAAAACTAAGCCGAGGTATAATATCAAAACGAAACTTCGTTAAGTAGTGGATCTTAATGAAGTTAGCCGTCAGCCGTAAAGCGACAAAAAATTAAGTATTAGGCGTAACAGTCGTTGGCCGAAAAAAAAGTGTTAACCGTAAAAAGAAAGTTCTAGCCGCAAAAGCGAAAGTCTCAGGATATCTTGTCATGACTTTTACGTGTCTTGGCACCGAGAAGTGTTATATTTGCTCCAAGTCGTTCGCTTTTTCTTTTTGTCAACAGAGTTATTCGAGCCCGCGATCCATCTGGTCTCCATCAGGGATCGAGTACTCAAATTTCTGAGCATCAACGTACGCAGAGCACTCGTTCTGTATCTTTCAGCAAATCAGATTTGTCAGATTTGACAATGAGTCCGTTAATCGCGGACTAACGGTTTTGGAAGCGGCCAGAGGTCTTGACTCCTGGCGCAGACCAGAAGGATCGCGGCCTCTGGAGACGAGACTATATATGAATTGATCACTTACAAAAAAGGAAACAAAATGGCGCATTGAAGTGTTCGCGCGCGAAGCGCACTATTAAATTCCAGGAATGGCTCGTTCCGCGAACAGTAGCAATTTTTGATTTTCAAGCCAGACTGTGCACCCTCCTTATCCAGCGGTCTTTTGCGAATCAAACGAGGGAGCAACTTGGAGCAAGTGCCGTAGCACATTGTAATTCATAGTCTCCATACAGCATGCGATTTTTTGTCTCACGCTTGCGACAAATGAACATATTATCTTATCATATTTAACGCTATAGGACCTTATTCTACAACGGTAAACTGTATCTTTCAATCCTATAACTTGATAGGATCATTAAATGGTATGTAATGGGGCAACAAATCGCCCAAGCGAAAAAGGTCTATAGGCCATCTCCGAGATGCCTTTTGCCTCAGATTCAAAACGAGTCTTCGTGCGAAACCATTCAAATAAAAAGAAGTTTGATTTGCATGAAAATGGACGTGAAGGTGGAAGGCATTTTCATATGAATGGTTTCGCACGTAGATTCGTTTTCAAACGGAGGCAAAAAGTAACTCGATCCTTCTGCTCTGCGCCAGGAATCGAGACCTCTTTCCGCCTCCAACACCGCAAGTCCGTGATTCACGGAATCATTGTCAAATATGAAAAATCTGATTGGCTTAAACATTAAAGATAAAGAACGAGCACTCTGCGCATGTTCATGATAATGCTCAGAAATTGGGAACGGTCAGAGTTCTCGAACCCAGATGGAGACCATAAGGATCGCGGGCTCTGGGGACGAGAATGATCAATTCAAATACAGTAGGTCTTTTGACACAAAGAAAAAGCGAACGACTTGGAGCAAATCTAACACTTCTCGGTACCGAGACACGTGAAAGTCTTGACACAAAATCGTGAGACTTCTGCTCTCGTGGCTAGAATTTTTTTTACGGTTAACATTTTTTTTTCGGTTAACATTTTTTTTTTCGGCCAACGACTGTTACGCCTAAGGCCTACGGCTAACCTCATTAAGACCCACTACTTGAAGATTCGTTTTGATATGATATGATTTCAGGATTTTTTTGGACATTTATTGGGGGAAATTGTCAATAAACTTTTTATTTACAATTAGTCAGGTACCTCAGACGTTGTAAGGTTGAGCTGACAGAGCTTTGAAAAAGTAGACAACTTGCCTGCTTTTAATTGAATTAGGGCGAAACCAACAACCTTGGAAACAAAACAAACACTGTGTTACCGGCCGCAGCGTGGGAATGAAAATAATCACTCACAGCAAAACTGAAACGCTTTTACATAGTCTGAAAGGCATCTTTTCTCAGGTAAGGAACATTTCTTTGCCTTGTAAAATAATTTTTAAGGAAAAAAGTTTTCGGGAATTACAGAGATAAATATAGCAAAATGTCGCTTTCGGAGCTAATTTGTATATTGATATTTATCGCTATTTCTTTTGAAAGTCCTGCAAAAACGGTAGATTTTTTCCTCAAACGACGGATAAATCGACAAATATTATTTATTTGCATACAGTGTGGTGTTTAGTGGTAATGATCGTATCTATAGGCGTTCCCTGTAAAGAAATCGGACCGTCGTTATCTTTGGTTTTAATCAAAATGGCAAAAATTTGGCAAAATCTTGCTGCTTTGTACAGCGCGAAGTGCAGAGTGCCCACAAATGTTATTCGATAGGTTTCTAGACTGGTATTAGTACTTTCGAGATACAATAGACTTGACTTCTGATCAGGTCCCACATTCGAGAAAATCGCTTTCAACTACAGGTATGTTACGTGTCACGCATTCCTGAGTCCGTTAGGAAGTGTTTTTGAAAATTCATAACTCAGTCAAAATTTCATAGAATACAATTGTTTAACCGTTAAAGTATAGAAGAAACATAAAACCTTGATATATAAAATATTCAGCTTGTTTGGTTAAGGAAATACGCTTTGGCAGCGACCGACATTTAATGCTAAATTATGGAGTCTTCAAATGCAATTTGGGTGGTTTTGAGGTTGCAGTGAAAACCGCCTCGCAAAAAATAGAAATAAAAGATTTGATCCAAATAAATGTGATATTTGTTCATGGGATATAATGGTCGACTTTCACTGAAAATATTAGAGAAATCGGTGAAGGTCCAAAATTTGCCTTATCCGCTGTTACGCGGACAGCCTCTTAAGATCTTTCCTTCTGGGTTCCCCTTCCACAAACGCTGCCTTAAATTTGGCTCAACGGACACTAGGATTGAATGATTATATTATTGACATCAACTGGATGTATTTAGAAAGAAATTATATGTTTTTTAAGCGGAACGCTCAAGCCACTTCAGCTGCAGATTACAGCCTATGTTAAATATCAGGCCACCAGGAACGTTAACCGGAGAAGGAACTGGAGTGCACGAGTCTGCCCTTCATCTCCTGCCGCACCCCTACCCCCACACCCCCACCACCATCTAGCAACTTAAGTTGAATGCTACTGATACAAGTACAACTTTAAGTCCTTGCGTTCTTCTTTCCAGTTCATGTTACTGATTTAAATGAAAGCATTAAAATTTGATACTTCGTGTATGCACTTGTTACATGTACCACGCATAGACATCAGAGCAGGTCTGCCCAGCGTTATTGTGCTCAGAGCAATCTTTCAAGTCTTGTCCATACCAAATTTGAAACTCTTGGCCATTAGACACTGACAGCGGAGTTGGAAGCTTGTTGAACACAAGTTCGGTGGAATTAACACCAATCCCATCAATCTGATATAAATAATATTCACAACCAGAATCATCTCTTAAGTAATCGGCAAGCAAAAGAGGATTCTTATTTTGGTATGTTATGACGGTAAGTAGCCTCTTGTCTCCATAATGGGGGTAGTCACAGCCCCAATAGGATGCTGGGTAACCTGGATGACAAACCACGGAGCCACTTTTGTGAACGAGTTTAACGGTGTTGATGAGGCCGCTTTCCTTGATATGGAAAGTCCCGTATGTGTTATAGCGAGCTCCAAAGCAGACGGGAGCATCGTTGATCTTTCTCCAATTCTCTAAAATATATACAGACCAGTGAAATAGAATAAGAAGTAGGTTTGTGCCTAGCTTTTGGTTGACTTTCTGCGGTCTTCGAAGGATAAATAGTAAATGGCGAAAGAACGCGTCCATCGTCCTCTCGACATTAAAATTTATCCTCCAAACATTTAAGCTGAGTGGCCCCTTTCTTTTTCTTTTCTCTCCTCAGGGCAATAAACTTTACAATTTATAACTGATTCATACAGATATTTACATTCTTTATGTTATGCACTAGCATCCTATTAAGGACAACAAATCAACCTTTTGTATGGTATGATCATTACTCTTTCAATTAATTCGCGTTTATTTCAGCTTGATACGTGACCCGCAATAGGCTTTTCAAAAGGTTTCACTGTGCTGTGCTCGGCTTTCCATGAAATTGACCAATAAGCACTCAATCAAAATTATTGAGGCAACACACGTACCTTTGTCGCAATTTTCGCCCGCGAAGCCCGGAGTGCACAAACAGCGATATCCCTTGTCTGTGAACCCTGACTGACATTTCGCGTTGTTGTAGCATGGCGGGTTCTTTCCACAGGAGTTCTTAAACAAGAAAACAGCAAATGCTTTACGTTGATTAAAATTAAATGTCCTCTGTAATTTTAATACAAAGTCAAGCATAAACACCAGGGGGAGCTGGCTGCGTGTGTTATTCGATGTGTAGTAAAGTTATCACAAGTATCGACAAGTACGATTATAAGGAATTCATGAAGATCGGAGGAATTGTATGTTGACATCAGATTTCAATTTCATTGATTCAAATTTCAGGGGGAGTTATATTCAAAAATGAGGGCAGCTAATTCAAAGTGGATGGCAGCGGTTTCCAGTACGTTCCAGCTCTAATACTCTTGAGTGGGTAAGTATCACCACTCTTTATCAGTTGATG
This sequence comes from Meandrina meandrites, assembly GCA_963693305.1. NCBI lineage: Eukaryota > Metazoa > Cnidaria > Anthozoa > Scleractinia > Meandrinidae > Meandrina > Meandrina meandrites. The sequence goes on from OY855906.1 coordinate 33,518,461, forward strand.
GTATAAGAATGGTATAGCGCTGGACAATCAACGTATAAGTGGTGGAAAGTACTGGAAGTTCAAGTATTATTACCTTCGCGCTGCGATAAAGATAAGCATTGTCATTTGTCAGGTCTCCATCATGTTCCAGGTGAGTAGAATTATTCAACTCACATTCCTGTTGTCCTGTTGCACTGTCAGGATCTTTTTTAATGTTGAGGCTGACACAGTCGTCATGCTGGTAACAAAGAAGTTCACAAAAGTCCAAGTCTTTGACATGCACGGTTTTTATCTTGTGGTTCTTTAAACGTCTATCAGCAAAGAAGTAATAGCTTGGGAAGTAAAGTTCACGACATCCAACTAAAGTTAAATAGAAGGAATGTTAGAAAACAAAGATAGACTTGTCTTTTAAGGGGGCCCGGCCTGGCTATTCTCACGGCATGATTGCAGTGCTGACCAAAGCGGACTATAAGAGTTTGTATGAATTTAAAATTGAGTGAAAAAGTCAATGTTTTTTTCAAGCAAAAGCTACAATAAGACTTGAAACATTGCCTGATATTCTTTATAGTCTTTGTCGAGTGCCATTGACGCGAATTTGACAGTCCGTCACATACTATGGACCGTTAAAACGAAAGGACACTTGGCAAGGTTTCAAGCTAATTATTGTACCTTTTCAAATGCAAAAAAAAAGCAATGAGTTATTTTCAACTCAATTTCAAATCCATGTAAACTCATAGTACGCTCAAATTTAGACCCTTGTAGTACGTTTTGGTCACCTGTGGTCATATAGTGTATTTTCAATGGTCTGTTTTGTGATTTCAAATTGCGTTCAGACTGCATGCCGCTTGACTCCACAGAGTATCACTACTGAAAGTAAACAAATTTCCAATTTGCGCCTAAACTCTGTCAAACCTCGAAGCAGAATTTTTTGTTAAAAGAAACTTAATCTTTACAGCATGTAACAAGATTTCTAAAATTAAAATGTCTTTTTAAACCCCTCTACATTTTTTAAACCACGAGGAAAAAATCACATTGTCTTGATAATGATCGGTATCATCCTAGCATCGGAGATCATTACTTTTAATTATATTTCTACAGAAGTTTTTTAGTAAAACGTTTTCATGAATCTTTGACGTTTAAAATTGAGCGTAGAATGAGAATTTGTATGGGTTTGAAATTGAGTGAAAAAAATCACTTTTTCCTTTAATACAATAAGGCTTGAAACCTTAATTTGCCTGAATAAACTTATCAATATCACAAATCCACATGCTGCATTTAATAACTTTCTCCATGTTTCGTAATTTAGTGAAGTGAATATACATTGATAATTTCACCCGAGTGAGGGGAATATGACGATTTTTTGTCCTCGTGGTCTACAAAAAATTGTAGGTTTTGGATTGCAATCCTGTTCTTCAACGATTAGACTATTCTACTCGTGCTCGTTTTTTATGAGCGACAATCAACTCGGCTGCGACCCGTTGTTGACTACATAACTGACACAAATTTATCGGTATAAAAATAAAATTCGAACTCACCCTCTGCGCACGTTAGATCTTTTATCGTGTAAATCCATGACGCGAAAACCAACAGCAAAGAAGTATTCATTTTACACCACAATGGATGTCTTTGGCTTTTAGGCTCTGTGTCAAAATAATGCTAGGCCGGGTTCGCACAAAACCAGTAATTTGTCGGTATTCGGAGCAGCTCCGAGGCTGAAGCCAATATCGACAAATTTAGTTAATAAAACTGCAAATCGTGGCTGTCGGAAATAAAGGAATGACTCCTCCTTCTTTTGGTTAGACTTCCGTTGTAATCAATAGGATTTTTGCATCCTCGTCAGTTGAGGGGTAGTTTTTTTCGCCCACTTAGTCTTTCAATCGACCCCAGTAATTCCCGCTGGGTCTCAAAGGATGGGATTTTTGACAGGCGAATTATTTATTTATCAGTTAATTTCTATAATTTTGTCAACTATTTGCTTGCAGAAAGGCCATTGGATATAAAAATTTAAATTTCAATCATACATTTGTCATAACATGCCATTCATTCATAACATTAATAAAGCAGACGTTTTATTTTTTTTTTTCGACCTAACCGCTGTACAGGACTAAGTTTTCTCAAACAAAATTTTGTTTTGAATTTCTTTTTCAAAACAACATTTCGCTTAATTTGTATATTGGGTAACGAGATGATGGCGAACGAAATTAGGAAATACTTTCACTCGCTTTTTGTCAAAATTCCAATCATTCAGTAGAAATTATTAGAATTTTAACAACACGCAAGTGAAACTATTACCATAGGCTATATCATTTGATAACCTTTTAGCGTCATAGGTGCATAACAAATTACGCTCTCGATCGTGGGTTTAATTTTTTTTCTTGTTTATTGTATAAATAACCCCAAGCTTTAAAAGGGTTTAACCGTACATTTTGGTGATTGTTCGCAGTTTTCTGACATTTTCGGCAAAAACTCTTTATAATCCTTGTTACTGTTTTTAAAATGTTTCAAGGTTGAGTCAACTATCAAATTTCCCTTACACTGTTGGCTATAATTCGTCATGGATGAACTGAAAACGGCGCCCGTGTAAAACTCTCAAACATCTGCTTGATGCCATTAATGTAATTTGTTTCGTGTTTTGACGTCGTTTTGATGTTTGAAGTATAAATTATCGCTAAAAGTTTATTACATGGCCAAAGCAAACTCGCCTAGATGAAATTCAAGCGAAAACGTACAAAATTTAACGTAGACGTCATCTTTGCACTGAGATATGAGAAACTTTATTTTGCTCAATTTTTTCACATGCAAAAATTATAAATTACTCCAGAGGTAAACAACTTGTTCAAAAAAAAACAATTTGGGATTGAAAAGACTTCTTAAAATCTTACCTGAATGCCTTTTTGTTCCTTAATTTCTATTCCAGGTTAAATTTGTCGATAAGGATCGTCAATGTTCGTCGTTCTCTCAGGAGATGGGCCGCGAGTAAAGCAGATTGGAAACGGATTCTCATATTGTTCTGCTGTCAATCGAACAGATGCTAGTTTTTCAGGGAGCAGTATTGTTCCACTATTGCGCTATTTTACCATACTGGGTATAAGAACGCGCAAAATATGCCACGTTATTACACTGTAGAACTGCTGTACGCCGGTCAAACCGTGACACTACAGTTAAGTGTATTACGGGCTCGTATTTTGCGCCCTCTCAACCTAATATGGTAAAACGGCGTGATAGTGTAATAATAATATAATAATATTAATGTTGCGCTGACCATTATTTTGGCAACTTTTAACATTAATTGGCTATTTTCAACAACTGGAAATAAGCTGGTTACTGTCCTCAATTCTAGCCATGTTTTGAAAAATAATGTTTTCTTTTAATTTGGCTGTATGGATTTTTTTCGAATTTTTATGATACAGTGAAATCGCCTTTGGAGAATGGCTTAGGGTCCATTTTGTTACTGGATCTGCGCTTCATAAAGTTATCTCACAACAGATTAACCAGGTTGGCTACATCATGTTCTGACCCTTGATACAGGGCCGTCTAATATACTCTAGGTTTGACTTTACTGCAAACAGAGACCTGAATAGTTAAACAAATGTGCTAGTCAGCACTAACGTCGGTTACCGTTTGCTGACAAGATTTCTTCGCTTCTAGTCTAGTAAAGAGGCTTGTTTATTAGGCTTATTTACAAAGTGAATATCTATTAATACCCATGTCTCCATTAAGTACATGCAAGGCATAGCTAGTAACCAGCTGGTAAACTAGTTTCAGCGACAGTGTGGCTAGTGACAAATATTAAAGTCAAGTTCTACCTTCTAAGGTCTTGTACAACCAAATAAAGGATAACGAGGTAATTTCCTTAAAAATCAGCCTTAATCAATCAAAACGTAACGGGACTAAACCTAAAAGCAGGCAAAACTAATTTTACAAATATTCGTTTATTTGTATTACACTAACAATTATGTAAATTAAACTCAGCAAAAAAGTGAAGCTTCCCATTCTTTGTGTATTATCGTAAACATAATTGAAGATGAAGTCATTTCCTTGTTAACCAGGTACGTTTTCGAAATGTACTGTGCTTAATCGTATAATGTATTAAAAAATTTCTCCAATGTAAAATTTATATTAGTAACTTGTAATATTAAAGTACTTTATTAACTGCCAATAGGCCATACACTCCACAAAACAATAGGTTGTCTTGTAAAATGGAGCTTAGACACCAAGCATGATAGATCGACCGTTCATATTGTTTTTCTTTTTCTTTTACTTTTTTTATTTTTTTTTACTTTTTTTGACAATACAATACAATACGATGAACTAGGTTTAGGGCTACAATACTAAATTACGCTAAACTTTGCTGGAAAAACACATTTTTACACATTTTTGCAGCAAGATGTTGATGAAGATTCTACGGCAGAATGAACAATTTTTATTTGACGCATGCGCATAAAACAAGATTATTCTTTACAGGCAGTGGAGGTATTTGAGAATATGCCGTCTGACGTTGGCTTAAGAGCAAGTTAGGAGTTGAATAATATTGAAAATTTCCTCGCAATGTCCCTTGAATAGTATCGAGATGGATAATCTAAAATGTTGATGAATATTGATGTTGTATGACAGTTTCTTTACATTAGCCCAGTAAACTTTGTACTGCCAGGTCAAAATCCGCTGTGCAATTTACAAATAAAGTGAAGGCTGAAAACCATACTGCACACTTTCTGACAAACAACATCCCCAGACTGTGAAAAATCCAGGAAGTACTTCATGAATGCGCTTTTCAGGCGTACCAGGCGTAGACATCAGCACACGTGTGCCCGGCGTTGTTGTTCTCAGTGCAGTCAGTCAAGTCTTGTCCATACCAAATTTGAAACTCTTGACCAGCAGACCCTGAAATGGGGGTGGAAAGATTATTGAACACAAGCTCAGGGGAATTAATACCACTCCCAGCAATCTGATATGAATGATAATACAGTCCACAACCAGAATCATCTTTTAAGTAATCGGCAAGTGAAAGCACACTCTTGTCCGGGTAGGTTATGACCGTAATTAGCCTCTTGTCTCCATAAAAGGGATGGTCACAACCCCAATAAGATCCTGGGTAAACTAAGCTTCAAACCAGGGAGCCACTTATGTGAACGAGTTTGAATGTGAAGATGACGCCACATTCTTTGATGTTAAAAGTCCCATATGCGTCATCTCGAGCTCCAAAACATACAGGTGCATCGTTGATCTTTTTCCAATTCTCTGAAATCAATAACAGTACTTCCCGTTGTTATATGAAATATAGGCGGCTTATGGGATGCTGAGAAGCTGAGAAGCTGTCTGTATCGGTAAGCTTTGATTTTTTTAAATGCTTCATCAATGAATTGAGAGGAGGTGAAGTTCGGTGCAGTGAAGCCAAGTGAAGTTAAGCCAAGTGCAGTGAAGCTACGTCAAGTTATATGACGTGATTGACGTGATGAGAACGGGAGGAAAGGAAAGGAAAGGAAAGGAAAGGAAAGGAAAGGTAAGGTAAAGAAAGGAAAGGAAAGGAATGGAAAAGAAAGGAAAGGAAAGGAAAGGAAAGGAAAGGAAAGGAAAGGAAAGGAGAGGAAAGGAAGGAAAGGAAAGGAAAGGAAAGGAAAGGAAAGGAAAGGAAAGGAAAGGAAAGGAAAGGAAAGGAAAGGAAATAAAGAAAAGGAAAGGAAAGAAAGGAACGAAAAGGAAAGAAAGGAACGAAAAGAAAAGAAAAGAAAAGAAAAGAAAAGGAACGAAAAGAAAGGAAAGGAAAGGAAAGGGAAGAAAGAAAAGGAAAGGAAAGGAAAGAAAGAAAAGGAAAGGAAAGGAAAGGAAAGGAAAGAAAGAAAAGAAAAGAAAAGGAACGAAAAGAAAGAAAAGGAAAGGAAAGGGAAGGAACGGAAAGGAAAGGAAAGGAAAAGAAAGGAAAGGAAAGGAAAGGAAAGGAGAGGAAAGGAAGGGAAAGGAAAGGAAAGGAAAGGAAAGGAAAGGAAAGGAAAGGAAAGGAAAGGAAAGGAAAGGAAAGGAAAGGAAAGGAAAAATGTTTGAAGAAAAAGGAAAGGAGAAATGTTTGACAGAAAAGGAAGTACAAGAACGGGAAGGTAGTTTAGTCATGTTTATCCATTTTTCAATATCTGGTAACCTGGATCAGGTTAGACGTCGATAATGGAGTTCACAGATTTTACCTTTTTCGCATTGACCTCCTGTATAACCAGCCTGACACTCACAAAAGTATCCCTTTTCTGTGAATCCATTCAGGCATGTTGCATTTTGAGGGCAAGGATCACTGGGGCACGCGTTCTGATGTTAAAGGAAATTAATAAACAAATGAAGCACTTTCCTTGACGTTGCACCCACTTTAGTTTCTTTTATTTTACTCAAGAAAAACACATCTCACCTCTGTGGCTCTGTAAACGAAGCCTTCTCGCGGTTTGAGATCTTCAGGATGTTTTGTATCGTCAGAATCACTTAGTTCACACACTATTCTGTTGTTGATGGGTGAGCCAAGGTTGAACGAAACACAATTACTCTCTAATGTACACAGATTTTTACATGATGCGTGCATTCCTATGGAGAGGTTTTTTATCACGTGATCCTCAAGCGCAAAGCCTTGGACTAGGTAGGTATACTTGAGTTGTCGGCATAAATGGCATAAATCTGTAAATAAAGAAGATTCAAGTTCATCTAAGCAAAAATGCTCAAAGATTGGATCAATTGGTCGCGATTCTCGTTTCTAGAGCTATAACTGCACGTAAAGAACAGATTTATTATTTTTCTACGACCTTGAATATATAGATTTTAACTCACTCGTCGGTAATCATGTTAATGAAAATATGAATAATTTCATCAAAAAAGGCTGCTATTATCCTTATCTGACAAGCATGCACCGGTAAAAAAGACTATCGAGCAAAAAAAAAACAATAAAACAGTCAGCGAAACCTTGGTTATCAAATGCTATCATTCTTAACTCTATTAAACGAAGGCCACAGCTGTTTTATTTCCTTAGTAAAGACCTCAATAAAGGAAAATTTTATAAAGCATATAACAAACCGGGTTTAAGATGTAACCAAAAAAAGGTATTTTCAACAATAATTTAAATTAAATAGCGAAAACTTAAAAAACAACCTGGATGTTGATCGTCATGATAGTAAACGGTAAAAGAAATTGTGGACAACCCCCAATTGCAAAATTCATTCATAAAAATAGTTCCCATACCGAAAAGGCTGGTATTGCTCATCAACTGCATCGAAAAGCATAAAATTATTTTTACACGTGGTGTTTTCCTACACTTCTCAAAAGGCTTTGATACGGTGAACCATATGGTTTTGTTGATTAAATTGAAAGCGTATGGAATAAGAGGGACTCCTTTAAGCTGGTTTCATAGCTATCTAACAAACAGGAAGCAGTAAGTTGCGAGCGAAAACAATGTATAAAATATCTGGGAGTCATGAATGACGAATCTTTAACTTGGAAATGTCATATCGCATTTGTCTGTTCCCGTATATCTCGAAATATCGGAGTTATATCGAAATTAAGGCGTTATCTATCTGTACAGCAGTTAAAACAAATTTACTATAATCTAATTTACCCTTACATTGTATATAATATTTTAACGTGGGGCAGTGTATGCAAGACCCACATAAAGAAAATCCAAGTAAAACAAAACCATATTGTATGATTAATATTTTATGCTTAAACGTTTGGTAAAGAAACGGAGAGTGCCAAATCCTTGCTAAATTTACTAGACATTCTGAAAGTAGTCAACATTTATCGTCTAGAAGTATTGAAATGTTCACATTTATGACATAATGGCCTTCTCCCCACAGTGTTTGACGATATATGCATAGATACAGATATATGCGTACTAGATGTACAGCCAAACAGAATATTTATGAGTATTGTGTTAAACTTAATGCAGGAAGACAATCAGTTTCTTTCATGGCAATTGGTATTTGGAAAGACCTTCCATCTTAGGCGACTGCAGTGTGTTTGCATTTCCGAAGCAAATAAAATGTTACTTCGTGTAGGAACAAAAACTGAACTAATTTTCCACTAAGCTGAGTTTGTAAATTCTTGAGTCCTTTATTCATTGTTGTGTTTTCTATTGTTTCTTATTAATTACCTGCTTCCTATTCATAACTTATAAATCGTACGAGGAGCTAATTAAAATACCTACCGGGTAATCTAGCTTCCCAGCTCGCATCTTTAATTAACTAGACTACAAATACAATATCTGACCGCTTTTACTTGAATGTAAAAATCGTTGTATTATTAAAATTGTTATTATTAATTCAGTGTGCTTATCAAAAACAAGGAATCTACATAGCCGTATTTCTTTTTTGTGACTAGCATGGTCAAAAAGACAGAGCAGTGTTGTAATCCACACATAGTTTGTAAAGTAGTGGCAATTTTGAAGATAAATGTCCGCATCTAACTGTAATGTAGTTTTAATAACAGAAAGGTGTGTACTATCTTCTAAGATAACTGTTGCAAATGCGATTTAACTAGGTACCAAAACAAACAGGTCCCCTGGCATGAACTCTCGCTAATTCAGTTATTTCGGCTCTTTATGCATGCAATATAAAATTCTACGGCATGTGTAAAAGACAAACAGTTAAGAAATAAATCTCAGCTTCTACAACGATGGACTTTATGAAGGTAAGTGGTAAGTCATATTGGTACCGATCGATATTTAATATTTTTCCTATAGTGTGCTAACCAAGGTGTGTTAATGAGACCAAGAAAGAGCTTTTTTCTTAAGATATGTGTCTGATAGTTTCGTTTTATTTTGATTTGATGTGGGTGTGTTGTTTTGGTGCATTTTATGCTAAAAAACCCTAATTTACTGCTGAAGACTAAACCCGTTTCAAAACGCCACCATCTAAATGTTTGTAAGCTTTCAAAGCAACTTGTGAAATATTTGCAGGTTTTGGCAGCATTGAGTTGAGATATGTCTGTGAATAATTTTGAATGTCAATATCTCTTGTAAAAGAATTTGAATTTAGTATAAGAATGCGTTTCTTTTATCTGTCGTTATTGGTTATTGGTTATGGTCGTTGCTATAATCTAAAGCTGTTTCTTGAGAAATTAAACCATGAACTCTTTCACTAGCTTAATGGATGCCATATGCAGTACAATAACTTAACCGTTTACAGACCTTGGTTCGCTCGTGTGGTACTGTGTATCCAAACTTCACAGACTGTGACCACAAAAGGCAAAATTATCTTCGAGAAAGGCCAAACGTTCATGCTTAGGGACTGGATGGAGTGTGAACTTCACACAGTCACTCAGTCTTCACGCCTAACGTCCCGCTACTTGATTTAGTGTGAGGTGGCAACTGTTCGCAACTAAAGTGAATATAATACACACTTAGCGCTTCTATCACGTTAACGAAGTACTTATTCATTATATGGATCGATTGACTACTCGCCGTGATTTTACAATAACTCACAGATCTCGCTCGCTCATTGGTCGACAGCTATGGTCGATCAGAGAACAAAGACCATAAAAATGACATCACCTATAACGCGACGCATGGCAAATTTCGGAAAACTTTAGAAAATGTCACAATTTTTCTTCTAAAACGGACACAGGAGTCTTGTGAAATGTCAATTGAACATTTAGGGCAAAATTCCTAAAATCCAGTCGGCTTGAAGTAAAAAAAAACGTTTATCACCAGCTGTCTTAGCGCCAATTTCGGCGTTAGTGTAATGAACAAATCGACCAAACCTTTTCATCGTCTACAATCTTATAGACAATAGAAACGGTGCCAAAAAATGTTCAAACTTATTAATAAAGTGGAGCAACGAGCCGTTAACTAGGCCAGTTATGAACATTTTATTTTATAATTACTTGTGAATGAAGAGATCTGCACGAAATCGCCGCGCGTGTTACATAGCTCATAAGATTTGAAACTGACGAATATGTGACAAATCCGTCCTAGTTCTTAGAGAATTCTCTCAGTTATTGTGTATAGACTCGACTACATTTTTCGAGATCTACACTCTAATGGACCATAGAATTGACGTCAAAAAATGTTCAAACTTTGCCATTTTTCAGCGGCTCGTGATTCCACTTGAAATGAGATCATTTTTGCGTGGTCTATGAGAGTGCTGATTATGGAAAAAAATTTGTCGGATTTTAACTTACATGTGCCAATTCAAGTGGGGTTACAAAAAGGAATTATATTACTGTTTAGAATAATTTATTTTGCAAATACAACGATTTTTAGCTTTATACTACGTTGCCATTATGTTTATCAGTTATGTATTCAGAATTTTGAAGGCAATGAGGAGGAGAGAGCTTGGCCGAGTGGTTTAAGGCGCTGGTGTTGTAGTCTGGAGGTCCCGGGCTCAAGCCCTCCACCCTGCCACTAGCTGGATTTGTTTCACGGTCGTCCCGAGTTCAAATCCTCGGTCACGCTTTGTATATAGCCAGCTGGTCTACCTCCTGCCAGTTGGTATCTTTAACTATGTTATGTTTCATTTAAAAATATTTGTTTCCTCTGTTTCAGTGGCATGCCTGCAAACTAACTATCTCGAAGCTAAGTGCATGACCACTATCAACAACAATTACATTTACATTAATGAAGAAATAATCCATCTTTCAAAAGGCTTATTGTGTATTTATTCGTTTCTAAAATTTTCATTCAAGTGAAGCCTAAAAAATTTTATAATATACAAAAAAAAACAATGCTAAACAGCGTAAGCACCTGACATCATTTTCGCCGAATCTGATTCTGCGCGGGTGAAAGAAAGGGCAACCATTTAAAATGATTGGGTTGCTGAACGTTATGCATAAGCAATAAAGCGGTTTTCACTTGATTGTAGAAAGTAATTCGGGTTTTGCATTGCTATGTTCGTTGTTTGGCTTAAAACTCGCGCAACTGTCTCAACCAATTAGAAGTGAAAACAAAACCATTTGCGGCTACCTCGCGCCTGTTTTCCCGCGATTTCTGCCGGCTACATGTATTTGCTTGGACTTTTAAATGGTGTACTGGATTGCCTGTGTCCTTTGTGATTGGTCAGAATTATTTGGTTTTACGACACTCATTTGAAAACTGCTCTATTTCAACAATATTTATGTTGCGCCAACTATTATTTTCAATGTATCAACCGGAAATAATAGGCCATTTCCGAGTTGTCCTTTGCCTCATTTTCTAAAACGAGTCCTCGTGCGAAACCACTCAAATGAAAACTAGTTTGATTTGCATGAAAATGGACGTACAGGTAAAACTCATTTTTATATAAATGGTTTCGCACGAAGACTCGTTTTGACACAGAAGCATAAGGTAACTCCGAAATGGCCTATTGAGCTGATTACTGATAAAAGTCAGTTCTTTAACTTTTGAAACTGGAAATTTTGTTTATTTTATTTAGTATTTTTATTGTATATTATGTAAGAGGGCCACTGGTTTGTAAGTATTTAAATACTATTTTAGTGCTTCCCTCGTTAAATACTTCCCTTCCAAGAAGTTGACGTTAATTTATAATCACCACAGTAAACGTTAACAATGCCATACAAAAAAATGAAATTTGTTTTTTTACTGGTTAAAAAGGCAATTGCCAATTGCAAGTACAGAAACTCTTACTACATTTCATGGGCTCCCGCAAGTTGAAAAGATATAACCTACATTAGAGGACGATGTCTCAATAATATTCTGGCAAACCATAGTTAATATAGGGAAATGGTTAGGAAGCCCGGCAAACATCAAAGGAGCAAACAAAGAGGCCAAGATTGAGGTTGGAAGGTCCATGACCGTGCACATCTTTTGTTTTGCGCTCATACACTATGCATGAATTACGTAATTGCAATGTTTCTATTGGTTAGTTGTATGAGCACACGTAACCACCCACTGTTTTGTGCACGGTCAACCCCAAAATAGCGAAAAAAACCATATAACAAAGAACTTTTCCAGGCTTCATAGCCATTTCCCTCTATATATTTAACTATGCGCAAACACGAGGAATTAAAATGGTGCGCATTCCTAAGCTACAAGTAATGACGGAAGTAAAATGTATAAATAAATAAATAAAAATTAAATAACATCGTATGATTATTCTTAGGCACTTTGTATTAGGGAGAGCTTCGCTACTGCTAATCGGAATGTCCTATACAAGACAGTGCCTACTGTTGACGCATTCCGGTGCCCTGGACCCGACTGAACAGATATGTCAAGGATTGAACGCTAATGAGATGCACGCTCATGATAACCATTACGAAGTGTCCTCATTGGTAAAAGTTCACCAAAACATTCACACATAACTCTGTCAAATATGAAGTAAGGTAAAAATGTCAAATAATTCAGTCAAACATGGAGTACTTATTAACAATACTTGCGTTCGGGGTTGGAATAATAAATCTTTCAATTTGCCAAAAACGACACCTGCTCCAAGACTGAATTATCTGTACTCAATATGCATTAATTATTAAATATTAAGACAAAAACCTGGAAGTGGTAATGGTTGCAGTTCTATGCTAGCTGTCTGGGATGGTCAGCCCAAGGTAGCATAAACAAGTAATTGCTAAGCCATGCTTGCAGAGGTACTGTGTCTCTTACATAGCTGTACATTTCTTCTGACAAATAAAATTGAATGTTTAACAAGTAGCTACCTGAAATTCGACCTTGACATAGCCTCATTAAACTAAATATCATCAGCTAACATTTTGAGTCTGACGCATTCGCCGAATTACACAATTGTAAAACTACAATATGCATGTTAAATTATGATACAAAATACTTTTTCGAGTCGTCCTATTTCCCATCCTTATGTAAAAAGCCTTTTCTTACTAAACAGCTACTTATGCGTCATAATATTTCTTGGCAGTTTGTTCCTTTTGGTGTCAGTGTAAAGTCACTACTCTATGGACCCTCCTGCTGTGTGGGTCACGTGAGAAGTGTTGTTGGGTAGCTCGATGCTGAAAGGATCACTTGAGGGATGTACTCTGGATGCACACGGACAACACAACGCTCCCTTGATCTTTTCCCTGAACCGTTCATTCAACAGAGCATATACAAAAGGGTTTACAGTTGAATTAAGCATAAACAGCGTGTCAGAAATGACGTATGAGGCGGAGCCGAACATGTAGATGTCAAAGTAGCTTAAGATATAGATTAATAAACCAGTAATCCAGCAGACTCCAAATATGGCACTGACAGTGATCACACTCAAGGTCACTCGTTTCCGTACTTTCAAAACTCCCTGCAAAAGCGTGGAAACAAACAGTTAGTGAGGTGGACCAGTTGAGGTGTTTGGATAGACCCAACTGATCGAAGGAATGCTTAAATCCAGTCTCAAAATGTGACAACTATCCATCATGGAGAAATATAAAGTATATTAGACCACTAGCGACCTACATCTGGCGTTAAATTCCCTGCGTTTTATTGTCCGTGAGGAAAATTGAACCAATGATGTAACCTATTTCTAAACGTGGGTGAATGGTAATGCATAAAAAATTTAACTGGCTTGTAAGAACTGTCTTATCTCACTGTCTTGCTAACATACAGGTAATATTTGAGGCATTATTGACAAGGAATTCTTGGTGAATCCTACCTTTTGTCGAAAGGCGAGTTCATTGCCGTCATTACGCTTAAACCACAACGCGTAGACAACTCTGGAGTATAAGCCAGTCATCACTATCAAAGGAATAATAGCCAATAACACAAGCCAAGTAGTTTCATTCGCCGCGCCCATCCAACTTTCAGGCCAGTCCCATTTGCAGTCGCCAACTGATTCGTCAAATGTTGTAACCAGAATCAGTGGCATGTTTAAAGCCACCGCAAAGATCCAACAACAAGGAATAATTATCTGAAATTGACGAGTTTTTTGTCAAAAAGGAGTGCATATTAATGGTTGTGAATTTATTTCGAGGAAAATGTTTAAAAAATGATTTATAAAACAGACAATGAAACAAAACAACTCCTCCTCCGTCAAATGGCAACAGAAGGAGAAAAAGCAGAAGTAGTAGCAGCAGCATGGGGCCAGCCACGATGGCGCGAAAAATCAAATGCATGACTTTCCTGTTTCTGTGCATGCATGATTCTCTTCTCTTTATGGTTATGGGGCTCCGTTCTACGGCCCTTCGGGCAGCTGGGGGCTTCGCTAATAGTAACAAGTAGGAGTTCTTAATAATAAGTTATATATTATAGTAAACCTAAATGCATAGTGTCGTTATTCAAGAAATGAATCAAGTGTCATTATTGCAGATACATTCATGATCATAATCACGTACCTTGACTTTTCGTCTGGAAAGCTTCCCTTTGCTACCAAGAGGGCACATGACCGTATAGTATCGTTCAATAGCGATAGCAACCAGAGTGACAGAAGAGGAAGCTGCCCCCACCCATGCAACGTTTCCACCAGTCACCAATTTGCATAAACCCGAACCAATGGCTCCTTCTGGGTGGGTGAAGGCTCTGTTCAGAATGTGATTGGGTGCTACAAACGCCGCAAAGGTGATATCTGATATGGCTAGGTTCACAAGTAGATAATTGATTGGAGTCCTGTGTAATAATAATAATATTTTCATAGCAGTAATGGGTTAGTCCATAAATAGGAGAATCCTCAAGTGTCCTTATAGCAACAGTTGGAGAGAAGAATTTTTGCTATTCAAACGTCCCAATTGACATCTGGAAATAAGTCTCGACATTAGATTTCTTTTTTATTCATTAGTACAGAAATACATGGAAAGTCGTGATGATGAAATAAAGACTCACAAAAACACACTGATACAGTACAGGGAACAATTGCAAGCTCTAAGACAAAATTGTATCAATCCTTCATTAACATTACAGTACACATCACACACCTCATATCGCGATTTTTCTTTATGACAAAGATAACAAGGCAGTTTCCAATGATATCTGCTATGATGAGGGTGGTGAGTATTGTTGTCACGGCAACGTCGGCTGAATCTGACATGATGGACGGCTGTTAATGTCAGTCACATGCCCTGACTAATGAATAAAACAAAAAAGTATATGGTTAATAAAGAAGTGAGTTTTAGAGACTAAGCAGTACAGATGGACATTAGGTTTGACACCGTTTACGGAGATCAGAACTGAAACGGCAACAAAATTGAATCCAATTTGTTTCTAAGGGACTGCACGGCATCAAATCGTTTACAGAAATGGATCTGTTTTCGACAAGTAGATGACTCCTGGGACTGGCCTGTAGAAGTTTGCATCTAAATCACTGAACACATATATACTGCTTGTTTTACCAAGATATTGGAGAGCAATTCAGTAGGATTTTATCATACTCCTTTGAATATTAGAAGACCGAAGCTTAAATGCAAAATTTGATTTCATTATGTGAAGTTTTTTTGTCGGTGTAGTTAAGAGCTGAGGTTTTCTTTCAGACACTTTCTGCTCACTTGTATTCGGCATCTTCATGAACGAAATAAATGTCACCAATTGCAAATTAGACTTTATAAATTAAGGTTATTGTTCGTTGGTCTATTAGAGCTGATTTGTTTCTTTCGGACACTTTTATACACATCTATATATTATGTGGTAAGCAACTTCTCCAATGAAAATTATTATCTTTGAACATCTAATCGAAGATATAACAAACCACGGCTGCAAATATCTATTTTTTTTGGAGACATACTCCATACTAGCCATCCGCTGCCAAAATACGCTTGTTATGCAATTGTCAATAAAAGTGGACCATTATTTTTTTTCTCCGTGACACAAAGATATATTTTTGGCCGTTCGAACATCTGCTAACATCCGTGACAAAGCTCCTTTATAAAAACTTTTGAAATTAAAGTTATCTTATTTCTTTTGTACTAAAACATCCAAGTTGGGTTATTTGTAACTTCCCAGGGTTAATTTGCTACTGCTGTTATCACGTATGATTGTTTGAGTTCTAAGTATATATCGCCTTACTACGATATCAGTCCTAAGTACAGCCTTATTTTTATTTTGTCAATTGCTTTGTGAAAATTTCAAATTTCCTGTATAGGCTGCTCTTCAATGTTTTAAATTTCAAAGTTTTTCATTCTGTTGCCATAAGAATACATCCTGGGAATTAAACAAGAGCTTGTCGACTTTGAACAAGGGGCTTGAACAAATATCACATGCTCATGTATTCATTTAATCATGTATTCGGAAAACCTTTTAACGTTATTCTTTCCATAATATTGTTTATTACAAGCTCAATTCTGAATAAACTGCCATAGGGGGTCCTATAGGACCCAAGTTTCTACAGAAGCAAATCTCCTGGGACCAAACATAATGAGACATTAGTTCTGCTCTCCAAAGTGTATCTTGTTTTAGTGCTTAACCAGCCATTTTCTTCGTGCGGGAACGCTTTCTACGCCGGCTATGCTATGCCTTACTTTTTAACACCCGTTATTAGTCATAAAGAAAGTTGGCACTGCCATTTCAGTATCAATAAAATAAAAAAAAACTAATGAGTGGAAAGTGATAAATGATTAAACGTCTCGTTAAAATAGAAGCAAGGTTTAAATGACCTATTCATCTAAACATGTTCACAGATATGGTTCACGACCCAAGAAAAGTGCTATTTTAGAACAAGAACAATCTGTTAACATCTTTAATAGCTGAGCTGTTGAAGAAATTAAAATAAAATTTTGGTAATAAATAAACGTTTTAGGACTGTACCAACTGCGTTGTGAATATTCAGCCTTGTGTTTGTAATTTTATGGCTACGAGTGTGACAATTTTTTAAATTGATCGATTTTTGGAAGCCCAGTAGATCCTCGCTGGTAATAAAACCAGCAATTGAGCTTGTACTGACTTTTCAAGCAGAAAATTGAATCCATGGAATACCACTCCAAGTTTTTCATTTACTCTGTTGAAGCAGAAGCGTCACGTGCTTTTCGCATTGAAACTGGGCCTTTATTGGATTTTTTTATTTAGGTTTATTTGAAAGACACAGCCTTAGAAAAGTAGTCATGCGGTTAGCAATCGTTTGTTCTTCGCTTGATTAAACGCGTCTTGTGGTAGACTGAAATTCAAACGCCCAAGAAATGCTCGATGGGTGGGATGGTCAGATTTGGAATTGATCAAAACATCATGTAGACGCCGATAATTTTAATGGCATACAGAGTACTTTATCAGAGTGAATACGAAATACATTTGTGGCAGACGTTGACCAAGAAACGGAAAATGGTACAAAAAAAGGGCATGTTTATGTTTTTCATTTTGTGTTTTTCGTAAATGTTGTTTCGATTGCATTTTGTTTGTTTCTCATTAAAATGGAACACATCTGTAAGCCCCTTTATGGTTATGCTGGTTTTCGCAGAAAGAAATATTATCATAACGAATGTAAACATAGCTGAAAAAGAATTTTTACCTGTAAGTGAAGTCTTGACAGCCTGCTTGTTGTATTGACTCGCGATTCACAGATAATCACAATCCATTTAGAGTAAATAACTGGTCGCTTTTGCAAAAAATAAACGATTAGATCGTTGGATATGTAGAAAATCATCAAACTTCGAGGATTGTTATGAAAATGAACGTTGCTGCTTTGTTTTGTTTTATTTATTATTATTTAGGTTTGCTAGGTAATCTTAATTTGACAGTTGCATTGTTCCTTATCTTGCTAGCGCCTTTTTGTTGGAAGGCTTCCATACCACTGTTTGAACAAGGAGACCGTAATTGTTAAGAAAACAACAAAATCTTGTCAAGTCACGTATAATACGCTTGCCTGTGGCTTTTGATGAACAAGCTTACAATCGAAAATATAAAAACTTACCACATTCACAAACGAGAAAATAAAAAAGGCGCTACTGAACAAAAGCTTCGCAACGTTTGTTTGAAAATGTTCTGTTGGAGAAAGTCTAATTAACTGATAATATCAAGAGTGTTGAGATCTAACCTGAAATTTTAAAGAAAGCTATTAGCGAAAAAGCTTTTGCATATGTTAATGACATGGAGTTCACTTGGGGTCGCGAGTATGTCACATATTATAAACCGATAGCTCTAACTTCGCGCCCGTGTATTCTCAAAATTAAAACTGCAAATCTTTCGAATTAATCAAGCCAACATTTCCGTGAGTGAAAATTAAAATAAAAAAAACTGTTAGAGCCAGTATTAAAATACATGCGATAACGGAACGGAAGACGAGAACTTCTTTGTTTCGCGTAAGTTGTCTCATAATTTTGGCGCACCGTTGCAGGACAAATCATTTTTCGAAACGTTGCTTAGAGAGACATACAAGGAAATAAGCGAAAAATTCTTTGTTATACCTAATAACAAACAGATAAGTTTAAATGCCTTAATAATGAAAATATGTTCAAAGTTGTTACTTACCAAGATTGTCGAAATGGAAAAAGAGGATGTCCGTTACCAAAACACGATCACTCGCGTACTTGAAATCGGAGAAATTATTTTAAAATGAAAAACTTCCAAGAAATTAACGTCACCTGAACGTCAAAATGATGGACTGAACAAATAAATACCTGTAAATGCTATCAGTCGTTATTTTGCCCTAAGGTCCTGAACTGGCCATTCTAAAACACTTTATTTCAACATTTAAATTTCATTCTAAATAAATTTAAAAAAAGCCACAGCTGCAAAACAATGAGTTCTATTGTCAAATCATAAGTTATAATTCAACCGTTTGTGTTGCTGCATCCTTTTATTCCGCCCATGCTTCGAAAATTCAATATTCGTATGATAATATCTTTTTAGGAGTGTCTAATTTAAACAGAAATGGAGCAAGCCGACGTTATAGCTGATAAAAAATGTCGGATAGATGCATTAGCAAATTGAAGATTTTGGCTCTTATTGTAACTTAATTTCACCAATCACAAATGTCAAATTTGTCACAAATATGCACACTTCGTTAAATAGGCACTTTGCATGAATAAACATAAAAATGATGAGGCGCGTGGAAATAAAATATTGTTTTGGCTCCTTGGATCATTCTGCAATAAATAAAACATAATTCTTCCCTGAAAATGTTTCTGACTTTGAATTTATTTATTTATAATTATTATATTTATGAACACCAGATAAATGGTATAAAAAGCAATTCCGCATTGGGAAACGTAGGAAACGTAGGAAAAAAGCGGCTGACAGATTTGATAAATAATAAACTACATTAAATATTTTCACGATTTCGTTTTTTTTTTCAATAAAATTTTAGCTGTTAGTTTGCCACTTGTAAACTGAAATCCTCACGACCAGAAGGATGGTTTTCATGAGAAATTTTGACAACATTATGTGCTCTATCACCTTAATAAAAAATAGTTTAATTTTTTTTTCGCTCAGTAAGTTTCCTTTTAGTGATAAATAACTGCAGAAGAAAAGAAACTTCTTACGAATTCGTGTACTTTTGCTATACGATTATAAGTTTTATGTAAAAATAAGGCTAAAGTTGGATCTGTTTTTGAGGCGCTTTAGATTCAGTGATCTAACGGGCAATGAGGAGCAAGCTCCTCCAGCTCCATCTTACATGATTTGTTTTTAAAAGTGAGCGTGAGAACTACCAGATTACCTTGTCAGCCCTGAGTTACTTGTACAGTATCGTTCTACATACTCCACTTACCCTAAAAAATGAGACAGAATCTTACATCAAACACCATCTGGGCAAAGAACAAGGTCGAGCTTAACTGGCCCCGTATTAGTATACCTATTAAGTATATGACTGAGAAAATATAGTTCGATGTTTCTAGCTAAAAGCAATCAAATTCATTATTAATTTTTAATTTGCACTGCAGAGCAAATTTATGGGAAGGCGTTCTTAATGTTTTTTGCTCGATTAATTGAGGATTAAAACTGTGAGTTAAATGAACTATTAATTTGCACTGCAGTGCATTTATATACTTCCTAATTTATATGCTTCTGTGCGCGCAAATTTATGGATACGCGTTTGTAATTTTCTCAGTCAAACAATAAATAAGTAATGGTGTGAAAGCACCAGCATTTGAGGATTCCAAATTTCACTGGCCTAATGGCTTGTGTAATTTGAAGACAATTTTTAAATATCAGTCGTACTCAAATTCTTAATAGCTTGTACTAGCATTTATAAACGATTACCGATATAAATAATTGAGCTTCTAATTATTGAGCAGAAATATAGTATCGAAATATAGTATCGATTAACCTATAAAATCAAAAATCCGTTGTATTCAGAATTGAATAGATATCTTGCATAACACTGACAAAAATTAAGAATTTTTCATCGAAGTGGAGTTGAATAGTGAGATAATGTAACCCAAAAAGGGTTATTTTAACTCATTTTTTCCTATCAACGATTACAGATTTCGTTCGCGAGTTTTAGAGGTGAATAGTAAAGGATATGCAATGTTTGAGTAGCGAATCAGCGCGCGCCAATATGCTATCCACTGTTTTAGAAGTACTAAATATAAAATACACAGTAAAATTACCCAAGCAAATATTTTAATTATAATATACAAAAAACAAACACGTCAGTTTTTTAACCAAGCTAGTGCAATTGAGAGTAAAAATTATGAATTTGGCAACGCAAAGCGGTGAAATTAAAAGGTGATTGACAGTTGCGGTAGCTTCGTGCAAAATTCATCTTAGGCTAAACAACTGGCGGACAGAGAAATACACACAAAAGCAATTAGGTCAAAACAAATGACAGCTGAGTGCAAAATCCTCGACAGAAAATGTTGTTATTCCAAGAATTACCAACCAGACTACGGTAACCTAAATCCCTGCTTGAGGCTGTTGCTTATTAAAGCTCAATAATCGAAACAACAGATCGATAAAAAAGGCGCCAATGATGGTGTTGATAGCTGCTATATAATCTAACCTGAAAAACGTCTAGTCAAATCAGCCAGTAATCCGGAACTGTAAATGGTCTCATGTACAAAGGAAATCCTTCGGTAGATTTAAAGGAGCTACGTCATCGGGACTACGCAGATTTTTGGTCTAAAGTGTTCTGAAATTAGTGGCAGGCAACTTAACCCACGAAAAACACTATCTTTGAACATCTATGGGACGATATGACCTTAACTTGCGGATAGAAATCCAACTAAGACTACAAATAAATATTGAATATAAATAAATAAATATTCGGCCCAGGCGCGTGAGCTTTTCATTTTGTTTTCCCAAAATTCACTCATCAAGCCCATTCTTCGTTGGTACAGCATGTTATTTTCAAATGAAAAGGAACAGCTCTTGTTTACTTTTAAATTCCTGCAGGATAAGACTGAGAGTAGTGAGTATAAAATTTAACATGCTCACTGCAGCACCTCTAGCAAACAAACTTCCATATAAGACGGCTTTACAAGCCCTTGTTTGTTCCACATTTCGCACTAAACGTTTCCTCAGACTGCAATAAAACGATAACGAGTGAAACAAACAGTTTAAAAGAAGCTGTAACAAAGAGCTTTATATAGTGGGATCGATTACGTCATGGGCAACCAAAAATTGCTTTTGTGTCAGTAAACATTTAAATCACTTTTCTACTGAAGCCCATAATTCGCGGTAAAAGTGATACCAACCGGATAGATAAAAACGTCCTCCAGCAACATAGATGAATTTTATGAGGGGTTATCCCCGCCATAATTGTTTTTTCATTTTAAAGTAGCGTTTTTCTTTTTATTGTAGCAGCTGTCATTTCGATTTAGTCGTTTCTCTTCCGCGAAAGGCACATTTTGTGAAATTACGCATTAAGTTCTATCAAATACGGTTATGCCGAATTTAGAATGCCCTCATTTCGTAGAATCTTGGTGCTTAATTTGAGCAGAATTCAGGAAGCCAAATTTGACAGAATTTGGTCCCTCGAATTTTGCGAAATTCGACTCACTGAGCTCTCAAACATACTTGTCAGCGGTTTTGCTTGAAATGCAAAAGGGCGGTCACTCAGCACAAAACATGGCTGCCGGAGAGTGTGGTGAAATGCGCGAATGTTGTTGTGCTCATCTTTTTGATGCAGTGAGATTTTTAGAGGGTGGCAACCACGACTCCGATACGTTTGATTATACAGCTTTCAGGTTAGATTGGGTGTTAAATTGCGGTCGTTTCGCCCGATCTCAGAGTCGCATTTCGCAAAATTCGAGAGACCAAATTCTGTCAAATTTGGCTTCCTGAATTCTGCTCAAATTAAGCACCAAGATTCTACGAAATGAGGGCATTCTAAATTCGGCATAACCGTATTTGATAGAACTTAATGCGTAATTTCACAAAATGTGCCTTTCGCGGAAGAGAAATGACTATAAAATCGAAATGACAGCTGCTACAATAAAAAGAAAAACGCTACTTTAAAATGAAAAAAACAATCATGGCGGGGATAACCCCTCATAGAATTTATGTAGGCCATGTTACACACTTGGGCAATATTTTAAGCAACTTGTCTCGCAATTTTTTTTTTGGCAACAGTTCTATGTGGCGTTGCTAATAGTATTAAATGAATCAGTCAATTCCAGCAGTGCCTATATCCTCCCCGGGGGCAACCGCAGGGCATTTCCCAATGTTGCCAGTCCCAAGGGTGGGGCATTTGCGTATCTCGGGTCGACCCCGGAGCATTTGACATGTGGTTTCGAAACCGTGGAGTGAGTCGCGTATTCGTGATGGAGGCGTTTATAGACCAAGACATGGACTACGTTGCAGATTAGCTAGTCTATCAAGAAGTAGAGAAGCTCGTGGATGTTCGTTGATATTTTTAAAGGTATATTTTCTCAATTTTAGATATTTCTTCATTGCTTAGAAGCAACAAATTGTATTATATTTTTATATTACCTATCGAGAGATTGAAAACAATCAACCCGGGGGCGGGGCTGCCCAGTTCCTTCATCCCCACCCCGGGGAATTTGCCATTTTGTTTAAAGAAATGCTAATGCCCGGGGTTAGCCCGGGGGCGGGATGATGGGCACTGCTGGAATTGACAGATGCATAAAGCATCCATAGGCTATACACATAACAAACTCGCTGCGGAAAAGTGAACTTGATATTCCACGGTAAAATTACGCTCGCTGCAAAACATTTAGGATTCGGTTTGTTGCTTTTCTCGGGATGTTAACGCGATGTATAATATCAAGAAAAAAGGCGACACGAAACATAAATTTAAAAATCGACCCCACAAGCTAGTAGCTTAAAAAGCATTTTGCCGTTGAAAAATAATTATTGCTTCATTCAAGAACGTTGCTCAGTGTAACAGTGCTGGTAAGATTTTTAAAAGCAGCAGCGGTTACTTACCTTAACTGTTACAATGCAATTATGCTGCAAATACGAAATGGCGATGTCGTTCGTAACCGCCTGAAGCAATCATCGACCGGAGGCAAAAAACGATTCAATCCAGTGAAGATACCAGATGCTCTCGCATAGCTCAAACTGAGTAATTTTTTAAAAGAAGCCACAGTTGCAAAACAATGAAATCTTAAGGTGTAATTCAACCGTTTGTGTTGCTGCATCTTTTTATTCCGCTTATGCCTCAAAAATTGAATATTGGTATGCTAATCTCTTTTTAGGAGTCGACTTTTGTGTTTAATTTAAATAGGAATGGAACAAGCCGACGATAAAGCTGATAAAATTTCGGATAGATGCATTAGCAAAATGAAGTTTTTGGTTCTTATTGTTACTTAATGTCACTGATCATAAATGTCAAATTTGCCATAAATATGCACACTTCGTTAAATAGGCACTTTGTATGAATAAACATTAAAATGATGAGCCGCACGAAAAAAAATATTGTTCTTAGCTCCTTGAATCATTCGGCAATAAATAAAACCAAATTCTCCCCTGAAAATTTTTTGACTTTGAAATATTTATTCCTAATTTTACTTCAGATCATCTATGAACAACAGATAAATGGTATAATATAGAAATTCCGCATTTGGAAACGTAGAAGGTTTAAAATTGGCCAATGAAAAAAAAGCGGCTGATAGGTTTGTAAATAATAAACTACATTAAATATTTTCACGATTTCGTTTTCTTTTCAACAAAATTTTAGATGTTAGTTTACCACTTGTAAACTGAAATCCTCACGACCGGAAAGGATCAGAAAGGTGATTTTCATGAGACATTTTGACAACATTGTGCGCTCTATCATTTTGGTTCATATGGTAAAGACAAGGTCTTAACAAGGTGCATTAGACCTTGATAATAAATTACGAGTGAGCGTAAGAACTACCAGATTATCTTGTCAGCCCTGAGTTACTTGTACAATATCCTTCTACATACTCCACTTACCCTCAAAAATGAGATAGAATCTTACATCAAACACCGCCTGGGCATTTTGTTTTTTTAAATTAGAACAAGTTCGAGCTTAACTGGCCCCGTATTAGTATATCTATCAACTGAGAAAATTAGTTCGATGTTTCTGGCTAAAAAAAAAAGCAAACAAATTTATTATTAATGTTTAATTTGCACTGCAGAGCAAATTTATGGGAAGGCGTTCTTAATTTTTTGTTCGATTA
This sequence comes from Meandrina meandrites, assembly GCA_963693305.1. Taxonomy (NCBI): domain Eukaryota; kingdom Metazoa; phylum Cnidaria; class Anthozoa; order Scleractinia; family Meandrinidae; genus Meandrina; species Meandrina meandrites. The sequence goes on from OY855906.1 coordinate 33,542,794, forward strand.
ACTGAGGATCCTGTGAGTTGAATGAACTTTTAATTTGCACTGCAGTGCAATGTTGCTAATTCGAACTGCTGTGCGCGCAAATTTATCGGCGCACGTTTCAATTTTCTGAGTCAAATAATAAATAAGTAATGCTGTGAAAGCACCAGCAATTGAGGATCAAAACCTTTAATAAAAAAATATATATATATATTCCAAATTTCACTGGCCTAATGGCTTGTGTAATTTAAAGATAATTTTTAAATATCAGTTGTAGTCGAATTCTTACTAGCTTGTACTAGCATTCATAAACGTTGCCGATATCAATACTTAAGCCTCTAATTATTGAACAGATATATGATTTAACAATTATTCCACGAGCGCGCGTTGGATATGAGATGGTTGGATATAATTTACCTATAAAAAGATCTTGACATTTCCTAAGTCTTTTGTCCGTTGTATTCAGAATTGATTAGATATCGTGCAAATCACGGATAATGACTAACAATTATTTACCGAAGTGGAGGTGAATAGTGGTAGATAGCTACCGAAATATCCGCCGCTTTACTTTCATAAACACTGAAGTAAATAATTTTCTAAGTATTTACCACACACTAAAAACTGAATAACTAGCGGACCAAAACATTATTTTAACTCATTTATTCCTGTCAACGATATTTGAATAGTTGTTAATTAATATATACTAAAACAGTGGGATAATATAACCCAAAAATGATTATTTTTACTCATTTTTTTCCTGTCAACGATTACAGCTTTCGTCCGCGAGTTTTGGAGGTGAATAGTAAAGGATATTCCATGTTTGAGTAGCGAATCAGCGCGCGCCAGTAACGCTATCCACTGTTTTAGAAATACTAAATATCAAATATTTCCCCGGAAATGGGATTTTTATGTCCTTTCTCTGCTTGTGTATTGAGTAATTCGGAGAGGACCTGGGAACGGCAGGGGAAATATTGCCACAATGAAGTCCACCCCCTATAAGGGTTTTGCGTAGAAGCGGCTATGGGCCTTTGCCCACAGCCATATTAGCCCAACCATATGATGGTTTATAGTAGCCCAGTAAACAGAGCTCAGGCAAGGCAGCACTGGGGTGAAGGGAAAGGCCATAAATACAATATACAGTAAAATTGCCCAAACAAATATTTTAATTATAGTTATACAAACAAAAGTTTCTACATCCTGATTGGGTAAAAACACGTCAGTTTTTTACCAAGTTAGTGCAATTGAAAGTAAAAATTATGAATTTGGTGGGGCAAAGCGGTGAAATTAAAAGTGATTGACAGTTAAAGTAGCTTCAAGGTAAAATCATATCAGGCTAACAAAATGGCGGACCGAGAAATAAACACAAAAGCAATTAGGACAAAACAGATGACGGCTGATTGCAAAATCCTCGTCAAAGAAATGTTGTTATTTCAAGAATTACCAACCAGACTACCCAAATGCCTGGATCAAACATTCTATTTTTCAAGAGAGAAGGCTTGAGGCTGTTGTCGAAACAAAAGGCGCCAATGATGATGTTGATAGCCGCTATATTATCTAACCTGAAAACGTCTAGTCAAATCAGCCAGTAATCTGAAGTTGTAATTGTTCTCCTGTATTCGGTAGATTTAAAGGAGCTACGTCATCGGGATTACGCAGATTTTTGGTCTAAAGTGTTCTGAAATTAGTGGCAGGCAACTTAACCCACGAAAAACACTATCTTTGAACATCTATAGCACGATATGACCTTATTTTTCGGATAGAACTTAAACTTAGACTACAAATAAATATTAAATGTAAATAAATAAATATTCGGCCCAGGCGCGTCGGCTTTTCATTTTTGTTTTCCGAAAATCCACTCATCAAGCCCATTCTTCGCTACTACAGCATGTTATTTTCGACTAAAAAGGAACAGCTATTATTTAACTTTAAATTCCCGCAAAATAAGATTGAGAGTGAATGTTGGAACAGAACGAAAACCAAAGATGGATAATGGAGAAGATGGAGACTGGCTTAGCAAGAATTCACCTGTCAGAAGAATCTTGACAACCAGCTTGTTGCAATTTCCGACAACTGTCGCAACAGGTTAAGCAAGAAAAATGATATGTAAATAACAAAGTTCTTGTATGTATATGTGGAAATCATACAATTTCAGGGAATTTCATCAGTCAATCCAAAAACCCCATCAAAAAATCCGCAAACGCTATCCGCGTTTTTCTAGATACTGTAGTCTTGCAAGTGTTTTACCCTCGATGTAATTCATTGATTGTAATGGAATTTTTTGGTTTTGCCTTATTGTCAAACATGCAGCCTTGAATGTCGTTTTAATACAACACTGTAAACTAATAGCTGCAATTTGATAGCAAGAATGTCTGGCTCTCAAAACCGCCATACCCGCATTTCATAAAAACTGCCATACCAGAGTTTAAACTAAAATAATTGCAATTGCAAACAAAAGAAAACAAACTTTTCAGGTCTCGGAAATTGCTCTTACGTAAATAGTTTCAACGAGGAAGTCTTTTGAGTATAAAATTTGCCATGCACACTGCAGCACCTCTAGCAAACAAATTGCCATATAAGACGGCTTTACATGCTTAGTTTGTTCAACATTTCACAATAAACGTTTCCTCAGACTGCAATAAAATGATAACGAGTGAAACAAAGAGCTTTATATGGTAGGACCGATTACGCCATGGGCAACCAAACATTGCTCTGGTGTCAACAGGGTTTTCGTTTGAGGCCGGAGCCCGATAGTTTCTCATTCCACGTCCGTATTTAGGAATTTTTTATCTTTTTTTGTTTACTATTATCATTTAAAGATAATTTGAGTGAACTCCAGCCCCTCCTGGGAAACTGAGAAACGCTGGAAACGCGGCGTTTATGAGGGTTCTATTTTAAAAATTTCCTGCGAGGGGCATGCCCCCAGACCCCCTAGTAGGTGCTGGCGGCATGTTACACACTTGGGCAATATTTCAGGAAACTTGTCTCGCAATTTTGTTTGGCAATATTAACAGTTCGTTGCTATTAGTAAAGCACCCATAGGCTATACACATAACAAATTCGTTGTGGAAAAGTGAAACTGATTTTCCACGGTGAAACCCTCGCTGCAAAACGTTTTGGATTCGGTTGTTGCTTTTTTTCGGGATGAAATTTCAAGAATAAAAGACGACACCAAACATAAATTAAAAATGACGACCCCACAAACTTGTAGCTTAAAAAGCATTTTGCCGTTGAAAAAATCATTCATTCATTCATTCATTCATTCAAGCAAGTTGCCCAGTGTAACAGTGCTGGTAAGATTTAAGCAGCAGCGGTTACTTACCTTAACTGCTACAATCCAATTATGCTGCAAAAACGAAACGGTGATGTCGTTCGTATCCACCTGAAGCAATCATTACAAAAAGACGTGGACGAAAACAACGGCCGGGGTTTTCGCTAGGTAAACAACAGTAAAACACCTAAAAGATAGTTCTAAGAAACCAAATACAATTATTAGCACCTCATTCTGGCTAAATGTACGGAAAACGTCTTGCGAAGAGAAAAAAATATCGCCAACAAAATAGAGGAAAACGAGCAAGCCGAACTAAAAGTTCTGCCCTAAAGTAAAAGGACAAAATAGTGACGACTTGTCTTGGAAACAGACAGCTTACAGAATGATAATAGCTACACTCGACAGGCATATAAATAAACAAGGATACAAGTTTTTCAATCCGGCAAGTAAGTTCTTCGCCAAGTTCTTCGCCGGTCTGTCATGGGAAAACGTCCAAATATAAAAGCGCGAAGCTCAACCGAAGAAGAAGTGGACGTGCTATGACAGTAGGAATTTTTTGGTGCCAAAACGCCAGAAGCACTTACATATCTGTAGTTTGTGGTGCTTTTTTAAAAGGCATTTTACCGTTGAAAAAATCATTCATTCATTCAAGCAAGTTGCCCAGTGTAACAGTGCTGGTAAGATTTAAGCAGCAGCGGTTACTTACCTTAACTGCTACAATCCAATTATGCTGCAAAAACGAAGCGGCGATGTCGTTCGTATCCACCTGAAGCAATCATCGACCAGAGGCAAAAAGCGATTCAATCCAGTGAAGATAGCAGATGCTCTCACACAGTTCAAACTGAGCAAAAGGGTTTAATTTGTTATTATCGAAATATGAAAAAGGAAAATAAACCTCAGGAGCGAAATGAATTAAGAAAATGAAATTTGGTAGATCGAACAATAAAATACCATGCGATTACCCTTTCCGGTCCTAAACTACACATTGTGAAATTGTGTTCCTTTTCGTAATTAGAACTAGCCCCTCTTTTTAATTTCAATATCTAAATTGCTTCATATGGTAGACTTGACGGATTTTGAAAATTTGCTGCAGCTGAAAAATAATAAAGATCACTCATTGTGTGCACTTTAATTCAAACGTTGCCATTTTGTTTAAACTATGTTATTATTAGTTCCAAATTTTTCATTTCCAAAAATTTTCGGTATTTCACTTTTTGTTCTGTGTCGACTTTTTTTCTTCGCATCGTGAAAACAAAAATATATAACAATCGAACCGTTTAAAATAGATACAAGTGTCAGGTGCACGCATTAGCAAAGCGAATATTTAACCTCTCTTGCTGTCACTTTGTTTAAAAACTGTATGTCTAATTTGGTAAACATTCCGATTTCATATAATTGGGGCCTGCATTAATAAACATGAGTCAGGAAAACAATCGTATTTTTTTTGCGAACGCGCTCGAGCTGTCTTCGAACGCGAGGTCTGGAGCCAATGTCAAAACGGAGATATTATCTTTGATCCTGAGCCTTTCCTTTGATGGTTAATATTTTCAGTTGATATCTTTGAGACGATGGTTAAAAGCGAAAACAAATTGCACAGAAGGGTGTACGAGAGTAATATCCTATTTTTAAAAGATGCCAAAAGTTAGCCACCGAAAGCATTAAAAATTGACAGATTTGAAAATAACATACAAATTTCCTTTTACTTTTAATAGTTTTGTTTTAGCTGATTGTTAACCTCGTGAGAACTTTTAGGCTCGAAAGCTTAGCCCGACCCTTGCATGTAAGTGTCAGTTCACTTCCACACGACCTGGCAGGAGAAATGTTCGCACAAGATAGTTTTTTGATACCCTGTAGATTTCTTTACAAAACAAGGTGGTTACCTGTTGACCTTTAGTATAGATTAAGGAATACACCATCTGGAATCTTATGACAGTATTTTCTTGAACAAAAGCCGAAGACTTAAGACTCACCTTTATGTAGGAACTCCAATTTGAGCGCTGACGTTTATTTAACTTAGCAATTTTATTTATACACAGTTTGTCTTAAATGCTAGAGGCACGGGGCGATGTTTTCGAAACAAATAGCAATCAAACATAATATTGTTACATTGCAAGAAGCTCGACTGTCAGGAAGTTTGACCAGTTGGCTATTCACAAAGCGCGTAGCATTTAAATTAGGTCACTCTTTTGTTTTAAGAATATCGAGGCTTAAATTTGCGAAATTCTAAGAATATTTTAAGAATAAACCCGAGGCTTTAGATTTTGAAAAGAGTATAATTTTGCGTGTTGAAGATTTGTAAATACAATACAATTATGTGTTTTTAAATAAACTGTATAAATTTCTTCCTTTCTCTAAACGGTAAAAACGGTAAAACTAGCCAATAAAACGATAAAAACCTGCACTAGCTAAATGTTCGATGCTAATAACAGTTAGATGAACGGTATATGTTTTTCATATTTATTATTCCACTATTGAGCCATTTTACCATATTAGGGCAAAAGAACGCGCAAAATATGCCACGTTATTACACTGTAGAACAGGGCAAAAATACGCCGGACTGAAAGTGGTGCGACAAAATTGCCGAACTAAGCTTTATTTTTCAGTGGAATAATAAATCCCTTCCCTGCTAGCAGAGGCTCTTTTCCTGGTGTTCGCTGACGGGAGAAAAGAGACCTCTGCCATGGGTCGAAAATGGCTTTGATTCAACCGCCGTCCACAGTCTTGGACGGCTATATTTAAAACGCATGCTCCTTGCGTTGTTCGCTGACCGCAACTTGAGCCCGTTGCGTCTCGCGCATTTCTTTTCATTAATTCCGCTGTCATTTATTGAGCCCACATTGCAAACATGGCGTGCTCGTCGGCGTGCTGGAAAGAGTTCAATCGTAAAGAGTTAGAAAGTTTGCTTTCTTCCGTTTTGGATAACCTCGACGATGGAAAGGTAAAAAAAATTGAGTGATGAGCAATTGTTAAAATGGAGCATGAGCTGTTGGACAACGACAATAAACTGAAGGAGCTCGAAGAAGCCGAAGTGGTTTACTGCAATCTGGAAACCTTGGAAAACATCCGATCCAAGCAGTTCCTTTTAAGAATGGACGATCGGTTGATTGGAATTGTTGTGGGCGAATCACATTGTGTAGTGAGCTGGTAAGCCTAATCTCGGTTTGTCGATGTTTGATGTGCTACGAATATCACGTGATGGCTTGGTCGGCCGGCTCGGTTGCTGAGCCGTGGCGCATGCTCAATATAGCCATTTTCGACCCATGGCAGAGGTCTCTTTTCTCCCGTCAGCGAACACCAGGAAAAGAGCCTCTGCTAGCAGGGAAATAAATCCCTTACTCGATGGTTTAACATATAATACTAGCGGACAGTTTGCTCATTGCTCGTATTTTTTCAAATCGCAAAATATCCGCGCGTATTATATACTAAACCATCGAATAAGGTGTATGTATCGCTTTCAGATGCTATACAGATCTAGACACCAAACATTTGTAATTGATACCCCCAATACATTTTAAAACGGAAATGTCATATTCTAAGAATATTCACAAGAATATTTTCAGCCTAAAATCGGCCAAAAAAATAGAAAAATTCGGCCTAGACCGGAAAAACAACATTCTTATAAAACAAGAGTGTACCACCAAACAAAAATCCATCCAGGGTTAAGAAGAAGCATTTGAACACGAGATCCCAAGATTACAAAACAAGAGTACAAGTATTTTTTATCATTTTCGACATCCTTGTATTTTGTCATTTCTACCGATACCCCATTGAATTAAAGGTGAAATTTAACTATCTCATCAACTTCACAAAACCAACTCGAAAAGTATATATTCTTAAATATGAGAAACATTACATCAAAGGTATTTTTATTATTTTCATTTTCGACATTCTCATGTTCTCAAATTTCTCCTAAGCCTTAACTATAACTTAACTGTATCAACAACAACGTAAACTCATTCGAAACTTACCTATTCTTTAATGCATGTATAAAATGCAAATATTTGATGTGGGATTCAACTAGAGGAAGTACGAACCAGTGCCAGGCCCCCTTTATATTTTTTTAGGCTTCCCGACGCCAACATCGTATACATAAATTGTTATCAGAATCATCATCATCATTGGACCTTATATCCCCCAGTGGGGCATGGGGCTCGCAGATTTCCATGCATAAAATCTAGAAAAGCTATATACATGATTACTTTCTTTTACAGAATAATGCAATATGGTCATTCATTTATCAACTTGTGGGAGGCGCGGTGGTTAGTGCGCTGGACCTCGGATCGGGCGGTCCGGGTTCGAGCCCTGGCCGGGACACTGCGTTGTGTTCTTGGGCAAGATAGATGTATAAATGGGTACCGGCGAATTTACTGCTGGGGGTAACCCTGCGATGGACTAGCATCCCATCCAGGGGGGGAGTAGCAATACTCCTAGTCGCTTCATGCTACGGAAACCGGGATAAGCGGTCCCTAGGCTCGTATGCAGACTTCACCTTTACCATTTATCAACTTCAAGCGTCGAACCATTTATTGAATAAACATTTTATATTTATTCTACATGTGTTTGACTTCTTATAAAAAAAAAACAATACTTATGGGAGTTATAGTGTGACAACGCTACGAGTTAGTTCACAGGGATGCCATCTACTCAAACAGGGGACACGAACATTCCATATAAACATAACATAGTTTAACGCTCGGCTGGATGCCACTCCCCCTCCCCCAGAGGTTTTTACGTAATTTTGAAAAGGAGATTTGCACTATTGTTCTTTAACTTTCATTAGCTGTTCATTCATTCCTTGAGGAAATTTTCAGTATGTTAGCTATGTGTCCATGATTTTTGACGTTGCCATGGCAACTTCATAATTACATACAGGTATGGCAAAAATCGCAATTATTGAGATAATTCTTTAATTTTTCTAGTTTTTTAACAATATTGTACAATTCGTATATTTTTTTTTTTACATTCCATTGTCATTTTGGCTTTTGTTATAGGTTTCCGTTAGTTTCTAAGAAAATGGTAAAATGCAAGATGCTGGTACCAAGATGGCGGATCTAATATAATGTCATATGACGTCAGATCCGACATAACGTATGCCATCTTGTAGAGTAAGCTAAATAATATTGCTGTGCATTGATAGAATGTACACCTTTGGGGAATCCCATCAACCCTCCCCTCCTCCTTGTAACAAGGAAGTGGTATGAATTTGCTTGTACGCCCCCCCCCCCCCCCCCCCCCCCCCGCCCTCCCGGAGAATACTGACTGGTAGCTCAAGTGGATCACTGAGTTGCATATATGAGTTTAACTCGAGACTACCGAGAGCAAGTCCACCATCCAGTCAGCAGTGGGATGGAGCCAGGGACCTCAGTATTACATGATTAGCACCCTTACACACTCGGCCACGTTGCTGGCTGACATCAACACAACCAATTCCAATCTGGCCATAATACACACGTTCAAATACCTAACCGTGTTGCTTCACCCAAAAGCCATTGCAGTTAATTTTCTTCAAATTAAGAAGAAAACAAATCTTTGGAATACGATTCCGAAAGATTTCAAAAACACGAAACAAAATTATAATAACCATTAACGTATGATGAAGACGGTTATCATTCAGCTGTATTTCGATTTGTTAATGTGACATCTTTCACACCTAATGTTTGTGAAACTTATAAAACCATTACTAACGTTTTTGACCGTAAAAGCATGTACGGTTCATCGGTTCCCAACGTCGTTCTTTTTAAAGTATCGATGAACCGGATTGGTTTACTGACATTGTTGAGCTGGAGTTCGCTCTCGCGGTGTTGTTCCGTTGTGGCGTATTGTTTGGAAGTCCGATATCGTACGGGTCGCTCGAATCACGAACCCTGTATGCAGGAGCAGACTTGCAACACAACATTCCTTTCATCTTTTCCTTGAACCTTTCATTCAACAAAGAATATACAAAAGGGTTAACAGCAGAATTAAACATGAACATCGTATCGGCAATGGCGTATGAGGCAGGACCAAACATGTAGATGTCATAGTAGCTTAGGACGTAAACGAACAAGGCTGTAATCCAACAGACTCCAAATATAGCACTGACAGTAATCACACTCAAGGTGGCGCGTTTCCGCACTTTCAAAACTCCCTGCAAACAAAAGAAAAGGAAGAGTTTGTGAAATAGCCATGGAAATTTTTAGGGCAATGACGCCATTAGTAACGTAATAATTTTATTCACTCATTCCACCATTTAATTATGACTGTTCAGATCTCCAATCAACAAAATATATTAATAATGTTTGGAAACAATCTCCATGTTGAAAGATTAATCCCGAAAGATTTTTCGATTGAGTGAACAACGTGAATTGTTTCGTGTATGTAGTATCCGTTCCTCCGCACGCTGTGCGGACCTATCTTGTATCACGTGATATCGCATTAAATCAGTTCTATCCAACATGGCGTGTGTTCACTGAG